>VDFB02168118.1:188037096-188072489 GCA_007258455.2 Sequoia sempervirens
AGTCTCTGAGCTTGAACATAGGAAAGGCCATCATTGATGAGCCCCCGAGACACCCTAGGTTAGTCTTTAGGAGTCCATCATAATAAATTGACAAACCATCAACTTTTCATTTATCATCGTCAATAATTCAAGTCGGTCGAACTATGAGGCTTCTGTGTGTATAATGTAGGCAAGGCTAATCTTTGATCAGCCCCCGAGGCCCCTAGGATAGTCTTATAGGTTAGGTTCTTGGTTGAAATTTAGAAAAAACCCTAAACATTCGAAAAACTTAGAAAACATTCAAAAGACCTAAACAACATCAAATATCTTAGAGAAAACCCTAAACATCCTCAAATAATCGAAAACTAAAAACATTCAAATAAACTTTTGAAAAGACCAAAAACAACCTCAAAACATTTCAAAACATCAAAAATATTGAAATATTCCAAAAAACCCAAAACCATCCATCCCATCTCGCTTTCACCCACAATAAACCTTCACCCCTAATAAATCAATTGTCATCTTCAACCTTTGGTGAAACAAATAGAAAGCAAGTATCACAAGTCGCAAAGTGAGAGCCTAAGTATCAAAATCTAAATTCTAGATCATAGGTAAACGAGTCAGTGAAGTTTTTATCAACGACTTATCACAAAACTCATCCTAATCAAACCATTTGATAACATGTCCTAGGATGCATCCTTCCCGAGATGGACATCAACATCAGAAATCACCTTAGCTATATTAAATTTGCAAGAAGTATAGATAACATTGACTGTTTGTCTTTAATATTTTCTTCTAATTTATTTTATTGACCCATTCCAAGGACCTCTCGATGATGTCTCAACAATTTAGAGAGAAAGGAATGGGTCATCGATCATTATCTTTCATTTGTTGTGCTTGTGGGTATTCTTGTAAAATAATCTCGGCGCATACTTGCTTAGTTGTGTGTAGAGAAGTTGTTAGGCATAGATTGTTGACTATTGTGTATGCTTTGGTCTAATATATTCTAAATTACTAAACTACATTCTGATGAGGTGTCTGTATGTCAAGGTGTGAACAGGAACTATCCTACCTATTTGGAGAGTCAAATTCCATTACACTAGATACAACGACATCCTAATTATCAATACCATGATGCATCATGTCTATGTGTTAAATCAAACATAAGGAATGACAAAAAATCCCAATCCCAAGATATGAGAAAATCATCATCTCTCGTCACCATATCTAATAAAGTCTTGGTGCATCAAGGACTTGTTGGAATTTTGAATCAATCTTCAAAATCAATGGTCATGTAGACACTAAAAAATGTCCTAGATGATATCATACACTTGAATCAGGTATACTAACATCATTTCCTCTCAAAACCCATCCTCTTTTAGCTTAATTGATTAAATTAGCCTAGCTATTTAGTTAGTTGCATAATTTTCATCTATTAACCTAACACATTTAATCGGGTTAATTCACCCCCTTTCATGCTAACATTTTATCTCATTAAATTAAATAAATCAAACTATTTAATTTAATTCCCTAAGCCATCTTATTTAAAAAAATAACCCTAAGTTATTTAATTAAATATCATCTTAACTTTCCCCCTTTCATTAAATCATTTAATTTAATGAATATCCCTTTATTCTTCTAATCCCCTAATTGTTTAATTAAACCTTGTTTAATTAACAATTAATCTATTTTTTCTCCAAAAGGGGAATATTCTCTCCCCTTTTGCACAATTAAACTTTTTTTTAATTAGCAAAATATCTATTTCCTCACTCATAAATATTCTAAAGAATATTCTTTCTCCTCCAATCATTTGAAAAAGGGATATTCTCACTTGGCTTCTTGAGCAAGCTAAACCTATGACCTCTTGAGCAAGTCACCTAGTGACCTATGTGTGTAGGTCAAAAGTGTGTTTGTTTAGAACAAATGAGAACCCTTGATTAAATTATCATCTTGCATTCTCACTCGTTGATGAGAATCCATGATCCATGCCTCCTATTTCCTCCATCCTTGATTGTTGATTAATCTTTTTTGATCTCAGTCCTGCATTTCTCATTTGCTTTCCTATAAATAGAACACTATTTGGAGACAAATGGATCCATCTTTCAATTGCAAACTTATGTTGTTGAATTCACTCACACTCACACTCATAATTTACTCACTTTTAGCATATTTTAGTTCATTTTTAGTTGTATATTAGTTTTAAGCTTCCATTAATGGCTTCCATGCATCTATCTTAGTGTGTTTATAAATTAGGGTTTGAATCTTTTAGCTTAAATATCACTTATATTAGCTTAGAAATTACATATTTAGATCAATTTTAGCATAAAATCATGTTAATTTAGCTTGCATCATGTTCAATTTAGCATAAATCATGTTTTCATCCATTTATCACAACGGTTTCATTGATTCTCTTCAATAGAATTGATTGAATTAGGCTCATTGATCATGGGATTGGGAAAGGGTCATCGTTTCACATCAACACGACACCAATTCCAAAACAGGGTAAGTTTCAAATGGGGTAGAATAGACATTTCGATGTTTTTATATTTAGAATGCTTCATTTCACTAAATGTTTAGTTTATCTTCAATTTGAATGGTCTTGTTTGAGATTGAGGTTTAGTGGCTAAATTATGCTTTGATTCATCATGGATCAACTGTAATTGACCCACACTGATAATCCTCGATCACGGGTCACAATCATTCTTTTCTTCTATCTTCTTTCCACACTAACCTAGTATCATGATAGTCAACAAAAACATCATCAAGCGTCCATCTTGCATCTACAAATCATCAACATGCATACATCTCGCATCATCACAACATATCATAATAAAAGAAAATTTGATCCATTGCATCATCATTATCATTTAGGTTGTTTTGGATAACATAGATTTGTTATTCTAAGCATCTTAATTCGTTGCATTATCATATCATAAACATGAACATCTGCATTATCCATATATAAATCCATATGCATACATCAGCATATCATAAATTGCATGGAAAAAACAAAAAAATAAATGCATCCATCCATATCATCTACATCTGCATATCATAAACATGTCATAACATCCATCCCATAACATATCATAAAAGATACTAAAAAATATGGTAACACATCTATTGCATTGCATCGCATATCATGTACATTACATCATAGATCATCATTGCATATCATATATCGCATAAATAAAAATAAGTACATCCATTAAATTGCATCCATACATAATCATAACGCATAAGTATATAACATCACATCATATCATATGCATCCATACATCCATAAAGCATGAAATAAAGGTGCATCATATTGAATTTGAATGATCTTGTACATATATATCAAAAAATGATTGTCATGGTACAATATCTGAATCAGTATGTGTATAACAATCAAAAATATAATTCTATGAGGCTATCAAAAATGAGCCCATGAATGTATATATGTATAAATAATTGGGAAATCAATCAAAAAGTGTCTGCATAAGTAGTCTAGCCTTGGTGGCTGCTCGACTCACCCCTAATTGATTGTTCATCCTCAACTTAAGGTGGTGCTCTGCTCTGCTGTGAAAAATCAGGTGGTCTCATCACTTGGGGAACATCTCTATGGTAATTCATGTGATAGTAAGCAACCTAGTTCACTCCTCTCTATATAACCAAGTTGATATTGTTTTCCCCTGTGATGCAGTCGTCACTGCCTTAAGCTACTACCTCTACCCAATATTTTGGGCCAGCTGCAAGTCTAGTTGATGTCACAACTGGACCTTGTGATCTCTCTGTGCCATCGTATCCTGAAGTTGTTGCCGCAGTTTATCTCTCTCAATTGTAAGGATAGAAATCTATGCATGTGCTTATCCATCTGGTTGTACGGGTGGAGGCAGTGGTGCCCCCAGAACTTGTCCATCATGCCCATCCTGATGCACTAGGTTCTGGTGACCCTGATCTAGTTGTTGCTGACGCCCATCACCTAGCACCTATACCTTGTCTTACTCTGGTTGCTAGCATTTACATCATCCCCCATCCCTACCTTCATCTTGGTCACCATCATGGCCTTTTCCTTTGCCTCTCCCTCTGCCTCTAGCGTATCCCCTGCTGGATCTGTTAGGTGAGTAGGTTGCCTGAACCATGCATCATAAGCAGGGGTAGTACCCGCATCTAGTATACCCTGATCATATGCTCAGGGTTGTGCAACAAGTTGTCTAAACCCATCAATCGCCACTATGGGTTCAGTCTATGCTCCCCATTGCACCTCCCTCTATCATCTCACAAAAATAGTTGTATAATCCTAAGGAGGCACATCATGTACCTCCTTGAACTGGCGAGCCACACAATTTGGAAGGTATTGCTCTATCATGGTGTGCTCCCTCCCCTAGAGGTAGCGAGTTTGTTGAGTAAAATCAAGTTGTTGTTGGTCATCATACCATGCTCAATGTTGCAGCCGCAACCTCCATCTAAACATAGCCATGACATCAATGACATAGTGCCAATAAGCTAGACCTGTCGGCCTAGTGTGCTATAATGTCATTAGAACCTTGTATCTAAAGACTATGGGCTCATCCTCATGAATGTCTGCTAGAACCACCAAGGGCCTCAAAACTACAATATGCTCATATGCACAGATATGGAGTAGTGTAACACCTGCCCCTATACTCCTGCCCTCATGGTAGATGACCTCATGCATGTCATGGTACAATGACACAAGAAGAACTAGACCCCATGCATACATCATAGTCCTCCTGATCATCCCCTCCCATGTCAATCCCCATCTGGTACTAAAACCTCTGCCCCATCGGTTTGGGGCAATGACACCACAAATTAGTGCCGCAATGAACAATTTGAAGGTATCCACCTGCCCGCAGTATAAATCAAGGTTTATCTGCTAGCTCACCAAAAAAAATTGTCATCTGTGTAGAAGCGAGAGACATTCATCCCTCCCAGCATCTGTGTCATAGATGAAGCACTCACCATGAATAGGAAATCGCAAAATGTGCCACACGTCCTCCAATCTAACGGTGGCCTCACCAGTGGGCAAGTGAAATGAAGAGGTCTTGTTGTGCCACCTCTCAATGAGTGCGGTCATCATAGCCAGATGTGTCTAGACCTTGAGTAAGAAAGCGATGAAGCCTAACCTCAGCATACCCAGCCACTCCACATCCTCATCATCAAAATCTCTCACAATAACCAAAATATCTGAATGGTGCTTTGGCAACATCAATGGGGGAGGATCCTCCTGCACGCATCACGCACACAATGTCAATTTGCTAAAAAGTCAAAAAAGTGATCAAAATCTGAGATGTTGCATCCTAAAACATCAAAAGCATCGTTGAAATCAATAGCGTCACTCTTTCAAGGGTGCGTCATTGTATACATTTAAGGGGTGCATCACTAATTTGGAAATGCGCGTCGCTATGCTCAATAGTGAATCAACATTTGCATGCGTTGCTCTATCAAAAAATTAGGGTGTGTCCTAAAATTTGTGTCACCCATTGCTTTTGAGCGACACTAAACCTAAAAATATTGTGTTGCTATATTAACCTAGTGACTCCTTAATCAAATGTGTCGCCCAAGTAAAAAATGGTCGTGCATCGCTAAATAATAAGTGCGTCGCTAAAATATCAATAGTGATGCTTTTGACACTTTAAATGTGTCGCTATACAATGACACACCTAGAGACCTAATTTTAACCCCCTATTAAATGCACCTAAAAGTGAAAATCAAGGCAGGTTTCAAATCACATACCCGAGGTCCTGCATCTGCTTGCCACTGGTACTCTCAAACTCGCTCTAAAAGGTGAAGAGGAAGCACTTGTTGCACCATTTTTTCAAGAGTTCAGAACTCAAAAGGTAGCAAATCTCTAAGGTGTGAATGCACAAATGACTTGAAAATGACCCTTCATCACCTATTTAAGCCTAAAAATTAGGGTTTTTGCCCTAATTTGAGCCAAAAGCTAGGGTTTTGACCTATTTTACCTATTTCCACCCTATGCAACCTTTTGTAAGCCTTTTTTTGCATTTCTGAGGCCATTTTTGGCATCCCGAGGCCTGTTTTAGCACCTTAACCTATATTTTACCTTTGTCAAGAAATCAACCCAAAATTCAAAATTTTTGCCCGATTTCTGAAGGGGGTAGGGAACCATCTTATTCCTTCTATTGGGGCAATAGTGGGGCATCCAAAAAATCAAGAATTTTTAAATTTTTGATCTAAGCAGCAGCATTAATTTGAAAAGTGTCAGTCTTTGAACCAATGTAACAGGTACCTCCCTTCAAAGAGGTATAAAATGTAGAAACTTAAAAATGTCATGAATGATATCATGCACTCAAATCAGATATACTAACACTGTTTCATCCTAAAACCCATCCTCTTTTCGCTTAATTGATTAAACTAGCTCCTAGCTATTTAATTAATTATGTCATTTTCATCTATTAACCTGATTAATCTAATTAGGTTAATTCATCCCCTTTCATGCTAACATTTCGTCCTATTAAAGTGAATAAATCAAATTACTTAATTTAATCCCTAAAACCCTCTTATTTAATTAAATAACCCTAAGTTATTTAATTAAATATCATATCACATCCCCCTTTTCATTAAATCATTTTATTTAATGAATATCATAGAATTCCCCTAATTTTCATAATTGAAACCTTATTTAATTATCAAATTACTAATTAAATCTAATCCTCCCACTTGCAAGGGAATATTCCTTCTCCTTTGCACAATTAAATTTGGTTTTAATTAATTAATTATCTAATTTCCCTCACCCATGAGAATATTCTCTTTCTTCACTCATTTGAAAAAGGGAATATTCCTTTTTCATAACAAACTTTCAACAAGACTTCTTGTGCAAGTTTTGAAAGTTTGTTTGTTTGGATGAATATAAGCCCTTGATTAATTATCAACTTGCATTCCTAACCCTTGATGGAAATCCATGATCCATGCCTCCATCTTCCTTCCATTTTGACTGTCGATTGATCCTTTTGATATTGACTACTAGTTTCATTTTGCCTATTGTATAAATAGAGCTTGCCTCTATTGAATAGGGATCCATCTTTTAAGAGAAAAACTTATGCTATTAAAATCACTATCATCGTGCACTCATATTTCATCTTTTAAAAGGAATTTTAGCTGAATTTCTTGCATCATATTAGCTTAGATTCCATTAATGGCTTCCATGGTAACATAGATGAATCTATTTAGCATGCTTTGTAATTAGGGTTTTAATCTTGTGAGCTTAAAATCCATCTAGAATAGCTTTGCATACATCCATATTGATCATCTTAGCATTCATCATGTTAATTTAACTTTTTCATCATGTTTTCATACACATCTCTCACTAGTTTTGTCGATTCTCTTCAATAGAATCGATTGAAACAAGCTCATTATCCAAGGGATTGGGAAAGGGCCACCATTCCACATCAATGCGACACCACTCCCTCAATAAGATAAGCTTCAATAGATTAGAATAGAGGTTTATGAAGCTTTCTAATTTTAATATGTTTAGTTTTAATGGATTCTTAGCTTAGTTTGCATTGAATGATATTATTGGGACTGACACATAGTGGCTTGATTATGCTTTGAATCCTCATGGATCAAGGGTAGTTGGTCCATACTATATTCGTCGGTCATAGGATAAGATAAATCAAGTAATAAAAGACTCAAAGATAAAATAGATCAAGAACTATTAGATGCTAGAAAATACTTGCTCATTAGTGATAAATGTCCATTGTAGGAAATGTGTATTCGTAGGACATGATTGGTTTGATAAGATGTTAAAAGCGGATTTGGAAATTGATCGGTAGTTTTGTAGATAGTTTAGCTAGAGTCTCTTATCCTTGATTTTTTCATGAATGCTCAATGTGTTGGGATGATGTGTAGTTTTTGTTTACTTAAATCATGTTTCGAGAGAATGAAAATTTATTATGGATATGGTAGATAGTATTTTTTTTATTTGAAAATTTTCAATGTTTTTGGGTTTTCTTGGAATATCTGATGTTTTTTTTTGGATTTTCAAGGATGTGTAAATGTTTTTTTTATTTTCTAAAGTATTTGAAGTTTTTTTATATTTTCCAAGGTATTTGAAGGTTCCTGGATTTTCTAGATCTTTACAATGGACCTATATCAAGCCATGATAGGGGTGATAGGAATATGAAAAGAATTTTATCATGGATGGATGAATGAATGAAAGCGCTAATAGATGGTGGAATATGTCTTTTACGCATGGCTTCTATAAACAAGTTTTCACCATGGTACTTTCCCAATGCACCACTGAAGAGGTTTTCACCATGACGTGGATTATTTCTCTTTTGTCATTTTTTTTTTTTTGTATTTTTCACTTAAGATACTATGAGGATCAAGCATATAATTTTCTTAGGTGGATTCCATTGATGCGCTCATCAAGTGGTTCACCTTTGGATGTTGATTACTAATATGCTCTTGATCCATAAGCTATTGTGATAACAATGGGTCCTAACCAGTTAGGGTCAAAGTTCTCTTTCTTCTCACATTCTTGTTGATTTTTTTAATTTTCCTTTAATACCATTTCTCCTACTTCAAATCTGTGTGTGACAACCTTTTTACTATAGTTGTGGTGGATATGATTATGATAGACTTGCATGTGATATAGTATTTTAAGATGTCATTCATCTAACAATTCCAAGCCATATAGTCTAGTAATCATGTAGTCTTCATCATCTATCAAATGGCGTAGAGAAACTCTAAGTGAAGGAAGCTTGACCTCTATAGGAAAAAGTGATTCAGCTCCAAAGACAAGGGAATATGGTGTTGCACCTGTAGGCATGCAAATGCTAGTTCAATAGGCCCACAATGTAGGGTTGAGTTGGATGTGCCAATTAAGACCAAGGCCATTAATAGTTTTCTTTAGGATTTTCAATATGGTTAGACGAATGGTACTAGAAGATGATGTGGTGATGAATGATTGCTCGATAAGACAATTCACATTGGTGTTGTGAATTGTTCTGCGATGATGTAGGTGACAAATGGCGCTAACCTGCCATCCCACTGAGAAATAGTGGGCATGTGTTTTTTCCTTGGGATATTGTGGTCTTGTGACACATGTTTTGGTGGGACCCTAACAATGTATGGGATAAAGATCGATGATAATAATTAAATGGACTTAAATTCAATGATCACTTTTTAAAGTTAAGCAATGAATGAGGATCAATGGATCATGGCACGAAACAACAAATGAATGGATCATGTTTAAAATTGAAGATTATTAATGGCTATGTTTGTATGAACGAGTGTTTCAACTGTGAGCCGACACTACAAACAAATTTAATTGGTTCACTGACTTTAGTGACAAGCTTGATTGGTGACAGGATGTGAAGAGCTATGGTCCAAGCTACAAAGGCAATTAAAAATAGGATCAGATTAGATATACAAGGATAAATTGCATTAATTTCAATATCAAGGTTTAGGGTTTTGCAAAATAATGTACTTAGAAAAATTCAACAAACCTGAATCTTATGTTGGATGTGTGTGGCTTGATGAAGACATGATATTGAGAAAATCCTAGTAGAGGACCCATACATGTATATGCAGATCTTGAGGCAATTGATGCAAGTCAATGTGAGATATACAAAAGAAAAATAAAATTTTGGGGTAGGGAGTTGATAGTGTGAATACTACAAGAAGTGCATATTGTTGAGTAGTGTATTCAATGCTCTTGAGGTAGATAGAGAATGCACTAAAATAAAAGGAGAGAGAACTGTAGAGGGTGTGCATGGCTTCTTAAGGAAAAAACAAAATACACTAATAGATAAGGGTGCAACAATGTTGAGCAGTGTATCTGTGAGCTCTTGAGGCAGACAGAGAATGCAGTAAAAAGAAAAGGGGAAGTGCAGAGGTGTTGCAGATGAGTAGAACCCAAAAAAAGGTAGAAGATCTTAATCAGGATTTTTATCCAGTTGCAAAATAGAGGAATGTATAGAGTAGAGAATTGAGTTGCATTGATTGCAATAGAGATTTGAACAATTGCATATAGGATTGCAACATTGAACTGTGTTCTCTGGAACAAAATGTAATTTCTTTTTCATAAATCTAATTAGTAAGTGTCATTGGATTTCTGAGTTGCTCAGAGTAGGGAGTTGGTTCTTCCTTGGAGTAGGTGCTCCTAAAAGCATGGGATTGGTGTCTCCTCAAGGTTGGTGCCTTTAAACTTTGTAGTAAGAAGATATTCATTATGAGGTTGGATTAGGACAGTAGATCCTAGCAACTATTCTCATCATGGTTTTTCCCATCTTGGGTTTTCCACGTAGATCTTGTGTTATGATTTGTGTGTGTGTATGTTTATTTCTCTACATATCATGATTTAATTTGCACATAAAAAGTTAAAGGTATTAAGAGTCAAATTTTAAGTAATTTACTAATTCACTTCCTACCCTTCTCAATAGATTGTTGTGTTCTAATAGTTGGTATTAGAGCCCAGGTTCCCTAGGAGAAGCTTAATTAGCTCGGGTAGATCTTGGACAAGTGAACACAATGGCCAGTTAAGAAGGTTCTTCTACAAACAAGGAACCTCAATTTGATGGATCACTGGAGTATTATGATGGAGACATATTTGGAATCTTTAGAATTTGATGTTTGGATGTCTGTTAAGAATGGATATACTCCACCAGTTATAAATCCTACTAATGTTGCAGGAAAGAAGGATTATGAGAACAATGCAAAGGAAAAGCATGCTATTCTTTGTGGTTTTTCTAGTTCAGTGTTTGAATTCTTAGCTTTTGGATTCAACTATGTGTTATTTTGAGTCATTCTAAGCATTCTATCATTATGTATTGTGGAAAACTCATACCAACTAGTTTAGTGTTTGTCAAGGCTATGCATTCCCAAACTACACATGATATCTAGGAGAAGTTGAAAAGAATTTATGAAGGAGATGACAAGGTAAAACTTGCAAAATTGTAGATCCTTAGAGCCAAGTTTGAAAGTCTCAAAATGAATGAGGAAGAAAAGATTACAAACTATCTTCTCACAATTGATGAAATAGTGAACTAAATCAGAGGAGTTAGAGAATTAAAATATTTAGTCATTGTGCAAAAGGTTTTAAGGTCCATGTCATCTAGATATGACCCCAAAATATCAGTAGTTGAATAAGAAAAATAAATTAATAATTTTACTCTTGATGAACTACATGACATATTCACTACCTATGAGATAAGGATGGGAAATACTGAACCATCCAAAAGAGAAGTTGCATTCAAGGCTGTCAAAAAAGAAAATATTGAGACAAACAAGAAAGAAAAAGAGGAAGCATCTACATCCAATCATGAAGAGACTGATCTGAGGAAGAAGTAAACTTCATCAGGAGATTAAGAAGAGGCTTCGGTAAATACATAGGTAAGTTACCCTTCAAGTGTTTTGATTGTGGTAAAGTGGGTCATTTTTCTGCCAAATTCCCTTACAATAAGAAAGATAACTCTGAAAAAGAAGTAGATGGTGAGATGAAAAAACTCTACTTCCATAAGAGAAGGAGTTTTCAAAAGAAGAAGAAAATTTTGTACATTCAAGAGGATAGTGATGTATCTGATATTAATGATAGTTCAAAGGATGAACAAGATTGTGCCTTCGTGATGAAAGAAAATGAATTCCTTTTCATGGAAAAAGAATATAAATGGTAGAAAGATGGAAAGGTTGAAAACCTTGGTGAAGAAGGTGAAGAGGAAGGAGAAGTTGACCTAGAAGGAGAGCTCATTTGTGCCCCATATGAGATTGATGACCTAAGAGAGAAGATTGAAAAACTAAAAAAGGAAAATAAACATCGGAAGAAACTTTCCCAAAAGGAGACTGGAAAATTAACCAAAAATCTTGATGAATCCAACCAGTTGGTGGTGAGTATGAAGCTTCAACTAGAGGAAGCCAAAAGGATCAAAGAAGTAGTCAAATTCAAACTATAGTCTGAAGTGGATAAATGCATGCGGTTAGAGGCATAAATATTTGCATTTAAAAAGGACTTGGAAAAGGATAGAGAACAAATGGAGAATTTCTTGAAACTAAAGGGAGGCTCGAAGATTCTTGATGAATTTTTAAGTACACAAAAGCCATCTAACAAAGAAAATTTTGGTTTAGATATTGAGAAAGGAAAAAGTACCTATACAAGTGCTTCTACAAAACTATATGAGAGATTTAGAGCAAGAGAAAAGTATAATACAAATGGTGAGAAATCCTGCAAGGAGAACATCTCTGAAGAGGAAAAGAAGACTACTAAGATAAAGAAATTTGAAGAAGAAAAGACACACGTTGCTAACAAGAAGAATAACCAATCAACTCCTAATCATTAGAAGAGGAGGCAAACTGTAAGAAGAACTAGTGTTGATGAATTCATATGGGTAACAGATCTGAAGAAATAAAGTCAAAGAAGACCCCCTTATCCTGCTCAAGGAAATTCTACGACCAAGTACTCTTCATATTTTTATGGGTATTTTTATACATGCAATCAATTTGGCCATAGCCCCCTGGCAAGAGAAAATAGAGTTGTTCCTGAAAGGGGTACTAATTTTGTAAGCTATAATCCATTTGCTCCTTTAGTTGAAATGAATGTGATGTGTTAAAATTGTAACAACTTTGGTCATATAGCAAGGAACTTTAGAACAAAGTTCATAAGACCAAATGTATAGTGTGAGAAAAAGAAAAACACACCACCCAGAGTAAATAAAGAGTCTAATGCTCCTAGAAAAAAGGAAGAAAATGTGGAAAAGAAACCTAAGAAGGTTTGGAAAGGAAAGGAGTAGAATCCCACACAATCAATGTTTGCACAAATGACACTTCATTACAAAAAGAAAAATATGTGGATAATAGATAGTGGTTGCTCCAAACATATGACTAGTGATAAGAGAAAATTCATCCAACTTAAGAAATGCAAAAGAGGTTCAATTAGTTTGGGTGACAGCATTGCAATAAAGATCTATGGTAAAGGAATACTGAGCTTAGATGGTAAAAATCCTACTAAAGATGTCCTTTATGTTGAAGGATTGAAGCACAAACTGCTAAGTTTGAGTCAAATGTGTGACAATGTTTACAAAGTCACATTTATTTCAGAAGGATGTAAGATGAGGAAAAATGGAAAGATAATTGCACAAAGAGTAAGAACTGATTCCAACCTTTATAATCTTTGTGAGGGAAAATGTCAAAGTTGTTTGTGGCATAGGAGAATGGGGCATGTTAATTTTGATAGTCTAGTAAAATTAAGTACAAGAGGTTTGGTAAGACACATGCCTAAGATAACTAAGCCTGCAAATACTATTTGCAAAGAATGCCAACAAGGAAAGAAAACAAGGGTTAATTTTCAATCAAAAGAATATTCAACCACAAAACCCTTACAATTGGTGCACACATATCTATGTGGTCCTACAAGGACAAGAGGATTGAAAGGTGAAAGATACTTCATGTTGCTAATTGATGACTACTCTATAATGACATGGGTAACTTTTCTAAAAGATAAGTTTCAAGCATTTGAAAGATTCAAGATATTTAGGAATATAGTTGAGAAGGAGACTGGGAGAATAATCAAGTGCTTAAGATTTGATGGAGGAGGAGAGTTCACATCAAGTGAATTCATTGAGTATTGTGAAAACCATAGAATTAAGAGACAATATTTTGCACCAAGAAATCCACAACAAAATGGAGTAGTTGAGAGAAAGAATAGAGTTGTTAATGATATGGCCAGAATAATGTTGAATGAGGCCAAGTTAGCAGATATGTCTTGGAGAGAGGCAGTTCATACAACATTATATATTTAAAATAGAATTCAAATAAGAGAAAACAATGATAAGACACCCTATAAACTGTGGTACGATAAACCAACATTTTTCAAGTACTTCAAAGTGTTTGGCAGCAAATGCTACATCAAGAGAGAAGATGAAAAATTGGGGAGCTTTGATTCTAGATGTGATGAAGGAATATTTCTAGGATAATCCACTCAAACCAAAGCCTACAAGTGCTATAATAAAAGATTGCGCAAGATTGTAGAAAGTATCAATGTCAAGATTGATGAGGATGTAAAGCATGTCAAATCTTATAAGAATATCTTTGAAGAAGAATCAGATTGTGAAGAAGAGATTGCTGATGAAGATCCAAAAGAAGAAGAAGTTGAAAAAGAACTTGTTAAATATGTTCAAAAGGATCACCCTAGAAATGAGATAATTGGTGATAAAAATGAAGGTGTTCAGACAAGGAGAATACTTGCAAAGAACAAGGAACAAGTAAATTTTTCTCTCTTGTCACAAACTGAACCTAAAAGCTACATTGAGGCCAACAAGGATGAAAGTTGGATAAAGGCTATGGAAGAAGAGCTAAATCAAATTGAGAAGAATAAGACGTGGGAATTGGTTCTTAGACCCGTAAGAAAAAATGTAATAAGCACTAAATGAGTATTTAGAAATAAACTCAATAAAGAAGGTGTTGTTGTGACAAAGAAGGAAAGAGTGGTGTGAAAAGGGTATGCACAAGTTAAAAGAATTGAATTTGAAGAAAAAATTTCACCTATTGCATTAGAAGCCATAAGAATGTTTCTTGAATTTTTAGTTTATAAATGATTTAAAGTCTATCAAATGGATGTTAAATTTTCATTTCTAAATGGAAACCTAGAAGAAGTCTAGATAGAACAACCATAAATATTTCAGCTATTAGGAGAAGAAGATTATGTTTGCAGATTGAGGAAAGCATTGTATGGCCTAAAACAAGCACCTAAAGCATGGTATTCAAGATTGGATTAGTATCTAAAACAACAAGGATTCAAGAAAGGATGTGCATACAGCAATTTGTACTTCAAATCTGAAGGTGAGCACATGATTATTGTTGTAGTTTATGTGGATGACATCATATTTTATGGAAGCAATGATAAGATGTGTAAAGTATTTGTTGCACAAATGCAAGATGAATTTAATATGTCAATGTTAGGAGATTTGTCATTTTTTCTTGGTTTACAGATTGTACAAACTGGTGATGGGATATTTACATCTCAAACTAAGTATACTAAGGAAATGCTTAAGAAATTTGGAATGGAAGATAGTAGACCAATTAGTACCCCCATGATAACTAGTTGTAAGTTGAGTAAGTCAGATGAGTCCCTGAATACAAATCAGAAAATGTATAGGTCAATGATTGGAAACTTATTATGCTTAATGGCTTCAAGGCCAGACATTATGCAAGCTATATGTATGGTGGCAAGATTTCAAGCTGCTCCCAAAGAGTCTCATGTCAATGCAATAAAAAAAAAAGATATATCAAAAGTACTATTGATTATGGGCTATGGTATCCAAAGAGTAAAGATTTCATTTTAACTGCATATACAAATGTTGATTGGGCTGGTAGTGCAGATGATAGGAAAAGCACTAGTGGTGGTGCATTTTTCTTGGATGACAAACTTGTGTCTTTGATGAGAAAAAAAAAAAAGAATCAATTACCTTATCTATAGCAGAAGTGAAGTGTTTAGAAGTTGTAACTTGTTTTGCTCGGGTATTGTAGATGAAGCAAACACTCAAAGACATCAAGGTTGAGTACAAAAAAGCTATCTCTATTACTTGCAATAATTCAAGTCCAATAAACATCTCAAAGAATCCAGTGATGCACTCTAGGACAAAGAACATATCAATCAAGTATCACTTCATTAGAGAGAAGGTTACAAACAAGGAAGTCAACATGGAATATGTTCCCACTAAAGAACAAGTTGTTGACATATTTACAAAGCCTCTTCCCAAGGAACAATTTGAATATTTGAAGAAAAAATTGGGAGGAATTTCTCCCACATCATATCACTAAATCTTAGTGATAGGGTATTATTCCATGAGGAGCTTCATTTTCATTCTATTCATCCCTAGATATCAAGGAGATATCAAGTTAGGTAAACATGGTTTTACAAATTACTAACGACTTGATGGTTGCAGATTCATGAATCCACTCTTTCTCTTTGAATTTCTTGCCAAAGGGGGAGAATATTCACAGGAGGAGAAAGTGTGCAAGTCTTGAGGATGACCCTTTTCCATTGATGTCAAAGGGGGAGATAAGTGTGAAAATTCTCATTCAATTAAGCAAGGGGAGAAAGATATGTCTAAGGGGGAGTTGCTATGTATGTGCACTCATGATAAGTTCTATTTTAATTGGTACAAAGTAGGTTGAGCATTTGGTTTTTCCATCAATCACAAAGGGGGAGATTATTGGAATATTATTCTCATTGATGTCAAAATGGGATATTTGGGTGATATATTGTAAGGGATATTGTTGGCATGATGTCATGGAGATCAAAGGATCAAATTATGGATTTGAAGAATATATGTTAGGAAAGGTGAGCATGTTTTGCAAAGTTGTCATAACACTGTAGAGGTTCCTTCCAGATGTCAAAAGAGAAAACTAAGGCCATATGCATTATGGGTTTCTCAAAAGGATTTGATTGATATGGCATGCATAATAAGATAAGGTGGAATGAACTCATGAATGCTTTATTTATGCTCTTTGGTCAAATTAGGGTTTGGTAGATAAACCCTAAGTATTTCAGTCATGGTGATAAACTGAGCTTATAATTTGATGTTGACTATGTATAGGTGGTTGCAATTTTCTTAAGTTATCACTTAATTCATTGGATTCATTGGTGCGACCGACCCCCTTTCCTAGTGATTATCGGCCTAGAAAATATTCAATAATTTAATTTAATACTTCCTAAGTTGCATGTTAAATATTTTCTCCTAGCTTGATCAACGACAACGATCAAGCTTGCAAGATTGCATGGCCTACCTGCCATCCCGCAGTGTGTGTGGTGGATCCCCATCTTGCCCTTTAGTATTGCAAACAAGTGACATGTGTTAGGTGGGACCAACAAAAACTGACAGGTGATGGCAATAGAAGATGGTGTAGTAATAAATGATTGGTCAATAAGACAATTCACATCGGTGTTGTGAATTATTTTGTGATAACATAGGTGATTGTGATAGGTCGAATCTATGTGCTAGAAAAAGAGCAGCAAACAAAGTAATGCAAAAACACTAAAAACAACCTACACCTCAAGATTAGCCTAGTTGGATTCAACACAATATAAAAACAACAAATGGAACCTTTTACCTTGTGTCGAATCGATCCTTTGGTTGGCCCTTCGATTTTCGGTGTTGTGTGCTCTTTGGATGGCAAGAGATGCAAGCTAGATAGTGATATGAAGGTGGATGCAAGTGAGTGCAAGCATGAAAATGGCTAAGTATGGATTCTAGGAAAATTTTGCAAGAGTTTGGCAACAATGCATGATCTCTCTAAAATGAGAGAAAATAGAGGGTATTTATAGATATTTTGGAAATCTCTAGAGAAATGGATGGTTGAGATTGAGCCACCAAAATCAAGATGTAGGGCTAAGGTGAGTTGAGAACTCACAAGCCCTCACATCTTGCCATGTGGCATGTGATATGGCTTAAAAATGGTGATGTGTACATGAGGTGGAAGGATAATACATGACATGGAGATGGTAAATAGTACCTTGGGATTGGGACAAGATCTCTTCATAAAGGAGGTACTTGTCTCCATGTGGGTGAGAGGACATGTGGGGAATTAAAAATTTCTCAAATATTCTCATAGGGATGAAAGAAGGAATTTAAAATTATTTTAAATGCATTGGGGGATTAAATGTGAATTAAAAATTCACATGGGGAAAGGGGTGCCTTCTCCAAAAGGAAAAACCATTTAATAGGGTTGACTTAGGACACATGACATGGAGTGATTAAGGTTGTGCAAGTACTTGATTAGACTAATTAATGAAGATTAGAAGCAAGTTGGATTTCACATGTGATTTGATGTGACAAGTCAAAGATCACATGGGGAAGAGTAATGGGAATTTAATATTCCTTGGAAGGATAAAAAGAATTAAAAATTCCTTGAGAGGTTGATTAGGCTAGTTAATGAAGGATTAGAGGAGGGTTAGGTGGCTAAGAGAGATTAGAGGCCAACTTGCAAAATTTGGAGGATGTGACACATTCTAATCAAGGATTAGGCATGTGCACATCCTAATGATGAGATTAGGAGAATAATTAGGATTAGATAAAAATGATGGAGGATGTCACATAAAGGGAATTAAATAAATGACATATTTATTTAATTCATTTGATGAAAGGGGGAAGGTATTTAATTATTTAACTAGATACCTTAGGGATTAGAAGAACTTTAGAAGGATTAATTAAATAATAGTGATATTACTTAATTAATGTGGATAAGGGGATGTTTAGACGAAAGGGATAAATTTGGATCAATTAAGTGTCCAAATTTAGGTGTCTACATTTTGCCCCTCTTTGAGATGGTGTTACAAAGTAGTATCATTTCAAAAAATATTAAAACATAGAACTTAGAAGAAAAGATGGTTAGATTGGGAAAGATGCCCCAGTCATTCAAATAAGTGACTAGGAAGGAAGATGATGGGGGTGAAGATGAAAGTTAGGGATGAAGGATGCCCCCTCAAGAGGACATGCGGGCTCAGGAGAACACGATTGTGCTCTTGAAATGGATGAGATGATGCAAGGGGGATATGAGGAAGATGATGCAAAGGGATGGGAAAGAAAGGATGAAAAGGCGGCATGAGATTGGGAGGGGAGAGTGATGAAGGATGAATGGATGGGGGTATTTTGATAGATGAGAGGATGGAGATGAAATGCAATCCAAATGCAATTTTCCATCTTTAGGAGCACTGATTTTTGCTATAGTAGAAGACACGATACACCAAGGTATAAAGGACCAAGGCAAATTAGTGTCTAATGCATGAAACAAACACAACAAACAAGAAGGCTATCCCAACACCTGAAATTCGTGATGACCTTGGTCAGGCCAGGTATTGGGATAACCACAAGCACACAAGGATGCCCCAGCGTAACACAAGACCTCAGGGATCTTGGTGGGTACTACATGGGACAACCGAGAAGACAGAAAAGATCAAGATACACCCCTGTGTTGACTAGTCAAAGCACACCATAATATGATGGATCAAGGTGACCACGACAAGTGATGATAGGGAGCTCAAATGATAAACAAAAGCCAAAAGCCATCAAAAGATCGCAATCAATTGCAAATGTCCTTTGCCATAGGATCAAGGGGATGGATGGGACTAATGAGGTCTGTTAGGAAGGATGCATCCTGTTGAGACCGATGATGGATACAAAATTAAAAGATCGATATGACGCAGGATATTCAGAACTGATTGGATCCGATGATACAAGTGGATCTTGTTTGTTAAGAACCAGCTAGATAAGGGCATAGCTCGACAATACGACACAAGAGACATGACACAAGAATGACACACCCTAAAGACCTAGGGGCTCAAGGGTAGATCAAAGATTAGCCTTGCCTACGTGAGAGCGCAGAGCCCTCGTAGTTCGATAAAAGGCTAACGACGGACCATGGTGGAGACCTCAATGGATGATGAAGATAGGATGGAGAAAAGGAGCAAAGTGGACAATATAGATTGATGATGGAACCCCGGGGGCGGATCAAATGATCGACCTTGCCTATGTGAAAGCGCAGGGGCAGCGTAGTTCAACGAAAGATCAACGATAAACAATGGATAAAGGATCATGAGATAACCCCAAATAAGGGGATAAGATGATTGGACTGACACAATGGGACATGATAGAGTTGTTCGATTGGATTGGAGGATGGTGACTACACAAAGCTCAGGGATGGGATAATTATCCAAGTAATCAAAAGATGATATGATGGAGAGATACTAATGATAAGGGATTATAAGATGGGATGAGGAGGAGATTGAAAAGGTGTGCAAAAGAAGCAAAAGTTATGACGATAAGATAGATGACATTGGATTGCGTGGGGAATAGCCTATAGCTAGATACCAATGACAAGGGATTATGAGATGGGATGAGGGTAGAGGATGGGGGGAGGAAAAGGATTGTTTGGATGGATTGGATAGAGGGATAAGGATGGGGAGATGGATATAACGATAAGGAGATGAAGATAGTCCCGAAACAAAAGGGATTGCGCGAATGGAATGAATGATGTCTCCAAGGACTATATCACAAAGGAAGATAAATGCCCCCACTCTAGATATGTCATGTATAATGAGGCATGAGAGATGGAAGATGGGAAAATGAAGGAGATAACTGGAGGAGGATAGGATGGGTGATTAAGGTATATGATAGAGCATGTGTGAAGGGAATGTATACCAAGAGGTGTCCAAAGCATGCATAGATAGGTGCCCCTATTTTTTTTATCAAGATCACAAGAAGGATGGAGGGACGAGATAAATGAGATATGCCAAGCAGGATGTGTAAGATAGGCAAGATGGAGGGGATGAATGAAGAGGACGTATAGGAGGCAAACAAGTGCATAGCTGGAAGCATAGCAGATGGAGGGAATGCATATCAGGAACCTGCCCCCAAGTGCAGATGGGGATTTACGCATGACGCCTATTTGTCAGGTTTTCATCATGGTACTCATCCAAGGCGCTTGTTTTCCAAGTTTTCACCATTGGACGAATTGTTACTATTTAATTTTTTGACTTTTTTTGGATTTTTTGACTTTTTTTTGCATTTTTTGACTTTTTTTTGGATTTTTTGACTTTTTTTGGATTTTTGGCTTTTTGGATTTTGGACTTTTGGATTCTTTGGCTTTTGGATTTTTGGACTTCTTGGATTTTTTTTTTGACTTTTTTGGATTTTTTGGCTTTTTTGGATTTTTGGACTTTTTGGATGGCATGCGAAAGGAGATGGATAAGGATAGGGAGGCGAATAAGTGGATTTAGAGGACATGTGATAAGGATATGGATGAAGGACTCAAGCATCAAGTTATATATGAGGTATTAAGAGCCCATGTTCGAACCGACTGTTGGATGTTGGTACAACCTTATTAGGATAAATGAATTATGTGCAAGGATGAATTAGAGGGATTTGATGGGGGAGATATGTGGGGTAATGAATGGGATGCTGAAAAGGGTATGGATAGAATGATGGGGTGGTGAGTTCAGGACCAACATTGGCACATATGGTGATGGATGTGAAAAGATAAGAGAATTAATGGATGGAGAATGTGGGGACAATGGAGGAGATGGAATAGTGAATTTCGGGACATAGGGACCCAAAATAGACTTAGGAGATGAAAGGTGTGTATGATTAGCTTTTGGATTAGAAACTTTGGATGTTCTTATAGATTTTTCATTTGATGGCATTGCATCTTTTTTCTTTGGGATCCACATGGTTTTGATGTTTGCTTTAGTGGGCCTTTGTGGCCAATGGGTTTGATTTGGATTGTGGATTTGATTTTTCTTTTCTTCAACACGTCATTTAGAGGGGACATGGGGAGCTTTAGATTCATGCGGATGTTTGGATTTATGTAGTTTTACTTTAGCATCCAAAGTGCTTTTAGTAGCAATGGGATGGGTGTGAGGAGATGGATGATGTGGAGCGATGAAGGTAGGATTATGGGGATTACATGTAGATGGAGAATGTGTAGGTATGTGCCTTTGTTGATCCTGATTAGGGGATATGCGAGAGGGATGTTTATGATGGACGACATGGATAGGTGTTGGATGGGTGAAAGGATGAGATGGAGGAGGTGATCTTGGGATATGCGGACCCTAAGCATATGGAGTGGGTGGAGAGACATAAGAACCCAAGATGGATGGAGCGGATTTAGGATGGGAGATGGTGGATGGATGGAGTGGATGGAGGATGGGAGATGGGATGTAAGGACCCAAAATGGATGGAGTAGATGAAGGAGGAATATGGACAGTTGTTTTGAGGTGATACAATAGAGGAGGAGGGATGGCAGCATATGATCTGGCGGAGCGATGGGAAGAGCTAGAATTTCTTTTGGAAAAGGCTCCTTGAGGACGTTTAGAGGTTGTACCAACATCTTTAGATTGTGAGTTTTGGGAAATAGGTCCTAGACCTTGCATGCAAATTTGTTCTTTGACTTGGATGGGCTCTAAAATACCTTGCTCATAAAGGCCAAGACCTTTTCCTTGATAGTTCATGTTCTTGAGCATGCGATCCATGATAGGATTTGTGTTATTCTGAAAAAATGATGCGAGTCTGTTATTAGGTGGAGGATGATGGGTGATAAATACACTGTGTTTTTCTTCTGCAACAAGGCCACCATGGAAGAATGTGAGAGTACCAAGGGGATATGCATGCGATGTGGGGATAGTAGTTTTAGGCGATGATGGGGGATCATAAGAGGGAGATGATGGGGTAGCAGCATTTGGATGGGTGGTACCAGGAGAGGGATTAGGGGATATGATAGGATCTGGATTTGTGGTAGTGGAATCATGCGATGGAGATGGAGATGGAGCGGTGGAAGCTTGAATGACAAGGGGATAATGGAATGGAATGGATGGGGGATTGTGATCTTGAGGTGAACTAGATGGGATGGTAGGATCTTGATCTGGAGAAGGGGATATGATAGCATGCTTTGGATTAGACTCTTGGCATGACTCATCTTGTGTGGATGGCATGATGACAGAGTGTTGGAGAGACTCTTCAAGTTGGGGAGATGGAAGGATGGAGGATTCGATGCAGTCATCAGAATGGATTTTAGTGACACTAGGAGTGGGAGAAGTGGATTGGATTTGGGTGTCGTCGATGGGTTTGACAACTCTCAGAGTAGGGGGTTGGTGTTCAATGGATTCGGCAGATGTGATGGTAGGAGATGGGGGCTCAGTGGATTCAAAGGATGTGATGGTTTCGATAGTTTGAGTGGTGCTAGGGGTGGTAACATCAATGATAGGTGTTGGTTGGAGAAGAGTCTTGTCACTAATGATTGTGGATGATGGGTTGGGATGGCATGATTCCACAACTTCAAGGTGTGGAGTGGGAGATGTCTTCTTTGTTATAAGTCCTTGGAGAACTTCTGAAATGAGAGACTTGCATACTCTAGGCTGAGATGGTGTGGTAGGAGTGGATGAGGGATTATGGATTAGTGGGGGATTAGGACTATGGATTGGTGGATTAGGATTAGATGGGGGATTAAGATTATATGAAGGGTTAAGAAAGGGATATTGGGATGGTGAATTAGGACATGAGGATGTGGGTGGTGGGTTGTAGTAAGGATATTGGATTAGGATGGGGAGATTGAGGAGGCGGATTGAGATAGGGAAATGTCGATGTCAAATTAGGATAAGATGTGGATGTTGGATTAGGGTGAGTTGATGCGAATGTAGGATTAGGGTGAGGAGATTGGTATGGAAGATTAGGGTAGGGGGTATATGTGGATGAAGGATTAAGATATGAGGATGTGGACGAGGGATTAGGATAGGGGTATTGTGATGGCGGACTAGGATAAGAGGATGCAGATGTTGGATAAGAGGATGATGTGGATGGAGGATATGATGGATATCCCTTGTCAAAGGTAGCATAGGGAGCATGATTAGGCATGGATGAAGACATAACAGGATGACTCGAAGGGGTGATTGTATTTTGGAAAGCGGGTGGAGAAAACTTACCAGCAATGATAGTGTCAAGGGGATCTATGTCACATTCTTCTTGATCGACAAGACTTTCGTTATCGTCACCAACGTAATTAGGGTTTCCCTTGACAACTATTGATGGAGGATAAGAATTCATGATGATGAAAGGATAAAGAGGATGGATAAAGATTTTGGATGGAAATGGACTAAAGCTCAAATCGGGATTTAGGGCAAGCTCGGATTGGGATTGGATTAAAGCTTAGATTAGCATGATTGGATGATGCGATGGGATTGATTCTGACGATTGGATTTGATTATCAAAGGATGATTACGACGCCGAATCTGCTTCGAGATGGAAGTAGATTGATTGGGTTGAAGGTGATTGGATAAGGATGCGATTGGATTGATCGATTGATTGATAAGATTGACTGATGGATCAGATAGGATGATGAGAGGGACTGTAAAACCCATTCAGAGATTATCCTAGGTGACATAGGATACTGATTGATCGGATTAAAGGATAAATGTATGATTGCGGCCCCGAATCCACTTTCAGATTGAAAATGGATTGATTGGGCCGATGATGATGATTAACTTAGGATAGATGACAATCCTAAGTAGATGTTAATGATGACAATCATATCAGACACTTAGGTCAATTTGGATAATAACCCGAGACGAAGTTCAGGGGATTTGGATAGGGAAAACAATGATTTTATTAGAGGAATGGATGGATGAATGAGTACTCAAAACAAGTAAAAGATTGACCAGAACGGATGAACGACTACTCAGAACGAATAACAGATGAATGATTCTTGAAACGAGAAGATGAAGGCTCAGAATGGATGATAGATTATTTGGAACGAGTAAACGATTGATTAGGACTGTTGAACAAGAGTTCAAAATGTTAGGAAGGAGGTTTGAAATGTTTATTCAGAATGAGTTATTAGATGATAGGAACGATAGAATGAGAGTTTGAAATGATAGACGAAGGTGCGAAATGGATGAACGTTTACTCGAAACGAGTAAACGGATGATCAGAATGATAGAACGAGAGTTCGGAATGATGAAAGGATGTGTTAAATGGATGAGCGTTTACTCGGAATGAGTAAATGGATGGCCAAAATGATAGAATGAGAGTTCAAAATGATAGACGAAGGTACGAAATGGATGAACGTTTACTCAGAACGAGTAAACGGATGATCGAAATGATAGAACGAGAGTTCGAAATGATAGAACGAGAGTTCGAAATGATGAAAGGATGTGTTAAATGGATGAACGTTTACTCAGAATGAGTAAACGGATGATTGGAATGATAGAATGAGAGTTCAAAATGATGAAATGATGTGTTAAATGGATGAAAGTTTACTCAGAACAAGTAAACGGATGATCGAGAGTTCGGAATGGATGGATGAATAATCAAAACGAGTAAAAGATTGGCCGAAACGGATGAACGACTACATAGAACAAGTAAACGACTGCTCACAACAGATGAATGATTCTTGAAATGAGAAGATGAAGGTTTGGAATAGCTGAAAGATTACTCAGAATTAGTAAGTGATTGATTGGGATTGTTGAGGAGGGAAGGTATGGCTCCGGAGGAGGGCGGGTGCGGCTTTAGTGGAGGGCATATATGGATGTCTAGAGGGGATGCCCCGATTTCGCAAGGGAAGGTTTATGACAGAAGATTGAGAGAGAATGGTAGGGTATCCCCCCTCGAGAAGGCGAATGGGAAAGGAAAATGGGCCCCGGGAAACTTCTCAAAAGTATGAAGTGGTATATGTTGTTGGAAAGAGCACAAAAAATTGAGAAGATTGGCGCTTGAACAAAGGAAAACGGGTAAACAATGTGCAAATGGCGGGGCATATATGGCTGTCTTTCAGGGAAAATCCGGCTGGTTGAGATTTTGGAAATCTCTAGGGAAATGGATGGTTGAGATTGAGCCACCAAAATCAAGATGTAGGGATAAGGTGAGTTGAGAACTCACAAGCCCTCACATCTTGACATGTGGCATGTGATATGGCTTAAAAAGGGTGATGTGTACATGAGGTGGAAGGATAGTACATGACACTGCAAATAAATTTAATTGGTTCACCAACTTCAACGAGAAGCTTGATTAGTGATAGGATATGAAGAGCAACTGTCTAGACTGCAAAGGCAGTTAAAAATAGGATCAGATCGAATATACAAGGATATTGCATTAATTACAATATTAGGGTTTAGGGTTTTGCAGGATGTTGTACTTAAAAAAATTCAATGAACTTGAATCTTATGTTGGATGTGTGTGGCTCGATGAAGACGTGATATTGAGAAAACCTTAGTAGAGGACCCATACATGTATATGAAAATCTCGAGGTAATTGATGCAGGTCTGTGTGAGATATATACAAAAGTGAATAATCATATTTTGGGGTAGGGAGTTGATAGTATGAATATTGCAAGAAGTGCATATTATTGAGTAGTGTATTCAATGCTCTTGAGGTAGACAGAGAATGCACTAAAAGAAAAGGAGAGAGAATTACAGAGAATGTGCATGGCTTCTTAAGGTAGGCATAGAATGGACTAATAGATATGGGTGCAACAATGTTGAGCAGTGTATTTGTGGGCTCTTGAGGTGAACAAAGAATGTAGTAAAAAGAAAAGGGGAAGTACAAAGGTGTTGCAAATGAGTAGAACCCAAACAAAAGGAAAAAGATCTTAATCAGGGTTTTTATCCATCTGCAAAATAGAGGAATGTGCAGAGCAAAGAATTGAGTTGTATTGACTGCAATAAAAATTTGAATAGTTGCATATAGGATTGTAACATTGAACTGTGTTCTTTGGAACAAACTACAATTTCTTGTTTGTAAATCTTATTGGTAGGTGCCATCAAATATCTGAGTACGTGCTCAAAGTAGGGAGTTGGTGCATCCTTGGAGTAGGTGCTCCTAAAACCAGGGGATTAGTGTCTCCTCAGGGTTGGTGCCCTTAAACTTTGTAGTTAGAAGATATTCATTGTGATTTTTGGATTAGGACAATAGATCCTAGCAGCTATTTTCATCATGGTTTTTCCCATCTTCGGTTTTCCGCATAGATCTTATGTTATGAGTTGTGTGTGTGTATGTTTACTTCTCTGCATATCATGATTTAATTTTCACATAAAAATGTAAAGTTATTAAGAGTCAAATTTTAAGTAATCTACTAATTCAACCCCCCCTTCTCAGTAGATTGCTATGTTCTAATAGAGCTCGTAGACATCTTGATCCTTGAATGGTCTACAATTGTCATTGAAAATGGTCGAAGGGATTCCATATCAAAAAATGCAGTTCAAGATGAACTTAGCTATTTGCTTCCCAATAATATCAATAAGTGGAATAGCTTCAATCTATTTGGTAAAATACTCCCTAGTGGTGATTATGACTTTATGTCTGTTGGAGGATTGAGGATTAATTTTACCCATGAGGTTGACTCCCCACTATGAGAAGGGCCATAATGTGGTAAGAGCTTGTAATTCATGTATAGGCACATGTATAAGATTCTCATGTTGTTGACACTTTAGACATTTACATGCAAACCATTAGGCATCCTATTCTATTGTTGGTCAATAGTACCCAACATTGATTAGTTTCTTGGATGTGTTTTCACTACTAGCATGTGCACCACAAACACTATCATGTACCTCCTATAGGGAAGTTTGTGCATCTTCTAAGTTAAGACACCGAAGGAGAGTACCATCAAAGATCATTTAATATAGTGTGTCACTAAGGATAAGGAAGTGGGATGAATGTCTAATGAATTATTTTCTTTGGTTATTAGATAAGTCAGTTGGTAGGGTTTGGTGATGAAGGTAATTGTATATGGCTTGATACCAAGGGGAATTAGGACCAATGATTTCACACACTAGTTCAAATTTTGGGACATCGAAGGCAGGGATCTACAGCTGCTCCACTAAGAATTTACACTAATTAGTATTATGTTCCATATCAAGGAGAGATCCAATGGTAGCCATGGCATCAATTGCTCTCTTGTTCAGTCTTGGGATTTGTTCAAATGTGATATCAATGAAGTATTGTTTGAAACTATCTACCATTTTCTTGTAAGGTAGGAGCTTTTCATCCTTAGTTTGATACTCATCATTGACCTATCTTATAACTAGCTAAGAATCTTCATAGACTTGAATTTTCTTGATTTTCCATTGTATTGTTGTCTTGAGTCCTATGATCAATGCTTCATACTCTGCTATATCATTTTTATAGGGAAATACCAAATGATATTATTTGGGTATACAATCAACTTGAAGGGTGATAAATAATATACATACTCCTAATCCATGTTGTGTATGATCCATCAAAATATAATTTCCATATGTAGGTTGGGGTGACTGTGAATACACCCTCATCTAGAAAATCTAATACTATCGGGTGATCATCTATAATAGGTGCATCCGCTAGTTGATCTACAATTACTTGACCTTTGATTGCTTTCCTATCTACGTACTCAATGTCAAACTCACTGAGGATCATTACCCATTTTGCTAGATGGCATAAGAGTTCTTCCTTGTTCAACAAATACTTGAGAGGATCTATTTTTGCAATAATCTTGGTTTGATGGTTAAGCATATAATGTCTTAACTTTTGTGAAGAAGAAACAACTACTAGATAGGCATGTTTTATTGATGAATAATTAAGTTCATAACCAACTAGAGTGTGACTAATGTAATAGATTTCTCTTTCTCTACCTATGTCATCATGCTAAGCCAGGAGTGAACCTAGTGCTACTGGTGTGGTAGAGATATACAATAGTAGAGGCCTACCCTAAACAAGTGAAATTAGTACTGAAGGAGATGTCAAATAATCCTTGAGTAGTTGGAATGCCTTTTGACAATTTTCATCTCATTTAAAGGTAACACCCTTATGCAAAAGGTGTGTAAAGATGTGGCACTTATCTACTAGTTGTGAAATAAAGCATTAGATGGATTGTAGCTTCCCTTGTAAACTTCACAACTATTTAAGAGTTGTAGGAGGAGGCATATTAATTATTTCTTTACCTTTGTCAGGTCAACCTCAATACCTATTCTATATACAATGTATCCCAATAACTTTCCAGATGTTACCCCAAAGACACATTTCTTAGGATTTAATCGAAGGCTATAATGCTCCAGTCTATAAAAAAATGTTAGCCAATATGTTAAGATTTCCTTGTTGATTTATTTCACAAGTAGATCATCAACATAGTCTTCCATCAAGATGTACATCATGTCATGAAAATAAGTTGCCATAGCTCATTGATAAGTAGCTCCAGCATTTTTAAGAATGAAAGGCATGACATTCCAATAGAAGGTCCCCCATGGATAAGTGAATGATAATTTATGTTGGTCTTTTGTGGCAATGCGGATCTGATTATGGCCTGAGAATCCATCCATTAAGGATAACATCTTGTGCCCTACTATCAAATCTATGATCATATCTATGTTTGGTAAAGGTAAGTTGTCTCTTGGGCATGATTTTTTGAGATCTTTGAAGTGTGTACATATGCAGAGGCCCTCAGTGGGTTTAGTGACCAAAACCAAGTTTTATATCCATTCCAAATAATCAATAGGTTGGATAAATCCCACATCTAATAGCTTTTGAAGTTTTGTTGTGACTAGCAATGTTATCCACGGGTGCATATTACGTAGCTTCTATTTTATAGGTTTTTCCCCTGGTGCAACTGTTAGATGATGTAATACCAAATTAGGATCCAATCCAGGCATTCTTGCATAGGACCACGTGAAGTTTATTTGTCTATTCTTGAGAAATACCATGAAGTTAATCCTTTCTTCCTCAGATAGAAAAGCTATAAAGTGTGTTATCCTGACATTATCTGTAGTACTAATATCTACCTCTGTAAATTTCTCAATAAGAACTATATATCTTTCTTATTTCATAGGGATATTGAGAAACCTTCCATTCTTGGTCACCTTAGAAAGGTTTTCACCCTTAGATACATCCTTTATTTTTATTATTATCTTTTATAAAAGTGTTGCATGGTGGTTTTCATAGGGGACTTGTTTATGCATTTAATGTTTTTGTGACTGAAAGGTTTGGCATTCTCCCCAAAGTATGTCATTTTATCCAATTTTATGATGAATCTATCTCTATGATACCCTAAGGGTATACCATCTGGAAGTCCCATAAACTCAGCTATAGCTTCACCATTTTGGAATATGTCTAAGCTAGGTAGATCATGTTGGTCCCAAGCGATAAGTTGGGGGGATATATACAATAGTTTGTTATCAATAGTAGGTGAAGGCTCATAAGACATATATGATATGGTGAAAATGTTTATGTCAAGCAATAAATCAATGAGACACTCGAAAGAGTCATCATCAATATCCTCATTAGAGAACTTATTAGTGAAAAAAGTTTTATTAGTGTCTATAGGTGTACTTTTGGTAGTTGTGGACACCTTAGTTTCACAAATACAAGTCTTGTGGGGTGATGCAAGAAGTTGGGTACACAAAAAGTTCAAAAAGTGGAAATGTTTTTGCTGTTTTTAAGAATTTGTCACACTTGGACTGAAAATTTGAGGCACTTACACAATGAATCTTAAAAAAAGTCAGTAATATGAAATCTAGCATTTTGAATCTAGTTTCCAAATATGTAAATTATTAAAATACCCAGATTATAGAAATTAAATTTTGATAGGGATCTATAAAAACTACTTTTTAAAAGTCCCTGTTTTTTACCATACCAAGCAAGTGTACGGACAACACTTTTTGACCCAAATTTTGACCCAAATAAAATTATTTTGCTAATTCCTTTTGGGAAAAGAGAGCTAACAACATGAAGTTTTATGTGGATTTTTTTTTGTAATTTTTGGTTGAATATTTTTTTTTTATTAAATTTTTATTGGCCTTAATTGATGTTTTTTAAAATCAACGTGTACGGACAACATAATTGGACCTAAACAAAACATTTTTTGACTCTTTTTTTTTCATTGTGTAGAGAATTTTCTGAAGTTTGATGCTATATAATTTTTTTTACAAGAAACTTAACCAATAAAAAATTATTAAAATACCAAAAAAACTTGATATTTCAAGTTTAAGGACTAGTTTGCTTAGAAATTAATTAAAAAATAGAAAACATAATCCAATCTTAACAAAATTTATATATTTATAAATTAGACATTGTGTTCTCTAATGGGTTTTAATTTTATAGATTCATTCAGAAAAAAATTCCATCAGCTATGTTGTCAAAGTTGGACATTCTTCTTCAATCTGCCTTAGTTTTTTAGTTGCAGGTCAAAGGCTAAGGCTCGGATTGCCAAGCCTTTCTCAAGCCTAAAACCAAGGCTGGATGTGGTGTGTAAATTCAATTTTTAAATAACGCATACACGTTATTCAAATGAAACACGTATGTGTTTCATAACGCATACGCGTTACCCATTGACCTGTTGGGAAAACGTAACGCGTATGCGTTATGAAACGCATATGCGTTTCTTGAACATAATGCGTATGTGTTTCTAATATAGCCGTTTTTCCCTAATTTAAAAAATACTAGCAAAACTCGATTTTCCTTCAACATTCCTTTTTTCTGTAGTACAGTCCGAAAGTGTCATTTTTTGCGTTTTTTATTGCAAATTTGTCTTGTGCAAGGCATATTCTATTCAAATTACTAGAAGAGACAAAGTGCAGATTGAATTTTCTGAAGTGGAATCAAGTGCAAGAACTTTTTACAAGAAGATTTGGAAAAAAGTGAATTTTTGGATGTACTCATGATGTTTTTGTACTTCAAAGTTTATAGAAAAAATGATCTTCATAGTACATAGTTTAATTTGAATATTTGAAGGGCGGGGGCCCTAGCTCGGCTCTACCGTTGGGTAATTCGCTATGCTCACGGGTCACGAAGTTCTAGTCTCCCCGGCCCTGCACCGAGGGTAACACGCCAGCCACGTCACGCAAAGTTTACTCAAAGATCATAGTTTTTATAGGGTCGTAAGGTCTGATTCCTCGGCAGCCTAAAAAAAAAAAAAAAAATTGAATATTTGAAGAAGGTGCCAATTTGAAAATAGGTTTCTTGAATAATTGTTTTTGTCATCAAAGAGGGTTTGGTAACCATGGGTGATAAGCAAAGACAAAAAAAAAGATGTAGAAAGTTAATGACACCCGAAGAAATTCAAGCAAATAAAGATAAGGAGGCAAAAAGACAAGGGAAAGGAGATAAAGGATTCGTCAAATGAAAGATTTGGAAGCATCTAGTTCCAAGAATGTTGAATAGGAAGCCATGAATGATGAAATTAATGTAGATGATGCAAATGTGGAGATGGTGAATATGGAAGAAAATGCAATTACGGAGACAAACCCAACTATGCCTTCAACTTCAACTTTGAATGATATGCAAACAACTTCGGGTGTGTCTTCAAATCCATCTCCCAATGATATGGAAAATGCACCTATTCAAACAATCTATCTAGGTATGTGTTCAAACCCAAGTTTCCATAATATTGATATTGCTTGTTTAGATGAAGCTGGATACACCATTGATGAGATCAATAATATTAGGGTTGAAACAATGCAGAAACAAGAAAATGATGAAATTATATCTTATGAGAATGTAAATGAGAATGAAATCCCTAATATTGATGAAAATGAGAATGAAATCAGTTTTACATTTGAAAATGAAAATGAAACCCCTTGTGTGAATGAAAATGAAACTCCATCTATGGATGAAGGTGAAAATGTTTTTTTTACAATTGAAACAGATGTGTTAGATAACCTTCGTGGTAAAGTTTCTTCAAGGAAAATTAGAAATTATGGAAATAAAATATATAAAATGTTTTTTTATAGAAAGAAATTAGGATTCTAATGTCAACTCATGGTGCAATTGATGAGAATGTTGAAAATGAGAAAAGTGATGAAAAAATTAGGTATTTTTGTAAAACCAAAAAAGAAAGATGATTCAGTAGAATAAGTCATATCTAGTGTTGCTAATGCTATTGATGTTGTTGGTAAGAAAAGTTGATCAAAAGATAAGAATGTGGCTCGTCGTGCAATAACAACTGCTCTAGTTGATAAAGTAGCTTCAAATAAAAGAATGTTAAGTAAGATTAGTAAATGTATAAACTTAAATCCTAGAACTTTGATAAGAGCTGCTAAAAGAAGAGAAAGTATTGAAAATGATCCTATTAATCAATGTTGGAGTTTTAGTGGTAGACTCCCAAGATCAGACATGAAATTAACTAATGAAATTAAATCTTTAATCGAAATTTTTTGGCATGATAATACAAGAGTATCACCTAACATTAGAGATGTCTTAAAATTAAGGGTGGGTTCCAAAATTTGTGAACCTCATCCAAAGCATCTCTTAGATATGACTCAAACTGAATTATATAAAAAAAAATAGATGCTTCAATCTTACCATTGAATATTAGCATAAGTCAAAGATCATTTGAAAAGTGTAAACCTTTTTATGTTAGAATTAATCAGCAACGAATCTCTTGTTGTTGTAAGACTCATGTACAATTTAATTATTATTATGATATATTTCGATAAATACGATGGACATTGCATGCTAACCAAATTATGCAGGACATTTGTGGTATTAATATGCCACCTGAAAGAATCAAAGATTTTATAGGAGGTTTGTTTTGTAATCCCTCTTTAAATGGAAACTCATTTTTTTAAAAGCATGCATTTATGGAGAATGTGATAGATGTGGTAACTTTTCATTATTAGGAGAATGTATGCATGAAAGTAGTTTAGATGAATTTGGAAAACAATTAGTGGATGCAAAAAAAATTACAAATATTGAGTATTCTTTAAAAGATGGAAAAACTGGAAAACGTGTTGAGCTAATTGTGGAAAAAGTTAGTGTGCATGCTTTTATTACTGAATTTAAAGATAATTTTGTACCTAAATATGTTCAACACTCTCAAAATTCTCATTGGCTTGATAATCAATTTCGTTTATGTAAAAAAACATTCCCAATTGGAACTATATTGTCAGTTGTTGACTTTGTTGAAAATTATACTCTTGCTCCACAAGAAGAAATTCAATCACAGTATTATAATTCAGTGCAAGTAGCTATATTTGTTCACGTTGTTTATAGACATGTTGAAGATAGTACAGAAGATAATAGAATTTTTTTGAGAGAGTACCATTTTTATGTAAGTGATAATCGATTACATTCATCTGAGTTTGTACAATATTGTTTTGCTTTATTTTATAAAAAATTAAAAGAGAGAGGAATTCAAATGCTAGAACATCTCATATGGTCAGATAATTGCACGGGTCAATTAAAAAATGTAGAATGTTTTATTGGTTATGTAGAGTTCATAAGGAAAATAATATCCAACACATATGGAGTTTTTTTGAAGCTGGTCATGGTAAGGGAGAACACGATGGAGCAGGTGCATGTGTGAAAAGAGCTCTTGCTAGAGAGCAACTAAAATTTGAGGATGCTGCAAAATTTAGAGATGCACGTGCAATTATAGATTGGTGCAATACCAAATTATCTACAAGAACAAGTGAGAGCTCAATAATTCGACGCTTCTTTTGGTTAGTTGAAGAAAATGATATTTCTCAACAAGATTGTGAAACAATTAATGGAACTGCAAAATGGGATTCATTTAAGAGTTCGAATGCAAACACATGGACAATATGGACAAGGGAGTTGGCATGCTTTTGTCAATTTTGTATTGTAGGTGATTGGCAGACATGTGAAAATATGGAATGGGTCGAACAATGGCAACAAAGAGCTTTAACGCCTACATTGACACATGTTCAACATGGAACGACAATTGAAGATAATCAAATGTTCGCATTAGATGATTATGATCGTGTTTCGGATCTTGTACAAGAAGGTACATTATTTATTGAGTTGAATTTTGTATGTATGCATGTTTATATGTGAGTTAAATATAAGTCACTCTTTATTGAATTTTGTATTTATTTTGCAGGACATGTGTATGTTGTTGCACCTCAAGGGAATGAAGAGCGCACATGTGCACTGCTGGAAGGATGTGTTGAGAGAAAACATGTTGGTACATACCAGAGTGGATGATGACAACTTGAGCATCCTAACTCAGTTCATGGTTGTTGTTGGCACTGGCTTCAAAAATATTTTGATGAGAAAGAATGGCTCTGCCTCGCATTTGAAGATTATGAAAGACACAAGAAGATTATACATTATTCACATTTGATTTTGGCAAACTACTATAAAACTAGTTAGATATCAAGGGAGGCCTCGCTATAAAGTTTTATGGACACTTTCAATGGATGATCATGACAAATAATCAAGTAGATGTATCATAAAAAAGAGAGGATGCAGATGGTACAATAGAGCAAATAAATATTGGTAAGTATATTTGGTTGTATATATATTTAATTGATATATATATATACACATATATATTTGTTCCTACATTTCTTAATTAAATTTCTTTATATCATTTTTGTTTCCCAAAGCCCCAAAAATTAGATGCTTTACAAAAAAGAGAGGAGATGCACATATATTACAATGGAATTTGAATCTAGAGACATGTAACTATATATAGTTCTAGATACATTTAATTGATACTTTATAATTGATTTCATATCCCCTTAAGCCATTCTCTTAAAACCCCTTAAGTCATCCTCTTATGTACCATTAATCCATCCTTTTGTAGCCCCTTAAGTCATTCTATCAACTACCATTAATCCATCCTCTTAGGACCCCGTAATCCATACCCTCATATATCTACCCTTAATTTGTCCACTTGCATCCACTTAAGTCACTCTCTCAACACCTCTTAATTCATCCTCTTAGGACCCCTCAATCAATATCCTCATATATCTACCCTTAATCCATCCACTTGCATCCCCTTAAGTCACTCTCTCAACACCCCTTGGGGTTTAAATTCATTCTCTCAACTCCCCTTAATGCACCCTATTGCATCCCTTCAAGTAATTCTATCAACTCCCCTTAATCCACCCTCTTCCATCCCCTTAAGCCATCCTCTTAAAGGACCCTTAAGTCATATCCTCTTACATCTCCTTAATCCACAATCTTTCATCCCTTAAG
>VDFB02168118.1:188072589-188265178 GCA_007258455.2 Sequoia sempervirens
TTTTTTGGCTTTTTTGGATTTTTGGACTTTTTGGATGGCATGCGAAAGGAGATGGATAAGGATAGGGAGGAAAATAAGTGGATTTAGAGGACATGTGATAAGGATATGGATGAAGGACTCAAGCATCAAGTTATATATGAGGTATTAAGAGCCCATGTTCGAACCGACTGTTGGATGTTGGTACAACCTTATTAGGATAAATGAATTATGTGCGAGGATGAATTAGAGGGATTTGATGGGGGAGATATGTGGGGTAATGAATGGGATGTTGAAAAGGGTATGGATAGAATGATGGGGTGGTGAGTTCAGGACCAACATTGGCACATATGGTGATGGATGTGAAAAGATAAGAGAATTAATGGATGGAGAATGTGGGGACAATGGAGGAGATGGAATAGTGAATTTCGGGACATAGGGACCCAAAATAGACTTAGGAGATGAAAGGTGTGTATGATTAGCTTTTGGATTAGCAACTTTGGATGTTCTTACAGATTTTTCATTTGATGGCATTGCATCTTTTTTCTTTGGGATCCACATGGTTTTGATGTTTGGTTTAGTGGGCCTTTGTGGCCAATGGGTTTGATTTGGATTGTGGATTTGATTTTTCTTTTCTTCAACACGTCATTTAGAGGGGACATGGGGAGCTTTAGATTCATGCGGATGTTTGGATTTATGTAGTTTTACTTTAGCATCCAAAGTGCTTTTAGTAGCAATGGGATGGGTGTGAGGAGATGGATGATGTGGAGCGATGAAGGTAGGATTATGAGGATTACATGTAGATGGAGAATGTGTAGGTATGTGCCTTTGTTGATCCTGATTAGGGGATATGCTAGAGGGATGTTTATGATGGACGACATGGATAGGTGTTGGATGGGTGAAAGGATGAGATGGAGGAGGTGATCTTGGGATATGCAGACCCTAAGCATATGGAGTGGGTGGAGAGACATAAGAACCCAAGATGGATGGAGCGGATGGAGGATGGGAGATGGTGGATGGATGGAGTGGATGGAGGATGGGAGATGGGATGTAAGGACCCAAAATGGATGGAGCAGATGAAGGAGGAATATGGATAGTTGTTTTGAGGTGATACGATAGAGGAGGAGGGATGGCAGCATATGATCTGGCGGAGCAATGGGAAGAGCTAGAATTTCTTTTGGAAAAGGCTCCTTGAGGACGTTTAGAGGTTGTACCAACATCTTTAGATTGTGAGTTTTGGGAAATATGTCCTAGACCTTGCATGCAAATTTGTTCTTGGACTTGGATGGGCTCTAAAATACCTTGCTCATAAAGGCCAAGACCTTTTCCTTGATAGTTCATGTTCTTGAGCATGCGATCCATGATAGGATTTGTGTTATTCTGAAAAAATGATGCGAGTCTGTTATTAGGTGGAGGATGATGGGTGATAAATACACTGTGTTTTTCTTCTGCAACAAGGCCACCATGGAAGAATGTGAGAGTACCAAGGGGATATGCATGCGATGTGGGGATAGTAGTTTTAGGCGATGATGGGGGATCATAAGAGGGAGATGATGGGGTAGCAGCATTTGGATGGGTGGTACCAGGAGAGGGATTAGGGGATATGATAGGATCTGGATTTGTGGTAGTGGAATCATGCGATGGAGATGGAGATGGAGCGGTGGAAGCTTGAATGACAAGGGGATAATGGAATGGAATGGATGGGGGATTGTGATCTTGAGGTGAACTAGATGGGATGGTAGGATCTTGATCTGGAGAAGGGGATATGATAGCATGCTTTGGATTAGACTCTTGGCATGACTCATCTTGTGTGGATGGCATGATGACAGAGTGTTGGAGAGACTCTTCAAGTTGGGGAGATGGAAGGATGGAGGATTCGATGCAGTCATCAGAATGGATTTTAGTGACACTAGGAGTGGGAGAAGTGGATTGGATTTGGGTGTCGTCGATGGGTTTGACAACTCTCAGAGTAGGGGGTTGGTGTTCAATGGATTCGGCAGATGTGATGGTAGGAGATGGGGGCTCAGTGGATTCAAAGGATGTGATGGTTTCGATAGTTTGAGTGGTGCTAGGGGTGGTAACATCAATGATAGGTGTTGGTTGGAGAAGAGTCTTGTCACTAATGACTGTGGATGATGGGTTGGGATGGCATGATTCCACAACTTCAAGGTGTGGAGTGGGAGATGTCTTCTTTGTTATAAGTCCTTGGAGAACTTCTGAAATGAGAGACTTGCATACTCTAGGCTGAGATGGTGTGGTAGGAGTGGATGAGGGATTATGGATTAGTGGGGGATTAGGACTATGGATTGGTGGATTAGGATTAGATGGGGGATTAAGATTATATGAAGGGTTAAGATAGGGATATTGGGATGGTGAATTAGGACATGAGGATGTGGGTGGTGGGTTGTAGTAAGGATATTGGGATGGTGGATTAGGATGGGGAGATTGAGGAGGCGGATTGAGATAGGGAAATGTCGATGTCAAATTAGGATAAGATGTGGATGTTGGATTAGGGTGAGTTGATGCGAATGTAGGATTAGGGTGAGGAGATTGGTATGGAAGATTAGGGTAGGGGGTATATGTGGATGAAGGATTAAGATATGAGGATGTGGATGAGGGATTAGGATAGGGGTATTGTGATGGCAAACTAGGATAAGAGGATGCAGATGTTGGATAAGAGGATGATGTGGATGGAGGATATGATGGATATCCCTTGTCAAAGGTAGCATAGGGAGCATGATTAGGCATGGATGAAGACATAACAGGATGACTCGAAGGGGTGATTGTATTTTGGAAAGAGGGTGGAGAAAACTTATTAGCAATGATAGTGTCAAGGGGATCTATGTCACATTCTTCTTGATCGACAAGACTTTTGTTATCATTGCCGACGTAATTAGGGTTTCCCTTGACAACTATTGATGGAGGATAAGAATTCATGATGATGAAAGGATAAAGAGGATGGATAAAGATTTTGGATGGAAATGGACTAAAGCTCAAATCGAGATTTAGGGAAAGCTCGGATTGGGATTGGATTAAAGCTTAGATTATCATGATTGGATGATGCGATGGGATTGATTCTGACGATTGGATTTGATTATCAAAGGATGATTACGACGCTGAATCTGCTTTGAGATGGAAGTAGATTGATTGGGTCGAAGGTGATTGGATAAGGATGTGATGTGATTGGATTGGATTGGATTGGATTGGATTGGATTGATCGATTGATTGATAAGATTGACTGATGGATCAGATAGGATGATGAGAGGGACTGTAAACCCCGTTCAGAGATTATCCTAGGTGACGTAGGATACTGATTGATCGGATTAAAGGATAAATGTATGATTGCGGCCCGAATCCACTTTCAGATTGAAAATGGATTGATTGGGCCGACGATGATGATTAACTTAGGATAGATGACAATCCTAAGTAGATGTTAATGATGATGATCATATCAGACACTTAGGTCAATTTGGATAATAACCCGAGATGAAGTTCAGGGGATTTGGATGGGGAAACGATGATTTGATTAGAGGAATGGATGGATGAATGAGTACTCAAAACGAGTAAAAGATTGACTAGAATGGATGAACGACTACTCAGAATGAGTAACAGATGAATGATTCTCGAAATGAGAAGATGAAGGCTCAGAATGGATGATAGATTACTCAGAACGAGTAAACGATTGATTAGGACTGTTGAACAAGAGTTCAAAATGTTAGGAAGGAGGTTTGAAACATTTATTCAGAATGAGTAACTAGATGATAGGAACGATAGAATGAGAGTTCGAAATGATAGACGAAGGTGCGAAATGGATGAACGTTTACTCGGAATGAGTAAATGGATGATCAGAATGATAGAACGAGAGTTCGGAATGATGAAAGGATGTGTTAAATGGATGAGCGTTTACTCAGAATGAGTAAATGGATGACCGAAATGATAGAATGAGAGTTCGAAATGATAGACGAAGGTACGAAATGGATGAAAATTTACTCAGAACGAGTAAACGGATGATCGGAATGATAGAACGAGAGTTCGAAATGATGAAAAGATGTGTTAAATGGATGAATGTTTACTTGAAACGAGTAAACGGGTGATTGGAATGATAGAACGAGAGTTCAAAATGATGAAAGGATGTGTTAAATGGATGAACGTTTACTCAGAACAAGTAAATGGATGATCGAGAGTTCGGAATGGATGGATGAATAATCAAAACGAGTAAAAGATTGGCCATAACGGATGAACAACTACTCAGAACAAGTAAACTACTGCTCACAACGGATGAATGATTCTTTAAATGAGAAGATGAAGGTTTGGAATAGCTGAAAGATTACTCAGAATGAGTAAGTGATTGATTGGGATTGTTGAGGAGGGAAGGTATGGCTCCGGAGGAGGGCGGGTGCGGCTTTAGTGGAGGGCATATATGGATGTCTAGAGGGGATGCCCCAGTTTTGCAAGGGAAGGTTTATGACGGAAGATTGAGAGAGAATGGTACGGTATCCCCCCTCAAGAAGGCGGATGGGAAAGGAAAATGGGCCCCAGGAAACTTCTCAAAGATATGAAGTGGTATATGTCGTTGGAAAGAGCACAAAAAATTGAGAAGATTGGCGCTTGAACAAAGGAAAACAGGTAAACAATGTGCAAATGGCGGGGCATATATGGATATCTTTCAGGGCAAATCCGGCCAGGGCAAATCCGACTGGTTGAGATTTTGGAAATCTCTAGGGAAATGGATGGTTGAGATTGAGCCACCAAAATCAAGATGTAGGGCTAAGGTGAGTTGAGAACTCACAAGCCCTCACATCTTGACATGTGGCATGTGATATGGCTTAAAAAGGGTGATGTGTACATGAGGTGGAAGGATAGTACATGACATGGAGATGGTACATAGTACCTTGGGATTGGGACAAAATCTCCTCATAAAGGAGGTACTTGTCTCCATGTGGGTGAGAGGACATGTGGGGAATTAAAAATTCTCAAATATTCTCATAGGGATGAAAGAAGGAATTTAAAATTCTTTTAAATGCATTGGGGGATTAAATGTGAATTAAAAATTCACATGGGGAAAGGGGTGCCTTCTCCAAAAGGAAAAACCATTTAATAGGGTTGACTTAGGACACATGACATGGAGTGATTAAGGTTGTGCAAGTACTTGATTAGACTAATTAATGAAGATTATAAGCAAGTTGGATTTCACATGTGATTTGATGTGACAAGTCAAAGATCACATGGGGAAGAGTAATGGGAATTTAATATTCCTTGGAAGGATAAAAAGAATTAAAAATTCCTTGAGAGGTTGATTAGGCTAGTTAATGAAGGATTAGAGGAGGGTTAGGTGGCTAAGAGAAATTAGAGGCCAACTTGCAAAAGTTGGAGGATGTGACACATTCTAATCAAGGATTAGGCATGTGCACATCCTAATGATGAGATTAGGAGAATAATTAGGATTAGATAAAAATGATGGAGGATGTCACATAAAGGGAATTAAATAAATGACATATTTATTTAATTCATTTGATGAAAAGGGGAAGGTATTTAATTATTTAACTAGATACCTTAGGGATTAGAAGAACTTTAGAAGGATTAATTAAATAATAGTGATATTAATTAATTAATGCGGATAAGGGGATGTTTCGACGAAAAGGGATAAATTTGGATAAATTAAGTGTCCAAATTTAGGTGTCTACAGTGACAAATTGTGTTTGCCCTCCAGCCTGTTGAGAAATAGTGGGCTCATGTTTCCTCCTTGTGGGATTGCGAGCTTGTGACACATGTTTTGGTGAGACCCTACTCTAAGCATAGCATATGGGATAAAGATCGACAATGATTATTAAAAGTACTTTTATCCAACGATCATGTTTTAAAGTTGAGTGATGAATGAGGATCAACGGACCATGGCGTGAAACAACAAATGAATGAATCATGTTTAAAATTGAAGATTCTTAACATCTATGTCTATGTGAACAAGGGTTTCGACTGTGAACTGACACTGCAAATAAATTTAATTGGTTCACCAACTTCAACGAGAAGCTTGATTAGTGATAGGATATGAAGAGCAACTGTCTAGACTGCAAAGGCAGTTAAAAATAGGATCAGATCGAATATACAAGGATATTGCATTAATTACAATATTAGGGTTTAGGGTTTTGCAGGATGTTGTACTTAAAAAAATTCAATGAACTTGAATCTTATGTTGGATGTGTGTGGCTCGATGAAGACGTGATATTGAGAAAACCTTAGTAGAGGACCCATACATGTATATTAAAATCTCGAGGTAATTGATGCAGGTCTGTGTGAGATATATACAAAAGTGAAAAATCATATTTTGGGGTAGGGAGTTGATAGTATGAATATTGCAAGAAGTGCATATTATTGAGTAGTGTATTCAATGCTCTTGAGGTAGACAGAGAATGCACTAAAAGAAAAGGAGAGAGAATTACAGAGAATGTGCATGGCTTCTTAAGGCAGGCATAGAATGGACTAATAGATATGGGTGCAACAGTGTTGAGCAGTGTATTTGTGGGCTCTTGAGGTGAACAGAGAATGTAGTAAAAAGAAAAGGGGAAGTACAAAGGTGTTGCAAATGAGTAGAACCCAAACAAAAGGAAAAAGATCTTAATCAGGGTTTTTATCCATTTGCAAAATAGAGGAATGTGCAGAGCAAAGAATTGAGTTGTATTGACTGCAACAAAAATTTGAATAGTTGCATATAGGATTGTAACATTGAACTGTGTTCTTTGGAACAAACTACAATTTCTTGTTTGTAAATCTTATTGGTAGGTGTCATCAAATATCTGAGTACGTGCTCAAAGTAGGGAGTTGGTGCGTCCTTGGAGTAGGTGCTCCTAAAACCAGGGGATTAGTGTCTCCTCAGGGTTGGTGCCCTTAAACTTTGTAGTTAGAAGATATTCATTGTGAGTTTGGATTAGGAAAATAGATCCTAGCAGCTATTTTCATCATGGTTTTTCCCATCTTGGGTTTTCCGCATAGATCTTATGTTATGAGTTGTGTGTGTGTATGTTTACTTCTCTGCATATCATGATTTAATTTTCACATAAAAATGTAAAGTTATTAAGAGTCAAATTTTAAGTAATCTACTAATTCAACCCCCCCTTCTCAGTAGATTGCTATGTTCTAACAGAGCTCGTAGACATCTTGATTCTTGAATGGTCTACAATTGTCATTAAAAATGGTCGAAGGGATTCCATATCAAAAAATGCAGTTCAAGATGAACTTAGCTATTTGCTTCCCAATAATATCAATAAGTGGAATAGTTTCAATCTATTTGGTAAAATACTCCCTAGTGGTGATTATGACTTTATGTCTGTTGGAGGATTGAGGATTAATTTTACCCATGAGGTTGACTCCCCACTATGAGAAGGGCCATAATGTGGTAAGAGCTTGTAATTCATGTATAGGCACATGTATAAGATTCTCATGTTGTTGACACTTTAGACATTTACATGCAAACCATTAGGCATCCTATTCTATTGTTGGTCAATAGTACCCAACATTGATTAGTTTCTTGGATGTGTTTTCACTACTAGCATGTGCACCACAAACACTATCATGTACCTCCTATAGGGAAGTTTGTGCATCTTCTAAGTTAAGACACCGAAGGAGAGTACCATCAAAGATCATTTAATATAGTGTGTCACTAAGGATAAGGAAGTGGGATGAATGTCTAATGAATTCTTTTCTTTGGTTATTAGATAAGTCAGTTGGTAGGGTTTGGTGATGAAGGTAATTGTATATGGCTTGATACCAAGGGGAATTAGGACCAATGATTTCACACACTAGTTCAAATTTTGGGACATCGAAGGCAGGGATCTACAGCTACTCCACTAAGAATTTACACTAATTAGTATTATGTTCCATATCAAGGAGAGATCCAATGGTAGCCATGGCATCAATTGCTCTCTTGTTCAGTCTTGGGATTTGTTCAAATGTGATATCAATGAAGTATTGTTTGAAACTATCTACCATTTTCTTGTAAGGTAGGAGCTTTTCATCCTTAGTTTGATACTCATCATTGACCTATCTTATAACTAGCTGAGAATCTTCATAGACTTGAATTTTCTTGATTTTCCATTGTATTGTTGTCTTGAGTCCTATGATCAATGCTTCATACTCTGCTATATCATTTTTATAGGGAAATACCAAATGATATGATTTGGGTATACAATCAACTTGAAGGGTGATAAATAATATACATACTCCTAATCCATGTTGTGTATGATCCATCAAAATATAATTTCCATATGTAGGTTGGGGTGACTGTGAATACACCCTCATCTAGAAAATCTAATACTATTGGGTGATCATCTATAATAGGTGCATCCGCTAGTTGATCTACAATTACTTGACCTTTGATTGCTTTCCTATCTACGTACTCAATGTCAAACTCACTGAGGATCATTACCCATTTTGCTAGATGGCATAAGAGTTCTTCCTTGTTCAACAAATACTTGAGAGGATCTATTTTTGCAATAATCTTGGTTTGATGGTTAAGCATATAATGTCTTAACTTTTGTGAAGAAGAAACAACTACTAGATAGGCATGTTTTATTGATGAATAATTAAGTTCATAACCAACTAGAGTGTGACTAATGTAATAGATTTCTCTTTCTCTACCTATGTCATCATGCTAAGCCAGGAGTGCACCTAGTGCTACTGGTGTGGTAGAGATATACAATAGTAGAGGCCTACCCTAAACAAGTGAAATTAGTACTGAAGATGTCAAATAATCCTTGAGTAGTTGGAATGCCTTTTGACAATTTTCATCTCATTTAAAGGTAACACCCTTATGCAAAAGGTGTGTAAAGATGTGGCACTTATCTACTAGTTGTGAAATAAAGCATTAGATGGATTGTAGCTTCCCTTGTAAACTTCACAACTATTTAAGAGTTGTAGGAGGAGGCATATTAATTATTTCTTTACCTTTGTCAGGTCAACCTCAATACCTATTCTATATACAATGTATCCCAATAACTTTCCAGATGTTACCCCAAAGACACATTTCTTAGGATTTAATCGAAGGCTATAATGCTCCAGTCTATAAAAAAATGTTAGCCAATATGTTAAGATTTCCTTGTTGATTTATTTCACAAGTAGATCATCAACATAGTCTTCCATCAAGATGTACATCATGTCATGAAAATAAGTTGTCATAGCTCATTGATAAGTAGCTCCAACATTTTTAAGAATGAAAGGCATGACATTCCAATAGAAGGTCCCCCATGGATAAGTGAATGATAATTTATGTTGGTCTTTTGTGGCAATGCGGATCTGATTATGGCCTGAGAATCCATCCATTAAGGATAACATCTTGTGCCCTACTGTCAAATCTATGATCATATCTATGTTTGGTAAAGGTAAGTTGTCTCTTGGGAATGATTTTTTGAGATCTTTGAAGTGTGTACATATGCAGAGGCCCTCAGTGGGTTTAGTGACCAAAACCAAGTTTTATATCCATTCCAAATAATCAATAGGTTGGATAAATCCCACATCTAATAGCTTTTGAAGTTTTGTTGTGACTAGCAATGTTATCCACGGGTGCATATTACGTAGCTTCTATTTTATAGGTTTTTCCCCTGGTGCAACTGTTAGATGATGTAATACCAAATTAGGATCCAATCCAGGCATTCTTGCATAGGACCACGTGAAGTTTATTTGTCTATTCTTGAAAAATACCATGAAGTTAATCCTTTCTTCCTCAGATAGAAAAGCTATAAAGTGTGTTATCCTGACATTATCTGTAGTACTAATATCTACCTCCGTAAATTTCTCAATAAGAACTATATATCTTTCTTATTTCATAGGGATATTGAGAAACCTTCCATTCTTGGTCACCTTAGAAAGGTTTTCACCCTTAGATACATCCTTTATTTTTATTATTATCTTTTATAAAAGTGTTGCATGGTGGTTTTCATAGGGGACTTGTTTATGCATTTAATGTTTTTGTGACTGAAAGGTTTGGCATTCTCCCCAAAGTATGTCATTTTATCCAATTTTATGATGAATCTATCTCTATGATACCCTAAGGGTATACCATCTGGAAGTCCCATAAACTTAGCTATAGCTTCACCATTTTGGAATATGTCTAAGCTAAGTAGATCATGTTGGTCCCAAGCGATAAGTTGGGGGGATATATACAGTAGTTTGTTATCAATAGTAGGTGAAGGCTCATAAGACATATATGATATGGTGAAAATGTTTATGTCGAGCAATAAATCAATGAGACACTCGAAAGAGTTATCATCAATATCCTCATTAGAGAACTTATTAGTGAAAAAAGTTTTATTAGTGTCTATAGGTGTACTTTTGGTAGTTGTGGACACCTTAGTTTCACAAATACAAGTCTTGTGGGGTGATGCAAGAAGTTGGGTACACAAAAAGTTCAAAAAGTGGAAATGTTTTTGCTGTTTTTCAGAATTTGTCACACTTGGACTGAAAATTTGAGGCACTTACACAATGAATCTTAAAAAAAGTCAGTAATATGAAATCTAGCATTTTGAATCTAGTTTCCAAATATGTAAATTATTAAAATACCCAGATTATAGAAATTAAATTTTGATAGGGATCTATAAAAACCACTTTTTAAAAGTCCCTGTTTTTTTACCATACCAAGCAGGTGTATGGACAACACTTTTTGACCCAAATTTTGACCCAAATAAAATTATTTTGCTAATTCCTTTTGGGAAAAGAGAGCTAACAACATGAAGTTTTATGTGGATTTTTTTTTGTAATTTTTGGTTGAATATTTTTTTTTATTAAATTTTTATTGGCCTTAATTGATGTTTTTTAAAATCAACGTGTACGGACAACATAATTGGACCTAAACAAAACATTTTTTGACTCTTTTTTTTTCATTGTGTAGAGAATTTTCTGAAGTTTGATGCTATATAATTTTTTTTACAAGAAACTTAACCAATAAAAAATTATTAAAATACCAAAAAAACTTGATATTTCAAGTTTAAGGACTAGTTTGCTTAGAAATTAATTAAAAAATAGAAAACATAATCCAATCTTAACAAAATTTATATATTTATAAATTAGACATTGTGTTCTCTAATGGGTTTTAATTTTATAGATTCATTCAGAAAAAAAGTCCATCAGCTATGTTGTCAAAGTTGGACATTCTTCTTCAATCTGCCTTAGTTTTTTAGTTGCAGGTCAAAGGCTAAGGCTCGGATTGCCAAGCCTTTCTCAAGCCTAAAACCAAGGCTGGATGTGGTGTGTAAATTCAATTTTTAAATAACGCGTACACGTTATTCAAATGAAACGCGTATGTGTTTCATAACGCATACGCGTTACCCATTGACCTGTTGGGAAAACGTAACGCGTATGCGTTATGAAACGCATATGCGTTTCTTGAACATAATGCGTATGCGTTTCTAATATAGCCGTTTTTCCCTAATTTAAAAAATACTGGTAAAACTCGATTTTCCTTCAACATTCCTTTTCTGTAGTACGGTCCGAAAGTGTCATTTTTTGCGTTTTTTATTGCAAATTTGTCTTGTGCAAGGCATATTCTATTCAAATTGCTGGAAGAGACAAAGTGCAGATTGAATTTTCTGAAGTGGAATCAAGTGCAAGAACTTTTTACAAGAAGATTTGGAAAAAAGTGAATTTTTGGATGTACTCATGATGTTTTTGTACTTCAAAGTTTATAAAAAAAATGATCTTCATAGTACATAGTTTAATTTGAATATTTGAAGAAGGTGGCAATTTGAAAATAGGTTTCTTGAATTATTATTTTTGTCATCAAAGAGGGTTTGGTAACCATGGGTGATAAGCAAAGACAAAAAAAAAGATGTAGAAAGTTAATGACACCCGAAGAAATTCAAGCAAATAAAGATAAGGAGGAAAAAAGACAAGGGAAAGGAGATAAAGGATTCGTCAAATGAAAGATTTGGAAGCATCTAGTTCCAAGAATGTTGAATAGGAAGCCATGAATGATGAAATTAATGTAGATGATGCAAATGTGGAGATGGTGAATATGGAAGAAAATGCAATTACGGAGACAAACCCAACTATGCCTTCAACTTCAACTTTGAATGATATGCAAACAACTTCGGGTGTGTCTTCAAATCCATCTCCCAATGATATGGAAAATGCACCTATTCAAACAATCTATCCAGGTATGTGTTCAAACCCAAGTTTTCATAATATTGATATTGCTTGTTTAGATGAAGTTGGATACACCATTGATGAGATCAATAATATTAGGGTTGAAACAATGCAGAAACAAGAAAATGATGAAATTATATCTTATGAGAATGTAAATGAGAATGAAATCCCTAATATTGATGAAAATGAGAATGAAATCAGTTTTACATTTGAAAATGAAAATGAAACCCCTTGTGTGAATGAAAATGAAACTCCATCTATGGATGAAGGTGAAAATGTTTTTTTACAATTGAAACAGATGTGTTAGATAACCTTCATGGTAAAGTTTCTTCAAGGAAAATTAGAAATTATGGAAATAAAATATATAAAATGTTTTTTTATAGAAAGAAATTAGGATTCCAATGTCAACTCATGGTGCAATTGATGAGAATGTTGAAAATGAGAAAAGTGATGAAAAAATTAGGTATTTTTGTAAAACCAAAAAAGAAAGATGATTCAGTAGAATAAGTCATATCTAGTGTTGCTAATGCTATTGATGTTGTTGGTAAGAAAAGTTGATCAAAAGATAAGAATGTGGCTCGTCGTGCAATAACAACTGCTCTAGTTGATAAAGTAGCTTCAAATAAAAGAATGTTAAGTAAGATTAGTAAATGTATAAACTTAAATCCTAGAACTTTGATAAGAGCTGCTAAAAGAAGAGAAAGTATAGAAAATGATCCTATTAATCAATTTTGGAGATTTAGTGGTAGACTCCCAAGATCAGACATGAAATTAACTAATGAAATTAAATCTTTAATCGAAAATTTTTGGCATGATAATACAAGAGTATCACCTAACATTAGAGATGTCTTAAAATTAAGGGTGGGTTCCAAAATTTGTGAACCTCATCCAAAGCATCTCTTAGATATGACTCAAACTGAATTATATAAAAAAAAAATAGATGCTTCAATCTTACCATTGAATATTAGCATAAGTCAAAGATCATTTGAAAAGTGTAAACCTTTTTATGTTAGAATTAATCAGCAACGAATCTCTTGTTGTTGTAAGACTCATGTACAATTTCATTATTATTATGATATATTTCGATAAATACGATGCACATTGCATGCTAACCAAATTATGCAGGACATTTGTGGTATTAATATGCCACCTGAAAGAATCAAAGATTTTATAGGAGGTTTGTTTTGTAATCCCTCTTTAAATGGAAACTCATTTTTTTAAAAGCATGCATTTATGGAGAATGTGATAGATGTGGTAACTTTTCATTATTAGGAGAATGTATGCATGAAAGTAGTTTAGATGAATTTGGAAAACAATTAGTGGATGCAAAAAAAATTACAAATATTGAGTATTCTTTAAAAGATGGAAAAACTGGAAAACGTGTTGAGCTAATTGTGGAAAAAGTTAGTGTGCATGCTTTTATTACTGAATTTAAAGATAATTTTGTACCTAAATATGTTCAACACTCTCAAAATTCTCATTGGCTTGATAATCAATTTCGTTTATGTAAAAAAACATTCCCAATTGGAACTATATTGTCAGTTGTTGACTTTGTTGAAAATTATACTCTTGCTCCACAAGAAGAAATTCAATCACAGTATTATAATTCAGTGCAAGTAGCTATATTTGTTCACGTTGTTTATAGACATGTTGAAGATAGTACAGAAGATAATAGAATTTTTTTGAGAGAGTACCATTTTTATGTAAGTGATAATCGATTACATTCATCTGAGTTTGTACAATATTGTTTTGCTTTATTTTATAAAAAATTAAAAGAGAGAGGAATTCAAATGCTAGAACATCTCATATGGTCAGATAATTGCACGGGTCAATTAAAAAATGTAGAATGTTTTATTGGTTATGTAGAGTTCATAAGGAAAATAATATCCAACACATATGGAGTTTTTTTGAAGCTGGTCATGGTAAGGGAGAACACGATGGAGCAGGTGCATGTGTGAAAAGAGCTCTTGCTAGAGAGCAACTAAAATTTGAGGATGCTGCAAAATTTAGAGATGCACGTGCAATTATAGATTGGTGCAATACCAAATTATCTACAAGAACAAGTGAGAGCTCAATAATTCGACGCTTCTTTTGGTTAGTTGAAGAAAATGATATTTCTCAACAAGATTGTGAAACAATTAATGGAACTGCAAAATGGCATTCATTTAAGAGTTCGAATGCAAACACATGGACAATATGGACAAGGGAGTTGGCATGCTTTTGTCAATTTTGTATTGTAGGTGATTGGCAGACATGTGAAAATATGGAATGGGTCGAACAATGGCAACAAAGAGCTTTAACGCCTACATTGACACATGTTCAACATGGAATGACAATTGAAGATAATCAAGTGTTCGCATTAGATGATTATGATCGTGTTTCGGATCTTGTACAAGAAGGTACATTATTTATTGAGTTGAATTTTGTATGTATGCATGTTTATATGTGAGTTAAATATAAGTCACTCTTTATTGAATTTTGTATTTATTTTTGCAGGACATGTGTATGTTGTTGTTGCACCTCAAGGGAATGAAGAGCAGACAGAGTACTGGTTGGCTAGATGTGTTGAGAGAAAACATAAGTTGGTACATACTAGAGTGGATGATGACAACTTTGAGTATCCAACTGGTTCAGTGGTTGTTGTTGGCACCTGGCTTCAAAAATATTTGATGAGAAAGAATGGCTTGCCTGCATTTGAAGATTATGAAAGACACAAGAAGATTATACATTATTCACATTTGATTTTGGCAACCAATATAAAACTAGTTAGATATCAAGGGAGGCCTGCTAATAAAGTTTTATGGACACTTTCAATGGATGATCATGAGACAATCATAGATGCATTACAAAAAAGAGAGGATGCAGATGGTACAATAGAGTAAATAAATATTGGTATGTATATCTAGTTGTATATATATTTAATTGATATATATATATACACATATATATTTGTCTTTAAACATTTCTTAATTAAATTTTTATATCATTTTTTGTTTTAGGTCTCCCAAAATTAGATGCTTTACAAAAAAGAGAGGAGATGCACATATATTACGATGGAATTCGAATCTAGAGATAGGTAACTATATATAGTTCTAGATACATTTAATTGATACTTTATAATTGATTTCATATCCCCTTAAGCCATTCTCTTAAAACCCCTTAAGTCATCCTCTTATGTACCATTAATCCATCCTCTTGCATCCCCTTAAGTCATTCTATCAACTACCATTAATCCATCCTCTTAGGACCCCGTAATCCATACCCTCATATATCTACCCTTAATTTGTCCACTTGCATCCACTTAAGTCACTCTCTCAACACCCCTTAATTCATCCTCTTAGGACCCCTCAATCAATATCCTCATATATCTACCCTTAATCCATCCACTTGCATCCCCTTAAGTCACTCTCTCAACACCCCTTGGGGTTTAAATTCATTCTCTCAACTCCCCTTAATCCACCCTCTTGCATCCCTTCAAGTCATTCTATCAACTCCCCTTAATCCACCCTCTTCCATCCCCTTAAGTCATCCTCTTAAAGGACCCTTAAGTCATATCCTCTTACATCTCCTTAATCCACAATCTTGCATCCCTTAAGTCACTCTCATAATTCCCCTTAAGCCATCCTCTTAGGGCCTATTAAGCCATATCGTAAGGTTCATGACATGCATCCCCTTAATCCACCCTCTTCCATCCCCTTAATCCACTCTCTTACATCCCTTCAAGTCATTTTATCAACTCCCCTTAATCCAACCTCTTACATCCCTTCAAGTCATTCTATCAACTCCCCTTAATCCACCCTCTTGCATCCCCTTAATCCACTCTCTTACATCACTTTAAGTCATTTTATCAACTCCCCTTAATCCACCCTCTTACATCCCTTCAACTCATTCTATCAACTCCCTTAATCCACCCTCTTGCATCCCCTTAATCCACTCTCTTACATCACTTGAAGTCATTTTATCAACTCCCCTTAATCCACCCTCTTACATCCCTTCAACTCATTCTATCAACTCCCCTTAATCCACCCTCTTACATCCCTTCAAGTCATTCTATCAACTCCCCTTAATCCACCCTCTTGCATCCCCTTAATCCACTCTCTTACATCACTTTAAGTCATTTTATCAACTCCCCTTAATCCACCCTCTTACATCCCTTCAACTCATTCTATCAACTCCCCTTAATCCACCCTCTTGCATCCCCTTAAGTCGTCCTCTTAAAGGACCCTTAAGTCATATCCTCTTACATCTCCTTAATCCTCTTAGGACCCATTAAGCCATATCCTAGGGTTCATGAGATGCATCCTCTTAACTCCCCTTAAGGCATTCTCTTAAGACCCCCCTTAAGTTATATATCCTCTTAGGTCCCCTTAGTCCATCCTATGGCTAACATCATTTGAATTTGTATGGAATTTACTATATACAGTTCTTTTCTTGCATGAATTTTTTACTTAAATGACTCATAAAAATTGTAGTTACTTACATTAATTATTTTTGCAAGTTCTCATCAAGTCGGTCTACAATGTGATTGTTGAACTGAAAAACTATTTTATCAAGAGAGTATGTAAATATCAATTTTTGGTATTCACCTAAAAGTTGATAAGCTTTAATTGTATCTACATGCACATATATGTTTCATCATGTTATATAGTTGTATTAAACATCTTGATGTACATTATATATGTTTGTTCGATGTCACTTTTTAAATATCTTGTTCCAATTTTATAGATTATACATGTTTCATGTCTTCTATTTACCACATTTTATATAATTATTCAATTGTATTTATTATACATTTTATACATGCAAGGAGATAGTTTTTTGTTTATTGATTCAAATATTTGCTATGTAATTGGAAAATAGTTAAAATTACTTGCCCTTAATTTATTATGAATATGATTTAAGAAAATATTTAAGGAATGTTTTAATTTGTCACCTAACCATGTGATAAATTATATATATGAAATTTGATTCTCTAGATAATAATTTATATAGTGCATGAATTACTTGAAAATTAGATAAAATATAAATATAGATATGTATGAATGCATATAATCATGAAAATGAACATAACACGATCTCATAATTGACTGCATATATAATCATCATATTAAAGTCAACTGATATAAATAAACACACATATATGATAATAACATGTTCAAAAGAAAACTAGAGATCTAGACAGTCCATAAATTTATATGTCAAGTCCAACACATATATTGAAATAAAACTAGAGATCTGTAGTCCATAAAATATAAAACCATCTAACTTTCAAGTTGATCGGTCAAATCAAGTCTCCTCTTTGTTCCATGTCGACTAGATGTACCCGCATCATGTTGTAAAAGAGTACAAGAAACTTGAACTTAGATTTAAATTTATTTAGAAATTTTGATATAATTAAACATATTTAAAATTGAAAATATAAACTTTTAGATTAAAAATAAAAACTAATTAAATATCGAGTAAATATAGTAAAAATGATTTCTAGTATGCATAAATTACCATATGGTCATGTGAATCAACTGGCACATTTTCTTCAACGGGTAGCATAACTGTCAGTTGAGAAGATGCAAATGCCTGATCTACTATATCCTGCATATTCATATAAAGCAAACAATATGTGAAAACCTCGAATATATATATATAAAAGGTTCATAAAAATTGTATAGGAGATTTAAAGTGAAGTTTACAACCTCGAATGATATAACCTCATGATCACGCACCTGAGATTGCCCATGCATAAATGTCGATGATGTCTTAGGTGCGTAGCCCACCATGGGTATCTCATTAAATCCCTGCATATAGATGTACAAAAATTTGTATAGATCATTCACACGTGTATGTAAATGAAAAAATTAAATTAGATCTATGTTGTGTATTTAATTTAAACTTAAAAAACTTTTGAAAGCATGCACTTGAGCTGATGATGTCTCAGGAGTGCTCACCACTGTAACTTGTGGTTGGTCAATACTAGGGATAGTATGACCTCCCTGCATCTAGATATAATATATCAATTCACACATGTGTACAAATTCAAATTAAATTAGATATATATATGCACACAAATTATTTAATATCTCATCAAATCCCTGCATATAGATGTACAACAATTCGTATAGATCATTCACACATGTGTATGTAAATGAAAAGATCTATGATGTGTATTTAATTTAAACTTAACAAACTTTTGAAAGCACACACCTGAGTTGATGATGTCTCAGGAGCGCTCACCACTATAACTTGTGGTTGGTCAATACTAGGGATAGTATGACCTCCCTACATCTAGATATAATATATCAATTCACACATGTGTAAAAATTCAAATTAAATTAGATATATATATCCACACAAATTATTTAATATATTTTGGTTCAAGTACCTGTCCAAAAGGTGAGCTCAGATCTACAACACTCGACATATACACACGATGATCATATTGAGTTTCAGGCATCACGTCATCATGCGTCTACACCAAACACAAACTTATTGAATTAATATTATATTATATATATAGTTTGATGTTATTATTTACATGAATTTTTTACATTTCAAACTTGAATTAAATTTAAGTTCAAAAGATGAACATACCTGTGTAGGACGATCCTCAGAATATAGTAAATTTAGGTATGAACCTATCCCAGATGCATGTGCCTCCCCTGAAGTGGATGTCTGAGTATCCCTATAGCCTGAGCCTCCATGCTCTCTATTGGCCACTTCAGTGGCCGCGTGTGTAGTCTGTTGAGTGAGATGTCCTGAAAGTGAACTCAATGCTCCTATTGTTGATAACATGGTTTGTTGTTGAAATGCAGCGGGAACACCAAGAGAAGGAGGAGGAACAATAGGATCAACTAGAGCAAGTCACTGAGGATCGACACGTGCTCCTAGTCTATGTTGGGGCATGCCATGCCCAGCTCCCTGAAATGACCTCATATCAAAATAGTTGGGTTTTTTACCCAACTCAAACTCAGCCCATAACTTTCTCAAAAAGTATAAGGGCACCTCACTATTGCCATGTGGTGGAGTATCAAACACCATCCACCATCTCTCCCAAAAATGAGCAGCTATCTGCGGGTGCCTACACCATAAAATTGAAATTCATTTTTTTGTGGGTGGTATTGGTTGGTTTGTTTGGGGGTTCACAAAATATTGGCATATGGCTTGTTTAGTAATTTTCAGGGCATTGATTTCTTTATATGACAATCCATCTGCATAGAATTGTCTCATATCTTCTCTCCATCGATGGAACCTATCTAGGTCTACATCGATAGATCGAACAGAATCGACAATAGTTTGCATCGTAGATGCAAACCGTGCGAGATGTGGAGGGACTCTAGTCTCATTTTTTATGAGATCTATATTTCCTTAAATGACAATCAGGTTTGCTCGAATATTCTCTCTTAGTTGATCTTGGTCAACTAGAGGAGGGGGTGGGGGGTTAGGCGGTGGAGAATGTGGAGGTGTGCTAGGGTTTTGTTCATGTGGTGGACTAGGATGTACGCTGGGATCTATAGGGATTTCTTGATCAGGCGTGAAATCCTCTAAATTAAATAGTGGATCCATCTGAGTAATGATATGGCAACTGTATGTTAAACAATTAAAAAATATATATCAACAAACTAATTAAATAATGCACACAATTTGAAAGTTATTTAAAAATCACATTGAACATGCACAAATTCAAAATATGTTTCATTTGAAGGCCATTTGATTTATAACATTAAAAAATCCATAACATTAAAAATTCATATAACATGTACACACATTAAATTGAGTCCAGTGTGGGGTTGTTAATATGAAGGGTAGAAATGAAATTATGGGGTTTTATTAAAATTTATTTAATCTCATTCATTATTTTCAAATAATAATAAATATAAGAATGAAAAATTAATAGAAGACATTGAAAGGGACACATAGATATATATGCTAGTGACCTAATTGCAATGTACAAAATATATAAAAAAGATGAGCCAAGCTTTATTCACCAAATTTTGAGAACTTATTTGATCCCCTTAAGAAATGTCAAATTCCCCCTTAAGACATCGATTTACGATTTAGGGCGATAGGATGGATTTTAAGGGGATCTATGTGTAGTAAGGTCCTAGGAAAAAATTGTCCATGGCTTAAGGGAATAAAATTTGGTGGAGTTTCCTAAGGCAACCAAATTTCATTTTAGGGTCCTACAACAAAATGAATAGATGTATTAATCAAGTATGACATAGAACTTAATTAAATCTGATGACATAAATTGATTTATCTAAATTTTCAAATTTCATGATAAGAGACACAAGTTCTCTATAGTGGGACAAAGTAGTTAAGAAGAAATTATAAGTTTAACACTAACATTAAAATTTATAATCTCATTCATTGTTTTCAAAGAATACTAAAGATAAGAATGAAAATTTAATAGAATACATTTAAAGGGACACATAGATATATGCTAGTGACCTAATTGCAATGTACAAAATAAACAAAGATGAGCTTCAGCTCTATTCACCAAATTTTGAGAATTTCTTTGATCCCCTTAAGAAATGTCATTATTAGGACCCCTTAAGACATCAATTTACAATTTAGGGTGATAGGATGGCTTAAGGGGATCTATGTCTAGTAAGGACCTAGGACAAAATGCTCCATGGCTTAAGGGAATAAAATTTTGTGGAGTTGCCTAAGGCAACCAAATTTCATTTTAAGGTCCTGCAACAAAATGAATGCTTTTGCAACAATTAGGAATTTTAGATTTCAATTATATATAACTAAGTTGTTGAGTTATGATGGATTTTGAACCTATTTGGACCTCTACGCACTCTTGGATGATTTAAAAAGGGAGAGGGGATCTAAAGTGATTTAGACCCAAATTTTTTTGTAATCATATTTTTTTGAAACTTTTCTATGGCATAGACTCTTCCTTCATATTTATATAAATTCTAAACACATGGATTTTCAAAAAAGAACCTAACTGCCACTAAGTGAGGAATCAATTGATCAATGAACAATAAATTTAAATAAACTTAGAAAATAAACCTTTGGTTATAGAATTCACTTGCATTTACGAATCATCATCTATCAAGTTTGTCAAAAAAGTAATTTGAATTTTCCATTGAAATGTTCATGCTACAAGTTATCTTTGATACACTAGTTTAGAGAAAGTACAACATTTAGTTTTCCTAGTCTAGAACAATGTCACTACACATGAGAGTTAAAATAGGAATTAGATTACACACAACCTATAGATCTTATGAATAATATCCTATAAATTAAGGTTTGAATATGATCATAATGCATCCTTACATTTAATTCATAAAGGATCTTGAATCCAAATAAGATTTGGGTAGAAATCATTCATGCTTCACATTTTAATATTTATTTGATTTAATAACATTTATACAACTTATCTAACTCTATCCATATTGCACATAGTCTAGATCAACAAGTATGACTTGCATTTCTATGTTTTTTTAATATTTTTTTACAAGTAAATGAGAAACCCTACCACCTAAACTTAGTGCTTTGAATAAAATATGTGACATTCTAGGAATAGCTTCAATATATCAACAATTAGGAATAAATTAGATTTCAATTATAACTAAGTTGTTGAGTTACGATGGATTTTGCAACAATTAGGAATTTTAGATTTCAATTATATAACTAAGTTGTTAAGTTACGATGGATTTTGTTCACCTATTTGGACCTCTACGCACTCTTGGATGATTTAAAAAGGAAGAGGGGATCTAAAGTGATTTAGACCAAAAAAAATTGTAATCATATATTTTTTGAAACTTTTCTATGGCATAGACTCTTCCTTCATAGTTATATAAATTCTAGACACATGGGTTTTCAAAAAAGAACCTAACTACCACTAAGTGAGGAATCAATTGATCAATTCAATAAATTTAAATAAACTTAGAAAATAAACCTTTGGTTATAGAATTCACTTGCATTTACGAATCATCATCTATCAAGTTTGTCAAAAAAGTAATTTGAATTTTCCATTGAAATGTTCATGCTGCAAGTTATCTTTGATACACTAGTTTAGAGAAAGTACAACATTTAGTTTTCCTAATCTAGAACAATGCCACTACACATGAGAGTTAAAATAGGAATTAGATTACACACAACCTATAGATCTTATGAATAATATCCTATAAATTAAGGTTTGAATATGATCATAATGCATCCTTACATTTAATTCACAAAGGATCTCATCCAAATAAGATTTGGGTGGAAATCATTCATGCTTCACATTTTAATATTTATTTGATTTAATAACATTTATGTGTCTAGCTCTATCCATATTGCACATAGTCTAGATTAACAAGTATGACTTGCATTTCTATGTTTTTTTAAGAGAATGCATCATACACTATATAAGCTAATATAACATTGATATAGAGTGATTACATGCTCATATCAACTAGCATCATGATATATACATTTATTAAATCAAGCACATAGTTTCGCATGAGGTACATTATTTTACTTCACTAGTACACTTTCTCAAGTTAAATTATACAATCATGAAGTTTTATGAGATAAAATTAGCTATCAAATTTATATTATGTGAATATATATTATAATTAAATCAATAATTTGTTGGTTAATATATATATATCTATGCATCGATTGTTTGTACCTCCTTTATTAGTCAATTTTATGAATTTCATTGGTAGTTGCGTGGATCACCAACGACATACCAAAGTGTATAGGTAGAACCTATGGACTGTAAATTGTGATCCCTAATTTAGGGTTTTACGTAACTTACATTTTAGGGTAAATAGCCTGTTTTAGGTTTACGTTTTAGGGTAAATGGGGTTTTAGGTTTACGTTTTAGGGTTTAGGACCAAGGATTAACCTGTGTAAATTAGTTTTTAGGGACCTATGTAAATTTTGTAACCTAGGGTTTTGATTTCTAAGTTAACTGTGTCCAATTTAGGTTTAGTTTTTATGGTTTTCAATTTACAATTTAACATTATATGTTTCGTTGACGTTTTTGATTTTTTAAATGCAATTAAAAACTATAAAAAATTGAACTAAAACACACTAAAAAAACAAAAACTGAATACTAATTACAAAACAAAAAAAAAGATACAAAGCAAAAAAAGGCAGAATTCAACCAACCTGGAGGTCACTGAGGTCGGGTGTGTTGACGGGAGGAGGTGGCAGTCAAAATTTTCACCAAGCACGAGCTTCGAAATGCGTACGCGATCAAGAACCTCTCTTCTCTGTCGCGGCTAGAAACAATGAGTGAAAATGAAACACAGTCATTTATTTTAAAAAAATAAATACCTTTGCAAAACGCGTACGCGTTTCTGGCTCGCATACCCGTAGTTGAGCACGTACGCGTTCGGATTCTGGCTCGGGTACCCGATCCGTAACACGTACTCGTTTCCTTCAAAACTTTTTGTTTTTCCTGAAATTTCCCCTCTTCGTGTACTCAACTTCTTGATTTTACCCTTGTATATTTTGGTTTAACAAGTATTATGATAGGTTCCATCATTCCCTTCTCTTGTGCTCCAAGTCTACAATGTCGATTATATCCCATATGTTTCATTATCGAGAATCTTTAGTGTACTTTTCTACTAGTAATATGACAATATCCTCTTCTTTTTCATTTTAGATCCACTTGGAAATATCTTCATCGACATATTCTTTATCTAGTTCCCCCCACTTGGAAAACTTAGTCAAGTTGCATTTGATTATTACAATTGATGTTGCTTGAGTTTTCCTTGGTTTTCCATGCGATCTAGGTGATAAAGGAAGCTGACCTACATAGAAGGATTATGGCATATATATTACCCACACCCTTTGTCTTCAATTTTAATCTTAACTCTAGGAGTGACTGTGGTAGATGTTTGAACTATTTTTGAAGAGTATATGCAAGATTTAGAGGAGGATACTTTAGTGTTGTTAGGAACACAAAGTGTGGTATATCCTCTCAAATTGTTGTAGTTTGGGAGTGTTTGGATCTATTGGAATTGTTACTTTATTTCCTTCATGGAAGAACTTGAGACACTTGTGGAAGGTGGAAGGTACAACTCGCATGGCATGAATCCATGGGCAAACAAGAAACACGTTGTAAGGTAGTTTGAGATAAAGTACTTGGAAAACTGTGTCTTTGGTTGTTAGTCCCACTCCGACTGGAATAGTAATGACCCCTTTGGAGGGACACTCAACCTCATCATAAGCTTTTATTAATATCCTCTTTGTTGAATATATAACCTCCTCAGAGTATCCTAGTATCTTTACCAAATTTAAAGTGCATATTTTCAAGCTAACACCACCATCTATTAGGACACATTTTATGTGGTGTTTATAGACAAAGATTTCTAGGTTAAGGGCCTCATTGTGAAAAGGTGACTAGTATGTCAAGTCTTTATCAGAAAAGGTTAGATGATGTGAAGAGGTGATATTACCAACCATAGCTTGAAACTAGTTTGCATTAAGATCTTTTGGTATTGATGATTCTCTAAGAGCTTTATCTAATATATCATTGTGAGTCGATGATATGCACAAAAGCTCGAGAATAGATATTTGGGCTGGTGTTTTATTCATTTGATCCATTATTTTGTACTAAGGTGTACTGGATGTTCTAGATGGTGCTCCTTGAAGAGTGATTTTTCTTCTACATGTTGTAATGTTACATTAAGATTTTGAGTTCTTTATAGTGATAGTCAATACATGGTTGTCAACTTCCTCAAGATGACTAACGGTATAATCATAGTTGACTATTGTATAATTGGTATTGTTGCTTGAGCTACCACCTTGGGTATTGCCTTTGCCATGATTATGTAAGGGATCTTTGAATATCACATGATCGTCATTTGAGGAATTTTGTTGGTTTTCAACACTAATATCACCTTTGTCTATGAATTCCTAAATAAGATGTTTTGATATAAAAAAATTGGAAGTTTTGTGTCCTTTAACTTTGTGGTGATCATAGAAATCAGTGTCCTTCCACCATGTGGGTTTGACCTACAATACATATTGATTGATTTCTGGAAGAGTGACCATATTTGCTTGGAGTATTTTGTGAAGCATAAACTTAATGGGTTCTCCTAAAGGAGTGAATATTTGACTTAGATTGTTGGTGAGTCTAAAGGGTGATCATTGTGTGGTATCCTGTAGATTTGCTGATGTTTGAACATTTCTTTGTGTTGGTATATGTAAGGTAGGTTGAGCAGTTTGAGCCATTTTAGCGTCAACCACACCATCATTCAAAAAAAAATTATTTTTATTCCAAAAGTGTTGTTTGTCATTTGAATTGTTTGAATTAGTTTTATTTTCTTGAATAATTTGATTTCCTTCGGTAATGAGGGATTTCTTAATAGTAAGCCCTAATGACATCATCAAAGGAATTTGAGAATAGCTTCTTCAAATGGAAACCCACATTAGTGTTTGAATTTTTGATGAACATCTCAACCAATTACTTCCCTGGGATGTAACATCGGCTCTTGCTAGCTAAGTTTCACTGCCTTTGTAGAAAAAGAGGCAAACATTTCTCCTTCATTTTGTTTAGTTGTACATAAGCCTATCATTGTTGTTTTATGATCCATGTTGTAAGAAAAATGTGTGACAAACATGTCAATTATCTCGTTAAAGGTTCTTATGCCTCTAGGGAGTCTAGAAAACCACTTTATGGCTTACCCTCCAAATATTCTTGGGAATAGGTGCATTAGACAAGTATCATCATGCATTACCTCTAAAAAATCTATGAAAAATTCTCTCATATGGTCACGAGGGTCTCCCTTTCCTTTATATTTGTCAAATTTAGGCATTTCGAAGTGATGTGGAAAGGGTGGTATATATAATGTCTTGTCAAATGGGAAGGGACATATGTTCTATATTGCATAGCTCTTTTTGGGGGTCCCATGTGGTTGTTTTCCATTTTTTGTTGCAAGTTTTGAATTTGAAGAGCTATATTGTTTGGATCCTATGGATTATGAGTGGTTGTGGGATATGGTGATTGCTAAACTTGGAGGTAATTTGATGGTGGTGGATTTTGATAACTATATGAGGGGTTTTGTGGATTAGGATTAGCGTATTTTTGTGGATGATGGTATTGTGGAGGGGTTTTTTGCAGTGGATGTGTGTAAGTAGGGGGATTAGTATATTGGTGTGATGTTATGGGGTTTGGATTAGAGTAGGTATTCTGATTATGTCAGTGTATGTTATAGTTAGGATTGAAATTCAAAGTCTATGGAGTTGTGTCATGGAGTTGGTGGTGTTTTGATTAGGGGGTGTATTTGATGAGTTTGTATGCATGTTTGTTATTGGATTAGGATTATTAGGTGGAGGTTGATTTGGAGGTGTTTGTGAAGGGTGAGATGATTGTGGATTATGTGTCGATGTAGAGGCAATATACAGACCCAATGTAGGGTTGGTGAAAGCTTGTGTATGGATAGGTGGTATAATTACTTGTGTGGAGTTTTTAGGAATTGTGGTTTGTGGAATGCTTGTAGTTATTTGTGAAGAACTAGTGAGTGGATTGTGAAGGGTTTGAATGGTGATTTTGGGTTTTGGTCTAAGTGAAGGTGGTAAGTTATTATCAGAACTAGTTTCCCCCAAGGTTGAGGATTGTGAAGGGTTTGAATGGCAATTTTGGGTTTTGGTCTAAGTGAAGGTGGTAAGTTATTATCAGAACTAGTTTCCCCCAAGGTTGAGGATGTAGTTTCATTGGTGATAGTTTGAATTTGTGTTATGTTGAAAGTAGATGGTAATCTATCCCCTTTATGGGAAAGCCTCAAAAAGAACTGATCTAGGTCGAGCGCTAGAAGTGTGTTTATTAGCTTCATCACATGTTCATCTTGTTGTGCCTTAGCTAATTCTTCATCATGTTCAGATTAGGATTTTGCATTTTGTTTTTGACTTGGGATCTTGTTTGTACTGGCATAAAATGGATACTATGACCTCCTATTTTTGGATGAGATGTGTGGATGAATTTTTTTTCTTTCAAATTGGATTTGGAAAGAGACACACTAAGTAGGTTTTTGAACCAAAGCTTTTATGTGCATACTTGATAAAAAAAAACTAAAGGAGACAATAGTTACCTAGATATTAGTTTTGATTTAATTTTGATTGATAAACCTTACTCATACTAGACTAATGAGTCCAAGCAAAGGAATATGATAGGGAACCTATATACTTAGGGGTAGATTGATGAACACCAAAAAAACTTGTTCACAAATTTTCATACTATTTTAACTTACTTGAGATGTGTTTCAAGAAAACAACTAAACTAGGGGATATTGATAAGAGATCCAAAAGATAATTGTCTAGTTATAGTTTGATAATGGATTCATTTGTTTTCATTGGTTCAACACTAACAAAATGCATTTCTAAGAGGACCCAAAATGAAATGATGATGCAAGATTATTGTTTTTCTGTTGTTTTTCTAGGAGGATTGGTTATGCCTATAAATTTGTTTGATAATTCTCTGATCCTAACTAATGGTTGATTGATTTAGTGTTTTTCAAATCTAAAAAGTAAATAAACAACAAACAATAGCATATAGGACTGACTCTCAAGATTTTTAAGGTTGGTTTTGTAAGCTATAGCTCACTATTTGGTGTCATGAGTATGAAACAATAAAAACACTCAAAGAATACAACCTAGCTAGTATTTAGAATGGGTTTACAACTTATAGTAGGCCCACCCCAAAATACCTTCCAATGAATGGGTGACTAGAGTATTCCAAGGTCATGTACCACCTTGACACCTCTCACATTGAAAGGAAAATATCCTAACAAGGAATATCAGTCACCTCAACAAGAGAAAGCACATGGTGAGTAACTTCACGCATTGATATTTGTACTTTGCACCACTATAAGTTCATAGCCAAAAGGTCTTAAATGCTTCTAGTAACAAGGTTTTTAATGGAAATCAATGAACAATGAGCCCATCTAGGGATGCCCGAGTCGAGAGGGGTCTCCTCTCTCCTCTTCACCTATACATGTCTTGATGAACCAAGGGTCATGAGGCTTGGATTAAAGGATGTTGGCCACACCTTGGGTATAAATTTCATTCTCCCCTCTTTTTTATACTGTTCCTAAACACATAGTTGAGATCAAACCTTGGGGTGATGAGGCCCCTAGGCAAGTCTCCTACTTGAAATAAATGATAGTAACATTGTTTCCAATCCTGAAGATCATTCTTAGGAGTCACCAAGGGAGAGCATATGTAGAACAATTGCACCTTAGGTAAACAAAAGAAATTCAAGTCAGTAGTTATTTTGATTTCCTAGGTTGAACAAGGCACAAGGAAAGAGCATACACAACTACTAACCCACCAGACACAACAAAGAATTTTTTTAAGGTACCCAAATATAAATGTGAGTTCAGTTTTAACCAAAATTCAAAATGCAATTTGTCTTGTTCATTTTTAAACCCAAATTGAAATATGATAGTTGTGGGTTCTTTTTATGCACCAAATTGAAATGTTCAAGTTGTGATTCTTTTTAATGCACCAAAATGAAATGTTCAAGTTGTGATAAATTTTAATGCACCAAAATAAAATATGGAATTTGTAGTAAAATTTTAGAACTAATTTGAAATGTGAAAAATTTTCATGTTAAAATCACCAAAATAAAATGTTAGACTTCTCCCAATGCCACAAGTTGTGCAAATGTTAACCCAAAAGATCAAGAAACAAGCACACATTAGAAGCTAGGCAATCCAAAAATATAGAAACAAATGACAATCAAAGAAAATCCTAATTTTGATTTGTTATTTGAATAAATGACCTAATTCACAAAATGCACATCAGGTCCAACTTTCCAATTCTTGCAAAAACTTTACAATCTGATTAGCGGTTTGAAAGTTATGCATGTTTTACTGGGGGCTAGTATTTTTTTAAAATTGCAAAGAGGAGTAAGCAGTCTCACCAAGTGATTAAATCTTTGTGAATTAATTATCCAATCAACAAATGAAACCAAATTCATTATTAATAGAATTTTAAAATGTGCAACAATAAAATTATAACTTCCAAAAGTAGAAATTTGTACAAATATATAGATTAACAAATAAAGTGCTTGAAAAATGCATATTTTAGCTTAAAACATTATCCTACACAAAAATATGGGGTATTATATATGAAATTTGTCCCTTGAATTTTTCAAATGTAACCATGATGTTCGTTTCTCCTCAAAAAGTCCTAAAAGAGTGTTTTTCAAAGTCTCTTAAAAGTACCTGTAACCCACAAGATAGAAAACACTAGAAACTTGCAAACAACAAGGTTAAATTAAAGAAACATTAAATTGGGGACATGGGGTCCTATTGGACGTGCCAAAATGTATAACCTCAAAACAAAATGATTGAAAAAGTATAAAATATAAGTATGAAATAAATGATTTACAATCAAAAGTCACGACAATGAAGCAAGCAAAGTAAATTGATTCAAAATAAGCATGAAAACCAATACAATTTACCCTACATGTAGCTTCATTGTTCTCCCCTAATTCACCTTGGGAGAAATGGTATGATAGCTTTACTCTTGGATTTGTATTTTAGCACAATAGTACATAGTACCTGCAAAAAATGAGTAGAGCTTTCCTACATGATCTAAGATGAAAAATGAAGGAGAGGATGGTTGCATTTATAGATATTTGGTGACACCAGTCAACAGTCAAGATCAAAAGCGTGATTAAGAATATCAATGGTTGAGAATTAATGAGAGGAATTTATTGATTGGTTGATTGATTGCATGAGGAATTGATTGATTAGTTAACTGATTGCATGATTTAGTTAAGAGAATTGATTGAATGGTTAATTCAAATTGACGATTAGTAGATTGAATTGATTGTTTAGAGACTCGAAGTGAGTGGGAGTGAAGTGAATTTGATTGATGAGTGAACTGATTAGATTGATTAGTAAATTGAGAGTAAGCTTTAGTCAACAAGGTGAGGTAGAATTTACATGAGTATTTAATAATTAAATAATATTTAATTATTATTTACATGTGCAAGATTTTTATTTTTTTTGCTTGGTAATATGATTTTATATTATTCAATAAAAAAGTCAGAGTACATCATTTTTAAAAAAAAACCACCTACCACCCTAAAAATTCACCTACGAATATCACCGTTTTTTCAAAGTTCAACAACTAACATATCTACCACCTTACACTATACCTCTATTCATCTACTTCAAGTTCAAAAATAAAGAGCTCAGACTTACATACAAAACAATAACTTATATCAAAACCAAACAGTGCCCTAAATTCAAAGGCTATTACCATTGCATCCCAAGCAGGGCTCAACCCCCAAAATTCAACCAAGATGGAAAAAAAAAATGGTTGAGAGGGCCATTACAAAAAAGAGAAAAATTTAACAAGCTCAGGTCGAGCTACCCGGGTTCGCTTCATCCTCTATCACTCTCGTCGTCTTCCTCTTCTAAGGATGAAACTCTTTTCTTTCCAAACATTCGGCTTCTACTTTAGCCTGATCCAGCATCGCTTCCACCTCCATCAACTGCACAAAAATCTTCAACACCTCCCAACCGCATCTAGCCTCCTCTCTGCGACAAGCTTTGAATCTCCCTTCTGGCCACCACACAAATGGTATGCATTGCTCAAACTCTTCATGTTCTGCAATTAAATCCCTTCCTGAACATCAAGGCCTTCACCAAAGATTGCCCACACCAAAATTGAGTCCATTCCATCTAGAAATTATTTATGCACAATTGCCTCCATAACCCCCTTCACCATTTTCATCGTTTCCCCCAAATCCAGACCCCACGCCATTATCATGGAATAAACATCCATGTTTGTTTCGTACCTATGTCTTAAATCCCCAAACACCTTGCCCAAAATCAACTGAACACATTGCACCAGCCTCTCATCTTTATATAAAAACATACCCTTCAATCTCCTTTATGTTGCTTTGCTAAAGAAAGGACATAATTGTCACGTTGTCAAGAGTGTAAAATTTTCCTCCATTTCAAGTCTGCAACAAAGGTGTCAACGGCCAAATTTGAAACTCTTCAATGCTTTTTTCCTCCACAAAATCTCAAAGGAAGCATCAATAAAAGAGGGCAGAGAGGCTTTAATTAAATTAAATGCTACCCATTTGGCCATAAATGCATGATGTGCAAACATCACCGCCACCCAACACCATACCATTTTTTTCCCAGTCCCTTCAACCACTTCAATTTGTCATTACTTCTTGTGCATTTACTCTTGTGTACTTACCACCTCTCAATAAATCAACTCCTCTAAATCAATTTGCCTTAAGTCTTCAAACCTCATCTCACCAACCTCTCCAAAGGTTAGAGCCCACTTCGAAAGGGTGTTAGCTTCCACATTCCCGGATCTCCTTAAATGACTCATAAGGAAGTCATCAAATGATGTTGATTCCTCCACGTTTTTTGCAATTATATTCTGAAGGTGTCATGCATTAATGCTCCCCTTCATCACTACCTGAATGATTAGGAGAGATTCACCTTCTAGATGAATTTTTGAGGCCCCCAAATTTTTAACAAATCTAATAGTCATTAATGTTGCTAAGGCTTCAGCTACATTGTTTGTCCCAACCTCCAGCTTCTTCGCCCCCAAGGCCAACACATTCCCTTTCTAATCACGAACAATGAAACTTGTCCCAGATGGTTTGGGGTTCCCTTTAGAGGCACCATCAAAATTTAATTTCCACCATCCCTCCATTGGTTTTTCCCAAGAAACCTCCGTTAGTACCTTTGAATATGGATTAACCCATCCATGCCCCTTAACAGGCAAGATTAAATTTATTAAATAAATAAAATAAATGATTTTATTTATTTTTAGAAGAAGATAATGTAGGATTTAAATTAAATAATTAAAATAACTACTTAATTTAAGAAGTGAGAATTTGCATGAGTATTTAATAATTGAATAAATTTAATTATTATTTACATGTGCAAGAACGAATTAATTAAATAAATAAAATAAATGATTTTATTTATTTTTAGAAGAAGATAATGTTAAGGATTTAAACAATTACTTAATTTAAGAAGTAGGAATTTGCATGAGTATTTAATAATTAAATAAATTTAATTATTATTTACATGTGCAAGATTGAGTTAATCAAATAAGTAAAATAAATAGAAAATAATTTTGAGAAATTAAGTTAAATAATTAAAATAATTACTTAATTTAAGAAGTGGGAATTCATTAAATAAGAAATTATTTAATTAATCTTGAAAATAGAAGAATAATTAGTAAATTAATTAACTAACCATAATTATTTAATTAATATAGACGAATAGATAATATGATTTTAATCAAATAATATGAAATTATTCAATTATCAAGATGAAGTGAAAATGATCATTAATTTAATCATTTAGTCAAAATTAGGTGTCTACATGACCCCTCTCCTAATCATGGATTAGGAATGTGCACATGTCGTGGTAAAATTAAATAAATAGAATTTATGTATTCAATTTGTGAGAAGGGGTAGGATAGGATAGGTAAATAATTAATTAGGAATATTAATTAATTTATCTTAGATAGATGAAATAGATTAGGAATATTAATTAAATAAAAATATTATTTAATTACTATATAGAAGATGAGATTTAGATAAGAAATATTAAATAAATTATTTAATTAATATAAAAATGGGGTTTAAATGGGAAATATTAGTTAAATAAATACGACTTTATCTAATTAATATATGTGATTCGGAATAAGACAAATTGGGATTAAATTGGTCAAATATAATGGTCAATTTTAGGTGTCTACAAATACAATATAAGATTAGAATAGGAACCTAAAAATAACACTATTGTTTAGTGCTAAAATATATTCACTTTAAAAAGTAATCAACTAAATTTGAGATTGTATGTGAAAGTCACAAGGATTTAAAATTTTAAAATTTATGATTGTCCACTTGATTTGATGAGAAAATTATTTTTTGTAGAAAAATAAGATCAATTGAGAAAAAGCTAATTATACCACTATGATGAAAATGCAATATTATCTAATTTTTTAACATGATGGGAAGAGTGACGGGAAGAGCAATGGGAAAGAATAGGAGTGGCAACTTCAGTTTGAAATATGTCAATGATGGTGATGGAGAATTTGACATCGAGGATGACGATGTTGTCCCTATGGTTTCTAATTTTTTTTTGGGTTGTTGGTGTTGGAAGGTGTTTTGGGGTGTTGTTTGGAGCATTCATCGGTGGATTTTGGCAGCCCTTTCTATTTTCATTCTCCCCTTATCTCGGGTTTTTGGTGTTTCATGGTTGTTGGTGTTACACCTACTTTTGTTGGGGTCTTGGTGTTGGGAGTAATGAGGTCTAGAGAGAGAAGTTTTTTATCCCTTTAAGTGACAGGAGATGTTTTTGTGGTCTCTATGGCTCGTGAGGTTAATGATTTTCCTTAACTATTTTAACTAGTGCTTGGTGGAAGGGTATGTCATTGGTGAGAGTTGTTGTCTTGGGTTGTTGGCTTTTAATGGACTCAGCTTGCTGGTCTTTTCCTTCTACTCTCTTGGTTGTTGTTTGGATCGATGATCCCTCTCTAGATTCCCCTTTCAAGGTGGAGACCTTTCCTATGAGGTGGACACAAGTTTTACTAGTGAGATTGGGTATTTCTAGAAGAGGACTCTATCTACCTTTTTTTCTATTAACTCTCTTATTGAGGTGGAGAGGTTCCATTCTGTGGATGGTGTTTTGTACCATTTTTGTGATGCTATTGAAACCCCCTTGTGGGGTTTGAAGGTGTTTCTTAATCTTAGGAGCATTGCTTTGAGAGAAACCTTGTCTTAGTTGTTGTGGGTTCTGGAGAACCCATGGTTAATGGCATTAGGGAGGGTTATTTTCCTCTATTTTGGTTGGATCATTTGGTCTATCTTAGATGTGAGGATGGTCGGGTTTGCAGGTGATTCAATGCTCTCAACTTGTGTTACCATCTTTTTCATTGATTATGAGGTTGTTGTTTTGGAGATTAATTGTGTGTAGTAGGTTCAATGCCTCCTTTTTCATGCTTTTCCTCTTCTAGTGTATTCTATTGAGGTGTTTTTCTCCTATTGAGGTGGAGAATAGTTTTGTTGGAAAGGTTTGGAGAAGGTGTAAGGGGACTTTTTTTGCCCCTTTTTTTTGTTTATTCTCTTATTCTCCTATTGAGGTGGAGATTTTTGGTGGGGGATGAGAGTTGTCATGGGTTTTGGTTCTCACACCAAGCTTTGTTAGCATTGCTGATGGGGAATTTTTGCTACCCTTTTCTTAGTATGGTCCCCTTCCTCTTGTTGTGGTGGAGAACGAAAATAATGATGGTGATGCACTGTATTTGCATATTTGGAAGCACATGTAAAGTTATGATCTAGTTGTTGTCTAGTGCTTGTTGTTCTTAGCTTAGAATCTACCTTTGTTGTGCAGATTTTCTAATGTAGGTTGGTTGTTGTTTGGCTCTTTTATATTTGTGGTAGCATTTTGTTTGGTTTGGGTTTCAAGTCACCTCAAAACTTGGTTGTAAAGGGTTTCGGGTCCCTTCAAATCTTGTTTTACCTTTAATCAAAGACATAAAATATTATCTCAAATAAAAAATTCTATCGAAAAAGGTCATAAGCTTAATATATTAACCTTCAAATTTTGACTACAAAATCAAAAACTACAATGGTGAAGAGGTCATAATTTTCAAAAATAAAGATATTAACATAATGCTAAAATCTGCAAGGAAAAATTAAATATTCCTTGAAATATTTTAAATTCCATTGTGATTGAAAAACCACTCTTAATTTCTTTGAAAACTATCATCTTACTTGAAAACCATCTTAATCAAATTTTAAATTGCTAATTGAATCGTGCAAAACTACCTTCAAGTTAAAATGATAGTTTTTCTGGGTAAGTAACACTAGACATTGTAAGGCCAAGGGAAAATCATCACCTACACAAAAGAGCCACCTTATAGGTGGTGGGTTAATGGAACCTAGTGCTCATCATTACTTGGTGTTAGTAATGGTGGAGTTGTAGAAGGTGGCATTTCACAATAGGGGTCGTATGATAGAAAGTCACCACTACTATAGTTTTGTAGGCACTATATATATATTTTTTAAATCCATATAGTACAATGCATAGGGGGTCATATAGCTCAGGGAGGAAAAAATTTCTTCTAAGGGCAACTTTATCTAAAATAGATAAAATTTATATGAAAATGGGAGTTCTTAGGGTTTTTGGACAAAACATAAGGGTTCATTTTATCTTAAAATGGCCCAAAAATGAGCAACGTGCTAGATTTGATAGAAAAATATTGCTCTTAAAAATCCCTATTGATCTAGCCTCTAATGTCTAATTGGGATGAAACAAAAGAAAAAGTTGCCTTTCTCAATTGCTCCAGACTTGATAGTGAGCTTAGAATTTCTCTAAGAAGCTCTAATATTGCACATGAAACTATTAATATAGAAAAGAAATCCCTCACACTTTGATATTTATTTCACTTTTTTTACTATTTAGATCATCTTGAAATGCAAGAGAAGAGCATATACTCATGTGCTTTAGAAAATGACAAACTTGCACTTCCAAATTCCTTAAAAGTTAACCCATAACTCACAATTATGCTCTTACACCCTATTATATTAGGTTTTGAAGCCACCCAAGAATAAAATGAGTGAAAGAAAATTATTAACAATAAATAAAACATAATTTAAATAAACTATATTATATTAAAAAAGAATGCAAAGCATAGAATCATGAATGATTACAATGAAATACATAGGTTAGTTATATAGGATTACCATACAAGAGAATAAAAACACAACCAATATTGGAAAAAGTGAGAAAACCGTAAGTAAACTTAACCAAGTATGAAAGGGACCTAAGTGAAGAACTAGCTAGGATACAAAACAGTTAGAAAATATAATCCATTCACACTAAGATCACATTCCCTTCTATAGTTTTCCTTCTATAGTATTTTTTCTATTTTACTTCTATGAGGAGAGCTTCTCGAGTGGTTATGAAATATTGAGTGTAGGAGTCTATATGTATGATCTATGAGAGATTAAGGTGAATGGAACTACATGGGACTTTAATCCTATTTGGAAGGTGGTATGTGTGTAGTCATTGGGTGAGGATGCCTTGTGATCCAAGTTCATAAGGGAGGGGTTTAGTTAATTGCTCCAAGGTTTGGGGTGTTCCTAAACCTAATCAATATTCTCTCTTTGATATGTTCCAACTTTAGGTTAAAATTTGTTTCAAATGGTTATGAACTAACTTTTCCAATTAATATGTTCTTGCTATACATGTTTGATCCAATAAAAGGAAACCCATCATCATCAAGCTTATCTATTGTGAATTTTTTTGTGTTTAGATTTCTAAAATATACTCCAATCATAGGTGAAATTTTAGAGTCACCACATTCATGGTCTACCTCTAATATGAATGTATTATAATGCCCCTGGACTTGTCTAAACTAAATATTTAAGCTTTGGCTTGCTAAAGATTATGACATTGTGTCTTGGATTAGTAATAAGTATAGCAGGTTACAGAATATCATCAAGACATTAGTGAGGTCAATTCTTCCAAGATATATAGGCATGATAATCTTGGCCATGAACTGTCTATGAATGAGTAGAGGAAACTTGATAATTTTGTATCTAATGATAATGCCAAATTCAACTATTATGATATGATGATGTGAACATCTCTTAATATTTATGGATGATCTACCAACTCTAAATATGTGATGGATCTATGTTGATTCTAGGAAGGAGTTCCTTATGACAACCTTTTCCAATAGTAAACAATTAAAAAAAAGTATTACCATTTATATTATGGTATTTTGGGTTTATAACTATTTAGCAGATAGTTGTATGATAAGCTTTATGATTAGTATTATAAAAATTGTTTTCCTTAAAAGTAGAATATAGTCTAATATTAGTAATGTGGGTTTGATTTCTATCTAATAAATATTATATTTCTATGTAATAATTGAATGAGTTGAATGTCCTTTGTGATTACTCTATGAGTTGTATTTGTTTATATATATGTGACTAGATAGAAGCCAACACATATAGTTTCATCATGTTAATTACATGCTGATAATATTGACCCCAAGACCTATAAGACCATGTGTATGGGTTATGGATACCTCTATGTGGTATTATAACTAGATTAACTAGTGTAAGGTGTAACCCTTATGAAAATATGTTTTATATCAATGTTATTATATCTTATAAATGCCAAAATTCTAAATGAAGATTAATATAAGAGCTAAATTCTTGGCATCACAATGAAGGTCAAGAAAGGGACTCTACAAGGGCATACATAAAGGATAATTATTCTATTAAGAATAGCTTGTCTTACTAATCCCAAGGTGGTCACCAAAATTTTGAAATGTATCTTTCTTATAAAATATTATCCTTACTCTAGCATGATAAGAGTCAAGGAGATTGCTCTTCCAAAATAAGTATTCAACTATATTATAGGGTACCTATCTTTCACTAGTAGCATGTAGATGATAAATTGCAAGAACTATTCAATATCATAAGGTGTAGACATGATTTCTCTGATGACATGTACTCAATGGATGCAAAAAATAGATAGGATTTTACTAATGGCATGTAGGTGATGGATGTTATAATTAAATTGTCTTAGGAGTCTAGTTTTGGTATTGGTATATTAGAAGGAATGTGTATTTATCTTGTGTTTTTCCTTCTTAAGGTATGGTTCTTAAGGTTTCAATTGTTAAATAAATCCACGTGATTGACAGTACATGAACTAGTCTTAGGTGAGGTAAAATCATAAGACATCGTGATTATACTTATTTGGTTATAACTTGAACTAGACGTTTAGTGGGCTTTATAAATCTTATTACTATCTACACTTGTGTTTTGTTACACTTATTCCCTTATTAGTGATGACACAAGTGGTATGGGACACTTGTCTTGTCATCATAGTTGGTAGTGAACTATGAAAAAGGATGAGACCCATACTATAGTATGAAATGCACCAACATTCCTCTTTCTAATTGGGATGTAGTCAAGGGAGTATGTATTAGTCAAGTAGGTAAAGGGGAAGATGCTTGCAATAAGGATGCAACCACTTCCTTTTTTCTCAACTAGCTACTTTATGTACATGTGATGGTGTTTAAGTTATTCACAATATATGTGACGCATGCATGAGCTAGTCACATTATGTATATGTGATGCATGCATGAGATAGTCACACCATGCATATGAGATGTATGCATGAGTTAATCACATTATGTATATGTGATGCATGCATGGAATATTATATTTTTTATAGGTGGTGTACACATAAGTTAAGTCACATTTTGTATATTTTTTCTATACATGTGTTAAATTACTGCGTATACATGTGATGTATGTATAAGATGGCCCCTATGTGAATTGTTGTGGTTAATACATTGATGTTTGTGTGGATATAATATTTAAATGGAATGTATTAGCTATCATACCTTAAATAATGGTTGTGAATTATAAGAGAGGTCAAATATCTCATCCTACTTGTGTAGATAAAGTCTTTCTATTTTGGTATGTGAACTACATCACCTTTGGTTCTCATAAAGGGATATGTAGTTAGGATCATCTCAATGAAACCTTGAGTATTGGGTCTATATCTAGGGATTTGTCTTGATACATGAGATTATTCTATTTAGTGAAATATTATACAACTATGGTATAGAGACACTATCCTCTCTATGGTTTGGTAAGTTTGTGTAACTCATTTTTCTAAATCAGAAGGAATTTTTAGGTCAATTAAGAGAGCATTAAATGTGTAATGATATTGGTTGAAAAAAAATTGGTTGTAACCAAGGTTGGTTATTACACTTCCTCCCTTTTCCATTTGTCATCTAGTGCCTATTCATGTTCTCATTTTATCCAAAACCTTTTTTCTTCCTCATTAATGAATTTGTTGTGATATTTTAGCTTTCATTGCAACACTTGTCTATTTATAATGGTTAATTCACCATGGTATCATGTCTATCCACTATAGTAATTTTTCAATTGTCATGATATTTATCATGTTCATCACTATAGTTAGTGAATCATCGTGGTGATTGCTTAATCATCAAAAGTAGTGATTTTAGTGGAAACAATGAATTTATTATTTTGTGCTTCTGAAATATGAATTTATCTTATGTTTCACCTTCAGTTTAACTCTAATTAAATCTAATTTTGTTGTCAGTAATCCCCAACTAGTGTTCATGTATAGAGTGTGCAATCTTGGTCACTTGGAGGGGTCCAATTTTAGAGAGAGATTTACCATTGTAGCATAGAATTTACCAAAGATTTTCTCAAGAGAAAATTATCATAACCAACTCTTATAACAACTTGAATCAAACAACCATGAGTTTTCTTTCTCCTGAATATTTTACTCTATCTCACTAGCCTATCCTTATCTTGGATATAAATAAAGCAATCAAGTGATCACATAAGGAGGTGCAAAAAAAAATATTTTTTTTGAGAATCACATTATCACATCAAATTAGCTCTATATTTTAAGCACATCGCTCCAAGTGTGAATTTTATATTTTTATTAGATTACTTTTATTTTTTTAATTATTTTAGAAATGGTTACTATTTTACGTTAATTTAGTTTTCTATTTCAATAAAGAGAATATATATTATTTTATTTTATTTTTTTAGATTTAAGATTAGATTTTTTTGGTGAAAGTGAATTTGACTCAATTTTTTCAAATAAAAATTGCTTACCACATCTATTGGATATTAGACTAAACACTTTTTTCTAGTTATTTGAAACCAAACCTTATTGTTTTTCATAGGTGGTCTTTTCACATAATATTAAAGAATTTATTCTCAAAATCCTACTAGTTCTTCTCCACATGACTTATTCTATAAAAAACATCTGTGAACATCCAAAGTGATTTTTATAAGGAATTAAATTATATATAAAACTTGATTCGTGCATGATAGTAGAGAAATTAGCAATATGTTTTTTCTATATAATCATCATTATTGAGAGGAAGAGAGGACAAGGTATCCGGAGCAGGAGCAACGTACGAATAAGGTTTGGTAGGCATTGATTATGGAGGAGGAAAAGCCCTCCTCCATGGAGGTTTTCTCTATCATATGGGTGTCCTTGTGCATTGTTTGAATTGTTTCTCATTTATTGCCTTGCATGTTTTGTGTGTCGTGTACTTGGGTGGCTTGAATTGAATCTCTTCTTGTATTTATGCTTTGGCTCTTGGTATTAAGTTTCATGGTACTTAAGCACTTATGGACAGGGGTATGACTACCCCTAAGAACCCTGCAAATGGGTTGAAAGGGAAGGGGGCCATTAGTTCTCATACTAGATCCTTCCGAGATATAGTGGCTAAGGAAAAAACCACCCTTTTGCCTTTTGATTTTTTTTGTGCTTCCCAATAGCGAGAGAAACAAAAATGGGTTGAATGGTAGAGGACAAGGTATGTGCTCCTTTGATAACCCTAAAAAATGGTCATTTCACCCAATACAAAAATGAATAATCTAATTACTAATGATAGTATTAGGTTAAGGAATGTGGTTCTGTTCATGGTGGCCATGGATAATTTGAAACTCTTAGCTAGGAAATATCTAGACAAGTGGTTGTCAAATATTTGGTCTAAAAAAATTGGTATCCATATCTCCTTATGTAGAATGATTCAACATGGGTTATTCTTAATTTTTCTAAAAGAACACAAAATGCAAAAAAGTTATTGTACAAAAACAATACTGGAATGAGGGGAATTAACATTTTTTGTACCCTTGCATGGTCACTCGATGCCCTAAATGAATTTTTTTTGGCTTTGTCGTGCCCTAGATGGCTCTCTTTGTAATTACTTCAAATGTTGTGCACTACCTATTGAGAGAATCATCTCTTACCCCTAGGATTAGGGGCCTAACAATTCCTTACCATAATCACTTTTTGAATATTCAATTTGTTGATGATACTACAATCTTTGTTGAGCTTGAAGAAAATAATGTGGAAAACTTGATTCAAGATTTAAATTTCTTCTACAAGGCTTCAAGTTCCAAGATCTCCAATGCAAAATCCATCATGTTTGTATGGACAGACTCTCCTCTTGATTAGCTTAATAAGTATGACTTTCAGTGGGGGGGTCCCCATAAGCAAGTCAGGTACTTGGGAATACATTTTGCAATTAACCTTAATTTTAAGGATATGTGGATGTGGGTTAAAACTAAAATTGATAAGAAAAATGATGGATGGGATAGACAATACCTATCATTAGTAGATAAAATTCAATTTTTTTAGAAAATATTATCTTCCTATAATTTATACGTTGCTTATGTTTGGCTCTTCAGTAGCTATCAAATTAATGAAATCCAAAAGAAAATAAGAAACTTCCTTTGGTTTGATGGTAAAAGAAAGAGAAATAAACATTATGTCAAGTGGGAATGGTGTTGTCTAGATAAGTTCTATGGGAGTTTAAGCCTAAGGACCTGAGGATGCATGGCATTGCCCTTGCTACTAAATGGATCATCAAGGCCTTAGAATGTGATGAACCATAAAGTATTGGTGAGAAATAATAGCCAACTTGTTTTTCCCAACCAAGCTAAGACTTAGAAATTGTTGCCATTTTGTGACCTTCTCACTAGCAAGTACCCAATAACTCCTACAAGTTCATATGCATTTAAAAGTTTGTGGAAACCTTGGGAGCTTATCAAGAACAAAGTAAGTAACTGTCATTTCACCATGACCAACAATAATCTAATCCTTGATCATAGATCCATTTGGTGGAATTTAGAACATAAGGGTAGACCCCTTTCTCCATTGCAAGGTTGTTCTTCCAAAATTTGGTCCCAAAAAGGAATCCAATATTTCAAAAATATTATGTTTAATGGTCAACTGAAGGACTGGGCTTCCTTAAGCTATGAGTATGAATTTTCTCCATCAAATTGGAGAACCTATATAATTTTGAGGGAAGCCTATAAGGGGTTTCACTTCCCTATTGTTTATACTAATGAGAAGTACAAAGATTTCAAGTGGAAAGATGGTATTCCATTGGTTGATGTTAAAACTAGGATGTTATATAAGTCTTTGTCTAACTCTACTTCCACTACAAAATTTATTAACAAATGATGGAATATTGAATTAACAGAGATAAAATGGAAAAGTATTTTTAAATTGTTATGGTCACATGTTTTAGAACCCAAAAAGGCATGCTTTTTATGGTTACTTATTTTGCAAAAGCCACCATACAAACTAAATCATTCTGATATTGAAATATGTAATATATGCAAAATGACTAAAACAATTAAACATATTTTTTATTATTTCTATGCCAAGGAAATTTGGAAAGTGTTTTGTGATGGGCAAATGATTTGGGGGGAACTTAAGATCAAGTTAAGATCTAGTTTAAAGCTATTCATAATTGGGAGTTGTATTCTTTTTCCTTACAACATTCAATTTTTCTATGAGGCATTGATATTTGAATGAGCTAGAAATAGCACAAGTGTGTATAAAGAAAGACATGAACATTGAAGAGGAATCACGAGCAATCTGACCAACTTATTGAACTACAAGGGTATGGTAAGCATGGGTATACATGTACATGAATATGATTTTGAGGTTATGAAAATGTGTAAAAATTGTTTCTATTGTTTAAGCATTGAGATTATTAAGTCTTAAATGGATAAGAAGAAGTGTTTCAAAGAATTTTTGGATTTGAATTCAATTATGGATACTAATAAGGACTAAAGTGCACTGTTGTTTCTATGAGTACTACAAAAATATCATCACTATCATGAGGGAGAGAACATTGTTGGAGAGAGGTAACCTAGCTTTATGAAATCGAAAGGAAGTAATGGAATACACACACTCACTTAGAAATTTTTGCATGATTGTCCAATAAAATGAACGTGCATGTCTTATCTTGAATGTGCGTGTTTGCATTATTATAAGTGTTTACAAAATGGAAATTAGAGTACATTCAATTGATGGAAATGCTTGCCATGTCTGCTATGAGTCTTGAATATCTTGTTTTGGGAAATACTTGTTAGCATATTGAGATACCATGATTACTTCAGTATTTAACCACTAAGACATCGGGATGATGTCTCTTCCTAGTGGGGAATGATGTCATGTCTTGCCCCTTGCATAATTTAACCATTGAATTGAGAAAGATAGATTGATGAAAAATATATATTTTTCAATTTTTAGATTTGCAAGGAAAATAAAATGAAATGAAATGAAATAAATTAAGGAGTTTAGTTTTACCCATCAACATGAGAAAATATATATTAGAGATAAAAATAATTATAAACTTGAGTTGCAACATTAATACTAAAATTAAATAAATAAGAATTATTTTAAATGAAAAAGTAAATGGATTATTAAAAATAGTTATTAAGATGTTATCAATCAAATAAAATTAAAATTTGCATGTCGTAAGAGCACTAAATTGCATGTTGCGTGCAAAAATGGTACAACAAGTATGCTCATGAGGAACATAGTGGAGGTGAAGGCATGCTCAACGTGCTTGTAGTGGTGGCTTCATCATTTTGGGGGTTTCATTATGGAGTATAGGAAAATTTATTATGTTAGCGCAAAGAAGACTCTGATGAGTCCAAATAATGACTTTTTTTTGTTAGGATTTATCATATGTTTGTTATTGTTACAATGGCGTTTTAGCACCTGATTACTAATACTTTCTATGTTATTTCCCTAAACTTATGAACTTTGGACATGAACTTATCCTTGTAACTTTTGATGGCATTAACCTACTATGTGATATATCTATTTTAATTTTACATGTGATTGAATGAATATTATTCTAAGGTGATTATGGATATATAATTGTCTCGTGCATGCTAATGTCATAATGTAGGTTCAGATTAAGATGCGGATATAAATGAAGCTTGCAAGGTGGAAAAAGTTCATGCCAACTGGCCAGTTGCTAAAGGAGTCAAAAAGAGATGGGCATTAAAGAGGTCAATGGTTGGAAACTTCCAGCTCGCGTGGAAGTTATAACTTAACTTTAAATGACCATGTCTATTAGTTGAGTAGATTTAGGAGGTGTTGCTATGCTAGATCCTCATTGAGGCAAGACTGGTTTGACTAAATCTTGTGCATGCATAACCTCCTTCCTCTTTTTCATGCTTTCAATAAATGGTGTCCTCCTAGTTTATTGGAGTCGATTGCCCAGTTAGTTAGAGTTAGTTAGAAGCTTTCCTTCTATAAATAATGATCAGATGTTCCTCTTCGGAGAGTTGGACGTTCTAATATTGTACTTTCATTTTCAGTTTCAAGGAATACAATCATGTTGTTATTATGATGTAACAATGTTTTCAATGAATAAAATGATACTTTAATTTGTTGCATCTAAGTTAGTTTTGGGAAGACTCATTCAAGGGGGCCCACTTGGTGAGAATTCCATTCATTAAGTTTAGTAGTTACTTTTTTGTTCAGTAATTAGTTACGGTCTTAGCAGTTGTCTGTTCTTGCAGCCATTAGAACTTTGTTTTGTGTTTGTTCCTGCAACCAAGGCAAACAAAGTAACTTCATGTCTATTTGCTGAGACTTCTATTTCTGTCATTCATTTCAATTCAATTTAGTTGTTGATTTATGCTCAGTACTTATGCTAATTCCTTTCAAGCATTTCACTTTCAATACTATTTCCTTTCTAGTTATAGGATGAGGATGACTACAATTGAGTCCTAGTGCACATACAGTGCTGACCCATTTCAAGTTCACGTCCTTGGGTTGATAATGAAATGAACCTTCATGATGAGCAAGATAACTACTTAGTACAAATATCTAATCTCTAAGTTATATCTTTAAGGGCTTAGTTATTAAATCATTAGAGGAGACCAGCAGACTCTTGCTTCAGAGTCAAGCCTATTTCTATTAAAGAGATCAAGGAATTGACCCCTATGGATGGCTAATGACATGCAAGCCTTACTTTGATCATTTTTGGCAACCCCATTCCTTGGTGCAGGGTTTTCAACTCCCAAGAACATTTGTTTCACACCCATAAACAATTTGGAAAGCAGGATGGAACTTCACAGGGAGACATTGGTGATGTGGAGAGGTAAGTCATATTCTCTCTAGTCGTTTTGCTTAAGTTCTCAGGTCTTATCAATAAGTTTATCTTGTGCATTTCTTGAAAGCTTCTTTTTGCATTGTAGGGAAATATATAGGTATCTTCTACCTTAATATGTTATCTCGCATGCATTAAAATCAATCTTTGTTGTAGATCATCTCAGTTTGAGCATATTAATTTAATTGTTGTCAATAAAGAGTGAATAAAAACTAAAGGAGGTTTAAGATTTTGCTTGTGTAGATGGGACAGGTGTGATAGTATGCTTTCCTCATTTAAAAATCTTGTGGTAGATTAATTTACAGTTGTTATTGCATATGAATATTCCACCTCAATCCTAGATAATTAACCATCATTTTTTATCTTTCTTAGTCTAGCTGAGTAGATCATATCAATTTGAGCATATTAATTTAATTGGTGTCAATAAAGAGTGAATGAAATTTAAAAGGAGGTTTAAGATTTTGCTTGTATAGATAGGACGGGTGTGATAATGTGCTTTCCTCATTTAAAAAGCTTGTGGTAGATTAATTTATAGTTGTTATTGCATATGAATATTCCACCTCAACCCTGGATAATTAACCACCATTTTCTTTTCTTGAAATTTGTTATAGTTTCATCATCCATTGATTATCTTATTATGCATCCTCCATACTTTTCAGTTTATGGATTGACATCTCATTAAGGCTTTCTAGCAAAATTTTATCATGCCTTGCATGTGCTTCCACACTTAGCTTGCATGTATAATTCACCATCACGGCAACCCACGCGACCACATTCCTTCGAGACATTTTGGTCAAATGGCCTATGTGCCTCATCTTTACTGTTGCATTTCCATGCAATGTCTAGTAGGGCACTTTCCTCATAGCCAACGCAATGTTCTCACCCTTGACGTGGTCAAAGGAGTTAAAATTCAGAAGCATGTTAGGAAGGTTCATGTTATGTTTCATTGTATAATCATGTTCTCGACCATGTGGTCTATTGTAAGGAATAAGTTCCTTTATGTATTGGCCATGTTACTAGCATTTGTACTCCAAATTTCTATTTAATATAATTCCTTGTCTCCATTCTTTAAAATCAGACACGTGTCATTAATATATGCTTAATTATGTGTAGTATGAGTAATTTGTTAATTTGAATATATAGAGGTTGTTACATTTTAATACAAATAATCATCATTATTTGTTACCATTCTACATAAATTATTTTTTTATTTACTAAATGTCAATTATTTGTGAACACAATTTTATAAAAAAGTAATTGAGTTTTCTTGTTATTTAAAGAAGCATCAAAATTAGTTGCATCCAATTATTTAGTCCTATTTGGTTAATTAATAAAAGATTAAATGATTAGATTTTTTTAATTAATTTATCTAAATTTCATTTATTCAAAATATATAGAAAAAGGTTACATGGTTTATTTTCATATTATATTAATTTTCTTATTAAACATAATAATATTAAAAATATTGTGAAAATTTAAAAAAACTAAAAAATAATTATAACATCTTTTCCAAACAAATTTGAATCAACCACAAGAAAATATTTCAAGCATCTTAGATTGCACTTAAATAAAACATACACATACACCTAGTCATCCATCCATTTGAGCTAAGTCATGTGTGCTAGATTATTGTATATGAAAGATTAGATTTCTGATTTTGAGAAAAAGGTTACAGAGCACAAGCAAGCGTGCAACAAAAGGTGATAAATAATAAATCTAGAGATAAAAAATCAATCTTTAAAGACCAATGATAAATGAGATTGTGATGTGTGATGTCATGAACTAATTTAGGTAAGAATACACCATTTGCAATTTAATTATTGTATTCAAAATACTCCAATCAAATATATCCAAAACATAAAAGAAAATGACATAGACATACGATTTTCAACATTATATTATGTAACAAATGAGTTTATCCCCTACAATAGTCAAATAATCATTGGATTAGTAATAAAATTATTTTAAAATAAAAGATATTATCAAAATCAAAATTTGTTTAATTGAAATAACATCATAAAAAATAAAGTCCCAATCATAAATAAATTTAATAAAACAAATATCTCTCAATCCCTTTATGTACAATGTGTAACATATTTTTAATATTTAATATAATACTATTCATCATTAAAAAATAAGTAGAAAGGGAACTCTTATTTATAAATTAAAAATCACTTAAAATTAAAAAAGACTTGGCAAACCTTTACTTTGTTATAGTAAACAAGTTTCCCACAGCCCACCACCGCCTAGCCTATGAGGGACACTATACTTTGCCATCAATATATCTTTTAATTGCTCATGACAAAAAATCTTTTTAATCCCTCCTTAATAATTTCCCTTTTAACCATAGATAAGCAAAAGTTCAAATTATAAATGGAATAGATTTTCTTGGGAGGGTAGTGCCCATTACATCTCATAATTATAAGTATTCTAACAATTAAATTGTTTTTTTTTGGTATGATTTGATTTCTATTAAAATTATTCAAAATATAATGTCGAACTCTTCATTTATTTTTGTTTTACTTTTAAGAGATTTGAATTTTATTGGATGTTAAAGTCAAGAAATATATCATCATCCTCATCTATTGTGCTTAATCAATTGAAATATAATACTTTGATAATTATCCCAAAATTTGATTGTATTTTAGAAAAAAAAAACATAAATATAATTATCAAGTCTAAAACTCGAGCTAGCAACTTTTTTCGCATCTTTATCAATACTACAAATTCATCTCAATAACAATTATACTATATAAATCGTTACAAAGTATATATAAAATGAAAATTTTCAATTATAACCTAAAAGTACGTTATCTGTCTACCTTATCTTTATCACCAAAATCATTTGTTGCAAGTTTATGCTAGACTACAAATCAATTTGAACCACAAATTAAAATAATTTGGAGTACAATTTTGACCTCGTATCTTTGGGTATCTACAATACCAAAATTACTCAAGGTACAAGGCCAACCTCCTCATTTCTTTCTCTTTATTACACCTTCAAAAGATCCTTAATCAATTGAAGTACAATACTTAGATAATTATCCCAAAATTTGATTGTATTTTAGAACAAAAAAAACATGAGCTAGTGACATTTCTCACGTCTCACTATGAATCCTACAAATCCATCTCAATAACAATTATACTATGTAAATCATTACAAAGTATATATAAAATGAAATCACCTAATTATAACCTAAAACAATGTTATCTGTCTACCTTATCTTTATCACCAAAACCATTTATATTTGTGGGTATCTACAATGCCAAAATTACTCGAGGTACAAGGCGGACCTCTTTTCTTCTTTTTATTGCTCCTTCAAAAGATCTAAACCTTGTTGGATGTCAAAGTCAAGGAATATATTATCATCCTTATAAATTGTACTTAATCAATTGAACTACAATTCTTTGATAATCATCTTAAAATTTGATCATATTTTACAAAAAAAAAACATAAACATAACCGTATAACCATTCAAATTAAACCTTGTTTGAATGACTTTTCTTACATCTCACCATCATCACTACAAATTCATCTCAATAACAAAAATATCTAAAAATGAAATCCCAAATTATAACCTCAAACTATATTAGCTGTCTACCTTATCTTTATCACCTAGTTGTGAAAAACTTGTCCTACAAATCAATTTGAATCACAAGTTCTCTTTAAACCTTGTCCTAGAAATCAATGTGAATCACAAGTTCTGATTCTCCACACATATGCATGAGCTAAAGTTGCCAGCACTACTTGTGGACGAAGTGATGAGGTACGTTCCGTTCTGTTCACCCAATGCATTGTGGCCACGTGTACATCTCATGAAACGTCACTGTCAGCCACGTTGCCAAATTCCACCTCACGCTTATACGGCCATTAACTGTAAAAGTAATATTGAAAACAATTACTTAGCTTAATAGTTTTTTGTGGTCCTCGAGAAATGGCGAAGATTCTTTGACCTTTTATTAATAGTATTAATTTGACGGCACTAACTGCACCGTCTACAGTTACCGGTAAATAAATTCAGGTTATATTTAGAATTTTTGCTTTTAACCTCCTCTGTAGTCGCATCAGATCTTGGAGTTGAATATTTTTTTCAATGAATTCAGTGAATTTAGCGGAGAAATTGGTCAAGATGGCTGAAGAAGAGGGGATTTCTATTTAGGGCCGGCTTTGAAGTCTGAAAGGCCTGTCGGTGGAGAGATCTTTGGAGAATTTTTCTGACCGTCTATTGAAAGGTAACTTTTAATTTGATTTTTTTCATGGAGAGTTAAAAGGAAAAAGAAAATGGCTTTAAAAAATTGTTTTGCTTTCTTTTATCTTTTAACTGTTGTTGCGGCGGCGGGGACTTTAAATTCATTCAAGCTTCGGCATTTAGGCCTGTAGTGTGTTTGTTGGAGTTTGCGGAGAAGTGCTCAGGAAATTTGAAAACTTTGTAGAATTTGAACGTATTTTGTGATAAGATTGCAGCGAAGAGATTCTGTTTATTTCGATCTCGTCAGCCGCACACAACGGAAATTTCGTTGAATTTTAGCAAGGTAATCTTCTTCATTAGAGAGTTCTGCCATAAATTGTGCTCTGAGTTGATGAATTATAAATAGAACTCTATAGCGAGCAATTTTTTATGAAGCTTGTGATAGACTTTGGGCTCTTTCTGTTAAGTTTTGTGGTCGCAAATCTTTTCAGCGGATTTTCTTTTTGGTTACGCGCTAAATTTGGCCGAGTAGAAGATATCTGTTTTAGACTTGTAACTTGAATTCTTCAGCGCCATGCGCGGGTGAGGAAGAGAAAATTTGCTTCTTTTTTAAGAGCCATAGTTTTAGGCGTTTTGTCAAATATATAAAGCGTGGATAAGAATTGGTAAAAATAAATGCAAAAATTCTATGTAAGGTTGCGGTCATGGTTTTCTGAAAATTTACCCTGTTTTTCTGGACTTCTTTGAGACCAATCTGATTTGCTTCTTGAGGCTGGGTAGAGAATAAAATATAAGGCATAAAGCTTTACTGTTCCTTGGCTATGCATTTCTTTTAATGTTATTTTTTGGGCAAAGTTTTCAAGGTATATGCCAGCTTTCTTTCTTTGTGTGGCTTGCTACAGCAGATGTATTTTCCTTTGTATATTCCTTGGTATTGGGAAGCCTTTTTAATGTATTGATAAGGGACAGCTTTCAGTGTGTTTTATTTTTTAAGTTATCAAACGTTAAGAGAAATGATTCTGTATATGTCATATGGTTACTTATTTTATTAGTGAATTTTATCAGTTTCAGTACAGGGGTAGTCTTTTTAATGTACTGAGAAGCGACAGCTTTCAATTTGCTTTATTTTAAAGTCATTAAGCCTGTGTTTGTCATATAGGTAATTATTTTAATAGGGGATTTTATCAGTTTCGGAAGCGGTATGTTTATTAAATTCCATGTGTACCTGCAGAAGACACATTAGATTCTTTATTATTAAATGTGGAGGACTTCGAATTGAAGAGGGTACTTGCAAAGCCGAGAAAACCATCTTTGTGTCCGCTATAATCTGTACCAGAGAGAGTAAATCCATTTAGTTGGAAGGAACGAAATACAGAGGGATATAATTGGTTTAGAGCAAGATCAAGTTGGTTGTTTGAGTTTGTTCTAAGGCTTAAAGGGATCTTCGTATGGGAAAGCTACTCGAGTGGTTCAACTTGGCCGATATCTTCTTGGTAGATAAGCTCAGGGAGAACAATCTTCTTTCTTGCTTTGTCTTCTGGTGTTGTTTTTATGTACATCTTCTTGGGAGATACACAAAGTAAATGTAGAGGATGTTCTTGATGGTAGCAGCATCAAGCGTTTTCTGTCTATAGAAACTTTGAGATACAACTTTGAAGTAGCTGGAGGGAAGGGAATCGAAAAAAACTGGGAAGTAAGTAGTTATGATAGTGTATATTCAACTTTATTGAAGCTTTTGTTGCCTTTGTAGGACTTCGAATTATTGCATGGAGAAATTATTTTGATTAAAAAGTGGTTTTGCAGACATGGAGAATATTGTTTGTTGGCCCTATTTTGATCCTGAATATGAGAGTCTGAGCCAAAGAATCCACCCACCTATGTGAGGAACCAGTTATTATGCTTTGGGTCATGTGCAATTTATAATTTTTAGCATATACAGTTTGTTTTCTCTGTTTCTAAAGGTGTTTTGGGGTTGCAGGGTCAGTATAGACAATGATACATATGATGACTGCTCCTTGGTGATGGTAAGCACAATTTTTATGGTTTTTTAGCGAGAAATGTTGCTGTCATATAGCTTTTTTGGGCACCGGTTTGATGGCCTTTATGGCCTGTTTCATTAGTTTGTAAGGGGTTTATTTATGTAAAGATAGAATAAAAGAGAACCTTACAGACCCATGATGTAATTACTTGCATTACTGTGTAGGTTGACAGTGCTAACCGACATGGAATTCTTCTGGAAGTAGTCCAAGTTTTGACAGATCTTGATTTAATCATCTCTAAAGCTTACATTTCTTCAGACGGTGGCTGGTTTATGGATGGTAAGCTTTGTAACATGTTTAAAGATTTAAGGTTTACTCAATGCATATGCTTGTATGAATCTCTAATAAAAGTGACTAGGTAGATTGGGTTAGCCTTTTGCCATTTTGCTACAAAGTTTTGTGCTAGAGTAACAAGCCCGGGATTACTTTGACTTTTAGAAGTAGCGTCTTGTTGAATTTATAGGGGCTTGAATTACGAGCTCAGGATTTATTTTTGTATTAAAGGACACCTGTTGGATGGTAACCTGCTATTGTATTTAAGATACCTCTTGGGTGGCAAGCCTGCTTTTGTTGGACTCACTTCGTATACATGTTTTTCCCCTGCAGTGTTCCATGTAACAGATCAGCTGGGTAACAAGCTGACGGACCAGAGAATCATTGATTACATTCAGCAGGTGAATTAATGATTGCAAATTCTTAAATCCTTTATTATGTTGTAATCCGAAGTAATAAAATTGTGTTTAGGGAAGTTGTCGTAGGCATAGTCAGCCTGAGACTTGTTTTAAGGGGCTGGCTACCTATGACTTATGGTATTTAACTGCAGTAGAGCCACTCCCTTATTATCCTTTTTTGAAAGGGCGTGCCCATTTCCTGTCTCCCTTCCCCAATCTTGCATCACCTGGTTTTTATTGTCTTTGGCTTTTTTGAGATCCAAAATAACTAAATGTACTAAGATAAGATTTTATTTTAGGCTTTGGGAGCAAAAAGGGGTGCTTCCACCATGGAGGTGAGGACATGCTTGGGGCGCACCGTAGGGGTTCAATCTATTGGGGAACACACTGCCATAGAAATGACTGGTACAGATCGGCCTGGTCTTCTTTCTGAGATTTCAGCAGTGCTTACCAATCTGAATTGCAATGTGGTGGCAGCAGAAGTGTGGACTCATAATATGAGAGTTGCATGTGTGGTCTATATCACTGATGAGTTGACCTCTAGACCCATAGAAGAGCCAGACCGGCTGGCTACCATCAAGGAGCAGCTGTCCAATGTGCTGAAGGGGAATGATGATAGAAGGGGTGTCAAGACAGATTTTTCAATGGGTTTAACTCACACAGAACGTCGTTTACACCAGATGATGTTTGCTGACAGGGATTATGAAGGACCTGAAACTAGTTCACTGGGTGAAGACGGAAAGCCTATTATAACAATAGACAATTGCATTGAGAAGGGGTATTCAGTGGTTACAGTCCACTCAAAGGATAGGCCTAAGCTTTTGTTTGATACTGTCTGCACACTAACAGATATGCAGTATGTGGTCTTTCATGCAAGCGTCAATTCCAGTGGATCATGCGCATTGCAGGTAAAAGGGCCAATACTCACCTGACTCATTCTGTTTCTTTTTGTGTGCAAGTTTGATCTTACTCTGTGACGCATATGACATATGGGTCCTGCCGTGCTTACAAAACTCTTTCACAGTGGCTAAGTATGAGGTTACTTGGCTTTCTGAGAAAACTAGTAGAATAAACTCTTTGCTGATTTATTACAAAGTTTCAGACGAAGGATGAGGATTATAATTGAAATTAATTTTGAAAGGAACATGCTATCATGGACCATTCGTTGAGATTTATTCCAAGCAATATGATCAATCTACACCATTCTGTGTGGTGTATAGATATCCCGGGATAGCAAATTAAATAATGAAATTTCAGTTAGGCTGAGTTAAGAGGTTTATAGTCATCTCTTTGCCCTGACTTCAGTTTGGAATCTGGATAAGTGGTTTGTAGGAGCAACTGTCAATTCATGGTGCTAATTTTAATTTAGTTCATGTCATATTATAGTCCCTGATGCCAAAGATGGACTCATTTTAACACCAGGGGCCCCAGCTTTATTCAAGTTCTCCTTCCTGGTGACATTGCAGGAATATTACATCCGTCACATGGATGGATGTACCCTGGACACTGAAGGTGAAAAACAGCGGGTAATCAAATGTTTAGAGGCTGCAATAGAACGAAGAGTATCAGAGGTGAAGACCATTCCATATTTTTTCTTGTATTATGCCGAATTCGTATTTACTTGTTTTCTGTTTCTTATATCATGTCTAATGATCATTTTCTTTCTGTGCATCAAATTAAACATCTTTGAACAGGGGTTACGCCTTGAGCTCTGTACTAGTGATAGGGTTGGTCTGCTTTCAGATATTACCCGCATTTTCCGGGAGAATGGTTTATCTGTTACAAGGGCTGATGTTACAACACGAGGGGATAAAGCAGTGAATGTTTTCTATGTCACAGATGCCTCAGGAAATCCTGTAGACATGAAGATTGTTGAAGCCATGAGAAGAGAGATTGGCGATACAATTCTACAAGTGAAAAATGTGCCTAGTTCTCCTAGATCTTGCCCAATAGATACTACAGAAAAGCCCAGGTTTTCTTTTGGAAGCTTGCTGAAGTCTCAGCTTGAGCGGATCTCTTACAACATTGGTCTTACCAAGTCTTAAATCTGAGTGACAACTTAAACTAAGATAAGCCATTGTTTATGCATCAGCCATTTCAAAGGATGGCTGTCTTTTCTTTGTAGATCTATCATTATCCTTCGACTGGCAGGGATTTACCAACGCTTGTAAGATGGGGTGGTATGGTATGCCACTTAATTTGTATCAATACTGTAGATGTGGTCTCCAGCCAGGGGAACTCTGATAATAATTTTCCATGATTGGCCTCACCGAAGTGCTCTAGTTGGATGTCATGCATACCTATCTGAAATTATTGTTAGTTTTGTCAAATGCTTTGCTATAATGATCATCCAGCCTACTGCCTTGGAAAACTGCTACAGCTTTGTTTCCAAATCATCTTCGTGTAGAAGCTATCTATGAGTTCCTGGCATACAGCACGTGTGAGCTCGTCTTTCACAATCTTTTCTGTAAATAGTGAAAGGTCTCTTTCTCATGTGTTCAGCTGTAAAATATCTGTGTAAGTCTATTCATCTGTACAGTAGTTAAAGTTTCTTATCACTTTTCTTAGCTTGGATTTGATTTCTGTGAATTTAGATATTTCAAACTCAGTGGGTAAGGTTACTTCATTATGAATTCAAGTCAGGAGCATATTTCTGTAAACATGAGTAAATTGTATTTGTTTCCTCTTGTTTGTGCTCCACCACAGGAAAAATCTGGTCTAATCATTATCAACTAATTGTATCTTATTAAATATGTTCCCTGTTGCCACAAACTAATCTTTTTGATGGTTAAAAAAAATTAAAAATAACCGGAGCTTGAACCAGAAAGCCTGGTCGTCTGCATCTTGTTTTCACTTTCAGGTCTTAGATCATAGTAATTAATTTCTTTAACCTTAAATTTGTTTGAGTCATAATTAACTCCATTTTAAAGAAATATATTTATTTACAGGTAATCATCAAGATTGATGGTTATCGTTTGCTTGAATCATGTACACAGGCCGCTTGTTTTGTGCTTTGCTTTGAATTACCATGACAAGCTGCAGCATCCATCATGTGAAGGGGCAGGATGAGGCCAGATCACATTAAACAAATCAATATCTTCCTATTCCCTAGTCATCTTCCAACCTTCTCTTACGGGTTTAAGTCGCCAGCATGTTGTAGGAAACAACCGGCATGTATGATTTATTTGCAGCTTGATTACGACTGGGCCTTAATGTAGTTGAGAAATGGCCACTAGTTTAGAAAGGAGATATTTCTATCATCACTGAACATCTTAAGACAATCTTTTCTTATGTTCACCCAGATGTTCTTTTTCTTCCCTTATGCTTTTGTTAGTTTTTGATTTAACATTTATGGGTAGGACTTTTTAAACTCTTCGATATATCTCTGTTGAGCTTTTAACCTTGGATTTTCAGGGCGTTAGAGGTTTGAACCCCGATCTATATATAATTGGTCTGTCTCGACTAGTCAATCCAGTCCAGTATAATTTGTTTTGTTCAGTATTCGGTAGTTGATTTATTTATGTATGCTTTTTGGAAATCTTATTCTATATATTGCTTTTGTCATCTGTTTAATTGTATTTAATTAGTTTATTTTGGTTAGCAGGCACTGTTCAATTTTTTTAGAGTAATTTGTGGGGCAGGTGGTCCCATGAATTTTAATTTGCTGTTTATTTTTAAGCAGCCATCTTAAAAATTGCATTTATTCTTTAGTTATTCTTTATTTGTATGTAAGAATGAATAATATCAATAATATTTTTTTAGATAAAATTGGAGGCAAATGAAAAAGAGGGAAATAAATTTATGGAGTCATTTGACATTTTTTTTTCAATATGTAGTTGCTCTTATTTAAGTCTCTTTTTTATCTCAGAGCCTATTTTCAAATCCTAACAATAGCTGCTCCACTAAAATAGGAAAGATTCTAAATTATCTTTTTTTCAAATATGCAGCTGCTCTTATTTCAAGTCTTTTGTTTTTTTTACAGCCTATTTTCAAATTCTAACAATAGCTGCTCCACTAAAATAAGAAAGATTCTAAGTTTTTTTTATTCCACAATTTTAAATTTACATGAGAATATTTTAACTGCTTAAATTTAAGTAGAAAATGCATTTAAACAGCTGCATAAGAACATGGATTAATTTCCTTTAACTATGATGGGCATGGATTAATTTCCTTTAACTATGATGGGCCTTCCCTTAATTGTCCCTGGACTATTGCATTGCATTCTTATTTCAATTATAATTTGATTATAAAATTACTGCACTTGTAAACCAAGTTTTTAGTGGCGGGGAGAGCTTGTAAACTCTAGTTCTATCTAGGTATAAAATGCTCCACATATTTCATTGGGAAAATGTGTACACAATTTCTAAAAAGATAAAATGCTAATTTAAAAATGTTTGCTATTCAAAAATAAATTACTTTACATTTTGAAACCTATCATAACTTGACTTCGATAACTGATCTAAATTAATTGAGATTGAAATTGAATGTGCAAAATATTTGAGGTAGAAGGAATCAGGATTGTATATATTTGGTATTTGTTCTTTTCATGGATATGTGCCATTAAAAAGTTTATTTATGTGAAAGTATTTTACAATGATACATAAAAATATTGAAAGCAAACATTTGGAGTTTTAGAGATTAGATCTATGTGAACATAATAAATCATACAAGTAGGTTAGATTTACATGTGTGTGACCAATCTTGTAGTTGTGGAAGTGATTTGCAGTGACATAAGTTAAATACATTTCAAAGTGTTTGTTTAGAGTATCACTGAATTTTTCAACTTGATGAATCATCCACAAACATTTGTCATGTCACATTGTATTTGTATCAAATTTTTAACTAAATATCATTATAATATTATTTATTTTTAAAGCATTTAATTCAACATATTTATCATTCTCCACTCTTTAATCTAAGATAAATTATGAATGTTTATATTAGCTATTTATTTTCCCAAAAAAAATTAAAAAATTATTCACCCTTTAATTTTAGTGCTCTTTCACACTTACCAACTCCCTTGTAGTTTCTCTTTAAGGTTTAATCTTCTAGTCTCTATCATTGATTTTTAGGTGTGACATTTATCTTTTCTAGTATTGAGGGTTTGTTTATGTCAAAGTTAGTTGCAGCCTAATTTATCTTTGCAAAGGAGTGTGTGCTCAAACTCTCATATGTTTTCTCACTTTGTTGATCACTAATTTTCTATTGAGGATAATCATAATGAGTAGTTTGGTTTTGATCATGATGCCCATATGAATATACAAAATCCATCTATTATTGGACAACTACATTATAAGAGCTTGCTCATGCTACTTATCACTCACAACTAACAACATATCCTTTTAATAAATTATATGATGCACCTTTGGTACCAAGTTTCTTCATGGCATTAATAATCTCATAGCTCCCTCTACTTCTTTACATAATGCATCTTCCCCCTTGTCCACTTGCCCTTCCTCTTCTCATCTTGAGGCAGATCCACTCATTATGACTACTTACCATGTTACCACTTGTTGCATGCATGTTACCTTTCATTTTCCTACCTCTACTTTGTGAGGCCAACTCGCAATTTGATTCAAACTTATTGTGCCTATTTTGGACATTGATACTAGGTGATTCATGCACTTATATTTTTGGATTATGTTCATTATGATAGATTAATATGGATAGTGTGGTTATGGTTAGAATAGTTTAATTTTAGGAATAAATGATGTTCATCTCGATTAGTGTGGTTATGGTTAGAATAGTTTAATTTTAGGAATAAATGGTGTTCATTTGGATTAGTGGATTATTATGGTTAACTATTATTATTCTTATGTTAGACGTGCAATTCATAAGATGATTATGGTATATGGAGACTAATCTTGTGGTATATTTATTTGATATGAGATTTGATATGTGCTCTTTATTTTGCTATGATTGTATTAAATGTAGATAATTGATGTGTGTGTTTTTGATGCATTATGTTAAAATTTTAACTCAATTTGATATTTATGTTTGGTGATTTTTATAATTTGCATGGACAAACATTATTATTTCTATGAGAATTGAATTATTTAATTGTGTAAATTATGGCACCTTAGTAGGTTGAATTGTAATAGTTATGCAAGTGAATAAATTTCTTATGGTATATGGTTATGGTTAACTTGCAATAAAATTTGATTTGATTATCTTACAAATGTATTTGATAATTTTTTGAGTGTGTAGGTGGATATAATTTGCTAATGGAAATAAGTGGAGGTCCTCTAAAGCCCAATTACATCTTCCTAGTTACACCTTAGCCTTACCCATGAGGGGACTAAGGCCTCATGCTATTTTTTTGTAATTAATTGTATTGATTTGAATTATTGTATAAATTATGTGTGGGATTATTCGAATTGATTTTGATTATGGTTATAGGTTGAGTTAGGCATGTAATATGTGTTATGAGTCCCTTAATAATGCAAACTTGGATTTGTACTTAAGGGGAATTTTTAAAAATATATATTTTTCCTTCTTCATTTTATGCCCTAAAATGCCCTCTTGGACATGTACCTAGAGGAAATGTTCATTTTTACACATGTTTATGGAGTAAGGATGGATTTTGTGCCCACCTAACCGCTTGGGAGAAGACCATCCCATCTTTTGGCAAGTAAGATGTGGAGGTGGATTTGAAAATCCACCTCATATCCCTTCCCGAGGGCTTGATGTAAGAGAGGAGTGTTCAACACTCCACTCAACCAAGCCTAGACTTGTGGATGCACATGAGGAAGTGTTTTTAATTTTTTATTTCCATTTCTATAGAATTCTAATTGCCATGATGCTTGGGACCTATCCATTGGTCACACCTTCCTACCATGATGGTGTAGATAACATGGAATGATGTAGTTGGACATTATTTTTCCTAACCTATATATATTGAAAAATAGATAATTGACGTTTTTGCACGCCCTTAAGATTCTTGATCAGTTGTTGATTTAATATTTCTTGCAATGTGGACATATGGCCATGGATGTAGTGGTTTCTAGAGGCCAAGGAATATTGAAGTGTATATCTCTATTCTTGTGTGTCTTTTTTACATTAATCTAACATATGTCCTCAACTACTAGATTTTGTGGAAGTTTCAAATTAGATAAGCTTTTGTCATTTCCTTAATGTAAATTCATTGACAAGGTATGTTAGATAATTATATGACTTACATTAATTTAAGAACAAATGAATTACTATAAAGAGGATGGAAACCATCTTTAGCTTTCATCCTACTTCTTTGTAATTTTTAATATTATGTAAAAAAAATGCTCTCCCCTTCTAATTCCTCTCCATCTTTTTTATCAATTCATGTCCTTCTCCATCTAAGAGTAAAAGGGGAGACCAATTACCAAACAATTCATCTAAGAAACATGGCAAGAGATTGACAAAATATCCATATGCATTAAGGAGACTACAAACCTCTACATGGAGTTGATGGAGCGGTTCACAAACATCTCCTTAAGATTGGCTTGTATGAAGAGCAACTAAAGTTTGATTGATGAGGAGTAGCTTCACTCTAGAATGGTTTAGATGTTGAGGAAAAAAATTAGAGTCTGTAGAGAACTAGGGAATGTTGAGTTCTAATATTTTCTTTCATGTTTGAAGTATTTATTAGGACCTGTTGAAGTTACATGGCCATTTGGGGGTGTCACATTTGTTCCCTAAGTCAAAAAAAAAATAAAGATGTGGATTAGTGAATTTTTTTGTTAGATTCTAATATTGTTATAAATGTTTGAGCACTATTCAACCGTTATTAATAGAGGCCTTTTCCATTGAGTTTGGGAGGATGATCTTTTTGGGTTATTTTTGGGTCATAGTGACAAGGCATAATTTAGAGTAAAGAAATAAAGTATGCTTGAACTAGGATAAGGTGCAATAATTGTTTTTTTTTTAATTCCTAATGAAGGATTTACAAGTGGTTACTAATCATCCTAGATCAATTTTCCAAAATGCAATTTTTTTGGGAGTAGATAGTTTTTCAATGCTTCTAAGGTCACTTTTATTAACCTCATTGTTGAGAAAACTAGGGAACAATATAGTAGTGGTAGTATAAGCATAAAATATATAAATCTGATTAACCCAATTAAAATTACATGTTATTGACAATCAAAATTGAAATAGAACATGGATGAAAATGTAAGAAAATAGTAAGAAATCAAAAAATAAATATAACATCAAATATATGTGGAGAAACCCTTTTGGAGAAAAAATACACTACCAAAGAGATACTAAGTTTGTATTAATCAAGTAGAAATAAGTATCAATAAAAAAAAAATCTTCAATCTAAATATTCTTGTATTTTAAGAGTACTTGCAAATAACCATAATTCTCCATACCAATACCTTAATATATAGACTTAAGGAGGCTCATAAATGAAAGGAAAGTAGAATGTGAAATACGCCTTCCTAATGCTAATCTTCAGGAGAGAGACATAAAACCACTTAAAACTTTATAATTACAGTTCATTTAAGATGCACATGAATAACATAATAGACAATTAAAACATCAACACAAAATGAACACCAGATTTACATGGGAAAACCCTTTTAAGAAAAAACCCACACACTGAAGCATAGATCACTTGTATTACATTAAAATATCAATTACATACAAGTTGCATAGCTATGCTCTTTTAGGTGTCAATTCACAGAATCAATTCAACAACATTACATTCACTCTAATCTTCAACCAACCGACCTCTCCATCTATTACAATGCAATACACTATACTACTGTATTAAAAATACCAACCTCTCTCTACATTACAAACTTCTATATTTATCTATCTCCTCACTCAAGTCAGCTTAACCTACACTGTCATAGTACCACCTCGTCGACCAATCGAGCATCACAAGCAGTTACATGGTTATCAAAGAATTCAATTATCACCTTCAGGTTAAAATCATCAAGCTAATGCACATGTTGATTCACAACAATAATGTGCAATCAACTAATAGCTCCATGCCATGTATCACCATCTAATTCGTCTGCCATTACCTTCAGCCTCCAATAAATTCATATTGGAATATCGAGGAGACATAAAACCATGTCCCTCTAAACTCTTACCATCACCCTGATATGCATATTGCTTACCACTATTATTTCATACTATTGGCACATCGAGGAGACCAAGTAACACCTCCTTCTGATACAAGAAAGTCTCACCGAATCTTTGCAAACAATCAACATACCGTAAGCACCACCAACAGACCATCTCGGGTTGGCAGTATATATACCGCACCACTGCAAGTCACATAGACCAACCATTGCAGGACGTCGCAAGGTGGTGGTACCTGCACTACCACCAACACCTATCATGTTTCATTGTGGGGTGGCGGTATAACCACCGCACAACTGCACAGACCGACGACAATCACTATGGGGTGGCGGGTAACACCACCAACCCACACTCCTTTTAAGAGCACCCAACGGTATTGCGATAAAGTCATGAATGCAACACTTAGAATACACCAAGTGCTTGTCGAGGAGATTGTAAACTTCATCCCGTCAATATGTTATTGTCATTCTAATGAAGGAGTTAAACACCAATCCACAGAGAGCTTGTCATGCCAATAAGTTTGAGACATAATTTCTCAACATTCTCCCACTTGACGAAGAACTTACTAGATCCTTTCACGCTTGAAGTCACTGAAGATCATGGGCCCCAAGGCCCATCAAACTGAAACACCATTTAAACTTATTTGTGCTCACAGGCTTCGTCAATGCATCAACAACATTCGCCAGAGTATCAACCTTTTCCAAATTGACCTCTCCATCCTCCACCATATCACGAACAAAGTGGAATTGCATGTCAATATGTTTTGTCTTGGCATGGAAAGTTGGATTTTTCACCAAACAAATAGCACTCTAATTGTCACAACAAATTACAATTTGTCTTGCATCAAAACCAATTTCAGAACACAAATGTCTAAGCCAAACAAATTCCTTACAAGCGTGAGTTGCTTCCATGTACTCCGCCTCAATAGTGGATAAAGTGACTACAACCTGCCGCTTGCTCATCTAGCTTATTGCACCACCAAACAATGTGAATACATATCCATTGGTGGATCTTTTGTTGTCAATGTCCCCTGCCCAATCAAAATCCACATATCCATGAATGCTAATTGAACTCTATGATCCAGTAGAGTAACCATGATAACATAAGGCATACTCATAAGTACCCTTCAAATACCTGAAAACTCTTTTCACAACATCCTAATGCGGCCTTCCTAGATTAGCCATAAACCGAATAAGTACTCCCATTGCTTGGGAAATGTCGGGCCTAGTACAGATCATTGCATACATTAAACTGTCAACTACACTTGCATAAGGTATTATGGTCATGTCCTCCATCTCAGTAGGAGATTTTGGACAATCTTCAATAAAAAATTTCATTCCTTGCAACATTGGAGCAACTAACTGCTTGCAATCTCTCATATTAAATCTCTCTAGGAAATCTATATATACTTGCTCTAGCTGAGCCAAAGTTTTCTATTTCCCCTATCCCTTCGGATTTCCATCCCTAGAATATACTTAGTTGCACTTAAATCTTTCATTTCAAATTGTGCTGACAATTGAGATTTTAATTCAGAAATCATGCTCTTACTATTCCCAATGAATAACATGTCATCCACATACAGGGCAATAAAAAGGAGATGATCATTTTCAGTTTTAAAGTACACACAATGATCATATTTTGATCTCACAAATCCCAATGACTTGAAACAAAGGTATAAATTTCTAGTACCACATTCTAGGTGACTACTTCAAGCCATACAAAGATTTCTTTAACTTGCAAACCAAATTTTTCTTACCTTTTTCAATGAAATGCTTTGGCTGGGACATATAAATTTCTTCATTCAAATCACCATGAAGAAATGTTGTCTTTACATCCATCTACTCAATCTCTAAATCATATGCTATTGCAAGTGACAAGAGGAATCTGATAGATGTCAGCTTAGCTATAGGAGAAAATATTTCTCCATAATCAATTCCCTCTGCCTGGGAATATCCTTTTGCAACCAACCTCGCTTTATGCTTATCAACACTGCCATCTAGATCGATTTTCCTTTTAAATACCCATTTGCATCCAACAAGCTTTCGACCTTCAGGAAAAGGTACCAGATCCCAAGTTTCATTCTTCTTCAATGACGCCATTTCTTCATTCATGGCTTCTAACCAGGAATCTAAATCAAACATACCCATAGCCTCTCTAACAATCCTAGGCTCATCAGTGTTAGCAATTAAAGCATAGGCACAACTAGAATCTAACATAGAATATCCAAACCTTTTAGGTTTTCGCTTCACACGCATAGATCTTCTCATAGGTTGAGGCTGAGGTTCTTCTTCTTGATTAGAATTTCCAGAGCTGCTTGAGCTCTCCTCATTATCAGGTCCACTAGGAGTATGTAGTTCATCCTTTTCTGGTGTAATAGGAAATTCAACTACCTCCTTCTTCTCCACTTCTTTCATCTATGGTTGTAGATAAACAGTAGAAGATTTTTGCTCATAGAAGACCACACTTTTGTTGTACAACACCTTCTCTGTAATTGGATTCCAAAGCTTGTGCCCTTTCACACTAATTCCATAACCGATGAAGATACATTTTACAGCCTTGTTCTCCAATTTTGATGTTTTTTCACTAGGCACATAAGCATACACATCACAGCCAAAGACTCTAATGTGTCGCAAAGAGGGATTCTTACCAGACTACGCTTCCATAGGTGTTTTATCCATGAGTGTCAAAGTGGGAGATCTATTAATTAACATGTTGTAGCTACAGCCTCATTCCAGAACTTTTGTTCCATACCAACACTACTTAGCATACTTCTCGCCCTTTCCATTAGCGTTCTATTCATCCTTTCTACAACTTCACTTTGTTGTGGAGTATAAGGAGTGGTTTTATGCCTTTTAATTCCATGATCTTTGCAAAACTTATAGAAATATGCGAAACAAAATTCACCACCATTATCCATCCTCAAACTCTTTATTTTTCTACCAGTATGATTTTCTACCAAGGTTTTTAATTCCTTAAACTGACTGAAAACTTCAGCTTTACTTCTGAGGAAAAAAAATGTCCTCGAATAATCATGTATGAAGGAAACAAAATACATAGATTTCGATAAAAAGGAACATTAATTGGACCAAACACATTAGCATGAATATAATCTAGAATTTTAGAAGATTTATGAGGACTAGAATAAAATGAAACACAGTGTTGCTTTCCATATATACAATGTTTGCAAAAATCGAATTCAAGATTACAATCATCAAGCCCTTTAACCAAGGTTTTATTTTTCAAAGCTTTTAAGCATTTTTCACCAATGTGGTTGAGCCTTTGATGCCACAACATTGTCTTCTCTGTTGGGAGCTTCACCTCTAAGGAATTAGCACTCACAAGAACAACATCCCCCTTCTCTACTTGGTCAGATTTAGTCGACTTTATAGAAGTACTATTGCATTGCATTGTACATGCATCCAACTTGTACAGAGTGCCAATTCGTGCACCCTTAGCCAACACCATAGAACCTCTAGTCATCTTGCACACACCATTCAATAAAGTATCTTGTACACTAGCATCATTAAGCGTACTAACTAAAAGAAAATTTCGAGCCAGACCTGCTATATGCATCACATCATCGATTCCTTTTATTCTTCCATTGGGAAAATGAATTCTGACTCTTCCATGGCCAACAATCTCCAGGTGAGAATCATCTCCCAAATGCACCCTTCCACCAACATACTTCTCATACTTTGAAAACCAATCCCTATGAGAGGTCATATGAAAAGACGCACCTGAGTCAATCATCCAAACATCATCTGATGTTTGAGTCGCCAAGGCTGCTATGAAGGAATTTGCATCGCTCTGAGAAGATTCATTATTAGAAGAGATTTTTTTATTTTTCTTCTTCTCCTCCTCTTTGTAATCTTTCTGGATATGTCAATCTTCCCACATTTCCAACACTTCACGTTGGACTTTTTACCAGGAGACTTTGATCTCCCCTCTGACTTGGATCTAGACTTCTTGTCCTTCTTTTTGCCTCTTTACTTTGATCTACCTCAAACAACAAGAGCCTCCTTGGCCATCTCAGAAGACTTCCTTTGCATTTCCTCTCACAATAGCGAAGCAACCACATCTTCCATCTTGAAAGTGGTTGTAATCCCAATAGCCATTACCAAGTGATCCCATGTGTCAGGAAACGAACAAAATAGAAGCATGCAACGATCCTCATCATCTATCTTCACACCCATAGATGCTAACTGAGAAATAATCATGTTAAATGAATTCAAATGATCTACAACAGATGCTCCTTCCTCCATTTTCAAAGAGTACAACTTCTTCCTTGGGAATAACTTATTTACCAAAGATTTCCCCTGATAAATGTCACCAAGCTTCTTCCACAATAGTTTCATTGTATTCTCTTCATAGACATTCAAAAGAAATAAATGAACCAAGCACATTCTAATCATACCCTTGGCTTTCCTTTTCATTGCATCCCAATCATCTTGTGAGGTTGCTAATGGTTTGTTAGAAGACACTACAGTCCATAACTCTTGATCCACGAGCAAATCTTCCATTTTGAGTTTCCACAACTCAAAATTGCCACCATTGAATTTCTCAATCTCTATTCTTCTAAATGTACTTGCCATCTTAAATCTACAATAAGTTTACAAATAGATTTCTCTGCAAAACTCCCATTGAACAAGATCAACACAAAAAACCCATCTTACCCACAAGGACAACAAATTTGGACAAGCTCTGATACCAAATGAAAGGAAAGCAGAGTGTAGAATACACCTTCCTAATTTTAATCTTCAAGAGAGAGATACAAAAAACCACTTAATCCTTTGCAATTACAGTTCATTTGAGATGCACATGAATAACAAAATAGTCAATTAAAACATCAACACAAAATGAACACCAGATTTACATGGGAAAACCCTTTCGAGAAAAAACCCACACACTGAAGCAGAGATCACTTATATTACAATAAAATATCAATTACATACAAGTTACATAGCTATGCTCTTTCAGGTGTCGATTCATAGAATCAATTCAACAACATTACATTCACTTTGATCTTCAACCAACCACCTTCTCCATCTGTTACAATGCAATACATTGTACTACCGTATTAAAAATACCAACTTCTCACTACATTATAGACTTATCTATTTATCTATCTCCTCACCCAGGTCGGCTTAACCTACACTCTCATAGTATCGCCTCATCAACCAATCAAGCATCACAAGCAGTTACATGGTTATCAGAGAATTCAATTATTGCCTTCAAGTTGAAATCATCGAGCCAATGAACATGTTGATTCACAACAACGATGTGCAATCAAATAATAGCTCCATGCCATGTATCACCATCTAATTCGTTTGTCATTATCTTCAGCCTCCAATAAATTCATATCGGAATATCAAGGAGACATAAAACCATGTCCCTTAGAACTCTTACTGTCACCCCAATATGCATATTGCTTACCACTATTGTTTCATACTATCGGCACATCAAGGAGACCAAGTAACACCTCCTTCCAATATGGGAAAGTCTCACTAAAGCTTTGCAAACAACCATCATACCGTAAGCACCACCAATAGATCATCAAGAGTCGACGATATATATACTACGCCACTGCAAGTCACATAGACCAACCATTGCGAGACGTCACGGGGTGGCGGTACTTGCACTACCGCTAGAACCAACCATAGTCCATTGCGGGGTGGCGGTATAACCACCACACAGACCAACGAAGATCACTGCGGTGGCAGGTAAATCGCCAGCCCGCACTCCTTTTAAGAGCACCCAACGGTATTACGATAAAGCCATGAATGCAACACTTTGTCGAGGAGATTGTAAACTTCATCCCGCTGATATGTTACTGTCAGTCCGATGAAGGAGTTAAACACCAAACCACAGATATCTTGTCATGCCAGTAAGTTTGAGACATAATTTCTCAACAATAAAATCGCCATAAAATAATACATGTTTTTTGTGTGCAAGGAAATTATGCTACAAATGGTCAATTCAAACACCTAAATTGATTAACACAACAACCAAACAAACACTTACTTAGGGCATTAGGAAATCAAATAAAACATAAAGTTAAACAAATAACTCTATGTTAGATTACCTAGTTGCATAAATGGTTGTGTCCTTTGATGATTTTTATGTGTGCTCATAAATCCTGCAACATGATGTTGCATTCCAATGTGTTGAAATGAGTGAGTGAGAGATAAAATGTTTGTGTTGGATTATATAGATTTGGATGAAATTGGATGAAGTGTGGATATTGAAAGATGGAGATCAAGGGATGTGATGGATTTGGTCCTCTCAACCCATGAAATGGTGACAAATGTCACCATGAGATGAGTTGAGAGGAGAGATGGTACCATGGAGGTACTTTGAAATATTTTCATATAGATAAGTCTTGTCCTCACACTCCAAAGTGAGGGGGATGAAAAGAATAATGGAATTAAAAACTCCTTTTGGATACTTATGGAAGAAAAAACCGTGTGCTCAAGGACATGGGGTCTTTTCCAAAAGGGGGAAATTGACAAGAGAGAGGACAAGGTGGGTGAGGGAATATTTGATCTCACTTAATCAAGATTAAGTGTGTGCACATGATTAGGGAGTGGATTAGGGGTTAACAAAAAAGGTTGGAATATGGGACATGTGAGGGGAATTAATTTTTAGAAGAAAGGGGATATGGATGGGTAAATAATTAGGAAAAATTATGTACCTAAGGTACCTTAGGGGATATAGAAGTAATTTTAGATGAATATTGGGATGGTGAATATTAATTAAATAATGTAATATTATTTAAATAACGTAAGAATCTTGGGAAAGATGAGAAAGATGAATTAGGGTAAATTGACCAAATATAATGGTCAATTTTAGGTGTACATTTTTCCCCTCTTTGAGATGGTGTTTGGAAGTGGCATCATTTCAAAGAAGATTAAAACATAACACTTAGAATAAAAGAGTTAGGTTAGGGTAGATGCCTCAATTATTCAAATGAGTGACTATGAAGAAAGATGATGGGGGTGAAGATGAGGATTAGGGATGCCCCCTCAAAAGGATATGTGGGTTTGGGAGAACATGGGTTTACTCTCGAAATGGATGAGATGATGATGGATAAATGAGGAAGATGATGCATGATGATGAATAAAATGGAGGATGGGAAGATGAAGATATAATAGGAGGAGATGACAAGAAAGAAAGCATACACAATAGATTCAAGGACAAATATGGTGTTTCCCCAAGAAAGATAAAAATCCAAGATCAATTGATGATGGGTAAAGTGTTATTGATGTGGGAACGATATATCCAAAAACAACTCAAGATATGGGAAGGATGCATCCAAATGATGATGATTGGATTGGGATTGAGGCTTGCAACAAGGATAGGAACAAGACTAAAGATGTGATTTTATGATTTTGATTGATTGCATTGATTAGGATTTGTTTACATTTTGGGATTGCTAGGAGCAATGTGACTGATGAAATGGAGGAAAATATGCTTAGACTAACAAATATATATTAGCCTAAAATGGATGAAGGGATAATGAAATGGTTAGGAGAGATAAAAAAATGCTTAAACTAATAAAGTTATATCAACCTAAAATGAATCGGATGGATAAGGAAATGATATGATGGATGTAAAGATGCTTAATATGGTTGCAAGCAATAGATGAGAGGATAGAAGAAGAAATATGGAAAAGGATTCATATGCACATGAAATCAATGATTAAGTGGAGTGAGGAAAATGAGTGATTAGGGGTAATTAGGTGGCCTAGTAATGGAAGAGGTGGCCTTGTAGGGGATTGGGAAGCCTCGTGGATAGGTGGGGTAGCCTTATAAGAAATGGGGCGACCTCGTGGGTAGGTAGGGTAGCCTTGTAAGAAATTGGGTGGCCTTGTAGGGGATTGGGGCAGCCTCATGGGTAGATGGGGTGGCCTCATAGTGTGTTAAGTTAGAATAATTAGAAGTTGGTGAGGGTAGGGGGTGAAGATAGGTGAGGGGTGTGTGGATCTGATAAGGGAATTTGGAATGCAATAATTGAATTTCAATGTAGTGAGAACTTAATTTGATATAACATGAGATACTATGCACCAAGGTATGAGGAACCAAGGTGAATTAGTATCATGTGTGTAGGATTGTCTCAAAAAATAAGAAGGTTAGTTTAAAATCTCACAAAGTCATGAAGGACTTTGGTGGTCATGATGTTGGAAAACCCCAAACAAAGGAATTCCTCAGCATAACACAAGTTCGTAAGGACCTTGGTGGGAAAAACGTGGGACACCCTAGAAGACAGAAAACACAAAAGTGAAGACCATGCCCCTAGTTTCACCGTTCAAATCACACCATGATATGATGGATTGTGGTGATCTTTAGTAGGTAAAGTAAGAAGCTCAAAAGAAAGATAAATAAAGATTCCAAAAGAGCCAATGACAAAAATTTCTCAAGTACCTTTTTTCATAAGAATGATGGATGGGATAGATGTGGTTTTATTTGAGGAACAATATATGTTGCGAAGACCAAGGATGGATAGGTAAGACCTAGGATTCTCATGACAAAGGGTAATCAAGATACTTGAAACCCAAGGGGGCTAATGGAATTTGTTGAAGTACCAACTTGATAGGGGATGCTTGTCTGATGGATGGGATGATACTATTTACAAGATGTACAATATTTACAAGGGATGCAAGATTTATTTGATCCTAATTTATTGTATAAAAATTGTGACTGTATATGAGGATCATCAAGATATATCGATAAAGTCATGCATGAAGCTCAAAAATTGGATGTTATCTAAATGACAATATGATGGGGTGGATGAGAAGTGATAGGTTTGGAAGGTTGGTTTCTTATTAGGTTGAGATGATGAAATGATGGGATATATGGTATTGGGTTGCATGGGGGTATCCTATAGTGAGCTACCAATGACAAGGGATTATTAGATGGGAGAATGAGGGGGTATGAGAATGTAATTGATTAGAAAATTTAGATATAAGGATGAGGAGATTGAAATGGGATGACGGTATAGTAAGATAATAATTTGGAAATGAGTTGAGGGGATGTGAAGATAAGGGTTGGGAGACGAAAGGATTATGGGATGATGGGATGAAGGGGTCAAGGGTTTGGTTAGGTTAGTAATGGATGAGGGATGTGGATGGGATCTCCAAGGACTATGTCACAAAGCAATAAAATTCCCCACTCTAGATATGTCATCTATGATGAGGCAACAAGATGCTCATGATGGGATGGGAGGTACGATTATGGAAGGATAAGGGATATTGATGGATGATAGGATGATGGAAGGATAAGGGAGATGGATGGATGATGGGATGATGGGAGGATAAGGAGATGGATGGATGATAGGATGATGGAAGAATAAGGGGGGTGGATGAACGATAGGATGATGGATAAGTAAGGGAGATGGATGGATGATAAGATGATGGATAGGTAAGGAATATGAAGGATTATATGGATTGAAGGGAAGGATGGAAGGATAGGAGGATAGAAATATGGTGTGTAATGGGGGAATATATGTCAAGATACATGTAAAGAAATGATAGATAGTTGCACCTATCTTTATCAAGATCTAAGGGAGGATTGAAGAATTGGAATGGATAGGACATGGTGGGTATGATACAAAATAGGTGGGATGGAGGAGATGATGAACATGTAGCTAGAAGAAAATTTCCCCCAAGTATAGAGAGAAAATGGATAGGGTATTTTACACATGATTTTTGTTTGTTAGGTTTTCATCATGGTACTTGCCCAAGGCACTTGTTTGTTGAGTTTACAACAAATAATTTTTTTCTCTTTACTATTTTTTTGCTTTTTTGCTTTATTTTTATTTTTTGGATCTTTGGATTTTTTAAAAGTATGTGGATGGAGATAGATGAATATAGGGATGTAGATAAGTGGATTTGGAAGATAGGTGATAATGATATAGATGAAGGAATCAAGCATCTAGTTCCATACAAAGCTAATAAGAGCCTATTTGGAATTGATCACTAGATGTTGGTACAACTTTATTATGATAGATGGATTATGCCAGGGCATGACTTAGAGTGATTTGATGGGGGAGATATGTGGGATAATGGATGGGATGTTGGAAACTATATGGATGAAAGGATGGGAGGTGAGTGTGATGGGGGTACGTTGTCAAGACCAACATTGGCACATATTATGATGAGTGTTGAATGATTGGAGGAGAAAGAGATGGAGGATGTGGTGATGATAAAGGAGGTGGTATAGTGAAATTTGGGACATAGGACACAAAGTGGTGTAGTTGGAAAAAATGTAATTAGTTGGTCGGGAAAAAAGAAATAAGAAATAAGACTTAGTTTTATAATTAATGTAAGTGTTTGGTTGTGTTAGTAGTTAGTGGTTCGGGTATTAGTTCCCGAGAGATAATTAATGTATTGAAATGACGCGATAGTTGGTCTTCAACCACCGTATGTGCGCTATATGTATCATGAGTCATGTAGTTAATGTCATGTTATTGTTGTGGCTATGAATGTCATGAAATACTTGTACTAGCATTTGTTCGATAAATAAAGGCAATAGTGATGATTTTATGCTTTACATTCTCGTACATTGGTATGTTCTGTCAATTATTCTCATTTACTCATTGCATATGTTGAAATTTAATCCATGAGTAAACATTTGGCATTGTTTCCTAAGCAGACCAGGGAATCACTTGTCAGCATGAAGGCAGCATTATGGGTTGACCGGTGGAAGAGCCTATGGAAACTAATGAAGAAAGGGAAGACCAATTGACACAAGATTTGATAAATCTGTGGAATATATCACTAACAGATCATGTACAGAGGGAATCCCTCAGGCGAGAGATCCCTGAGGTAGTTATTTGGGACAGACTGGAAGTGAACGACGAGGTTGACCACCTCCTCAATCGTCTACCAAGATTATTGGCCTGTCATTTCATCATCCTATAGGACCTCTAAGTGGAGGAGGATTAGGAATACCGAAGGCAACAAATATTACGGCGGTACAAAGAGAGAACCAAATGGGAAGAGGAGGAACAAGACACTAGTCGGAGACGTATTCCCAGTAACCAACAATGATCGCCTGAACAACTTTTAATGCCCATACAGTCGAACAAAGACAAGAACCAAGTACTAGGCGGTTACGAGACTGAAGAAGAGAAGATTCAATGATCACTTAGGATACAGGAGCAAGAAAACTTGTGACAAAGAGTAACGCAAGTTGATAAAGAATTTAATGAGGATCTAATTGAAATAAACCAGAGTATTAAAAGAAAACATGAGAATCTTAAGGAAATAGACTGATCCATCGATAGAGCACATCAAATTTGGTTGAGGGGAGGGACAAAGGACCCTTTAGCACTCCGTACATAGGAAGGTACAATATCAGTGAAAATGAAAATGAATTAAGTGAAGAACTTGATAATAGCATCAGATGCATTCAGGAGTTGTCCATATCGGACAACGACGAATGGTTGATGACTGGAAGATTTGAACCCACGATCCCAGGGTGGAGGGAGTACCAGAGGGAACCCAAGGAGACTCAAGGTGTCGAGGACATTGATGAAATACATGGGAGAGACTTGTACTTGGCTGAGTGTGTAAGTGACGCACTAGAATGTAGCAAGAAAACCACTCCAGTCAGGTCCAATACACAAGGAGGATAGCGAGGAAGGATGGTGACTTCAGTGGAGCGGCAGAAGCTGTCAAAATTTAAAGGGAATGGGTCAGAAGATCCAGTACAACAATGAAAAACATGTGAAACAATTTGGATAGCTAGCGAATAGGACAATTCTGATCATTGGCCGAAGGCATTTCCAGCAACACTTAGTGATAGTACCATTGGCTGGTACTCAAAATTGGATCAAGTACACAGAGCATCATGGAGATTATTGAAGCAAGCATTTCAAGATGAGTTTAGACTCCTGAGGGATGATAGCGATATTGTAGCAGAGATCTATAATACCAAGCAGGGGAAGCACGAGAGTGTGCGGACCTATAACCGGAAACTAAAAGATTTATTGGGGAAATTGGAGACACATCCAGCAAATGGTCTAAAGAAGAGGTGGTTTATTGAAGGACTGCTTCCCTCGTTCTAGAATAAAATGAAGGTGGTACCTCCATCCTCGTACACTGAAGCATATAACCGTACGATGGACATCGAAAGTGAAAACAAGACATCTTCCCGAGGGAAAAAGAAAGATGATGACGAAAGTACTGGGGAGAGTGAAGATGAATCAAAAACCTTACAAGCCCTCCATCGAGACATGTTGAGAATGATGAAAGAACTGAAAGCTAACAAAGAAGGGTTGAAGGAGGAAAATGAACTGTGGTGTATTGAATGCAAAACAGAAGGTCACACAAAGGTGAACTTTTTGAAGAAAATGTTTTGTGACATCTGCCAAGTTATGGGACACTCCGTCAAGGAGTGCCCATACAACTTAAAAACATGGATTTCGCAAGTGTCCTTCACACAAGGGGAACAATCAACGCCTCCGACCACACCACTGAAACCCTAGAACAACACATCCCCTAGTGGCTATCGCAATAATCAAAGAGGTAACAATAGTATGCCAAGAAGCAAAATCTAGTATGACAACAAAGGTAGACCCATGATCCAGTGCTGAAAATGTAATGATTGGGGTCACTTTGCTAGGGATTTCCAGAGCGGTCAAGGTGTTGGGGGAAAGCTGTGCAAATGGTGTGGTCCTAGTGATCACGAAGACATTGACTGCCCAAAGCAGAAAGGCATCAACATGCTAGAGGTAGCCGATAAAGAGGTCTTGGAAATTACAAGGGCGCAAACAAAAAAGGCCAATTATCCGGACCCTCATATGAAGAAAGAGAGACTCTGAGAAGCCAGGGCAGAAGTGGAAGAGGCAATGGAAAATGAACGAATAACTTCCAAGGTGGCTAGTACGACGTTGTAGTCAGAGTCCGAGAAGAACATAGTACAACAAGTGCTTCACACAATCGTACCAATTAAGGTAACAAACATTCTGCAAATGATGCCTCAACTGAGAGTAGCAATCACAAACATCATCGAGAACAATCTTTAGAAGGGTCCGATCGAGAGTACGATAGAACTGGCAGGAGAGGTCACAGATCCAATGTTACTCGTAGTAAATGTTGAGAGGAAGTCGGTCGTCGTACAGATGGAAATCCTGGGGAGGAAACTCTACAACACCATCGTCGACGGAGGCCCTGGGGTGAACATATTGCCAGAGGAGACATGGAAGTGCCTAGGAAATCCAACTCTCTAGCCCTCGATATTCCACCTGGTAGGAGCAGATCAGTATGGCATCAAACCTCTCAGTACTCTAATGGCACAAAAAATTTTGGTCGGCATGCAACAGTTCTTGTTAAACTTCGTTGCCATCCCATTGGAGAAAAAGGCATACAATGCACTGTTGGGACAAGGATGGCTGATTGTCGCCAAGGAAAACCACAATTGGAAGAGGAACACACTCTCAATCAAGAGCCATGGGAAGAAGTACACTATTGATTTGAATAACCAGGCGGTCAATGAAGAACTAGTGTCTTTAGGATCAGAGTCGGACAGAGGATCGGATGTCGAGGAAGAAAGGAAGATGATGTAGCCAAACGATGAGGGCATACTTGAAATTGGAAGTTGCTCGAAGGATGAGACCAGTTCATTGAATGGGCTATTTCACTAGCAGATGGAGGATTATGAAGTATTTCACCCAGACCTCAACATGTTACAAATCAAAGAAGGGGGAGAGGAAGAAGATAATGGCTCAACCAGTCAGACATTTTTGCCAGAGTACGACGAGTATAAGGAAGGTGTGGCAGAATTGGACGAGACACCAACCCATTAGTTTGAATGAGACAAACTCATCAAGTATGAGGAACCGAAACTGAAGAAGGTAAACCTCAGTGAACAAGAAAAGCCTAAGGAGATTCTTGTCGATGATGATTGGGACCCCGTACTAAAGGCGACGACATTTAAAATCTTCATGGAATATAAATATGCCTTCGTCTGGACGTACAAGGACCTGAAGGACATACCGTTGAAGTTGTGCGTACATAGGATCCCTCTTGTACCAGGAGCCCAACCCGTATGGAAGAGACCCTATAGGATGAAAAAAAATTATGCCGCTAAAGTACATGATGAAATTGAGAAGATGCTAGAAGTGAGCATTATTTTCAAAGTGGAAGTCAGTGATTGGGCATCACTGATTGTCATTTCCCTCAAGAAGGAATTAGAGCAGATCAGAATATGTGTCAACTTTCAGTGCTTGAATGCGGTGACTATTAAAGACCTATTTCCAATCCCCTTCATCGACACAATTCTCGAAGAGGTCGTCAGGCATGAGATGTACTTTTTCTTGGACGGGTTCTCTAGATACAACCAAATTAGTATTGTCAAGGAAGACAATTTGAAGACAACTTTTGTGGTCGAGGACGGGGTGTACACATACAACTGGATGCCATTCGAGTTGTGTAATGCATCAACCACATTTTAGAGGATAATATTACACATCTTCAACAAAATTTTAGTAGGAAATTTCAAATCCTTCCTCGATGACTAGTCGATCTACGACAACAAGGAGAAGCATTTGAAGGCCCTCAGAGAGTGCATTGAGAGGTGTAGAGTAGCCACCTCGTATTGAACCCCAAGAAATGCAGATTCATGGTGCCGCAAGGGAAATTATTGGAACATATTATGTTCAAGGCCAGACTGAAAATTGACCCAGACAAAGTAAGAGTGATTGTATAGATGGATGCCCCAGAGAATTTCACTGGCGTTAAGTCCTTCTTCAGGCATGTAGGGTACTACCAGAGGTTTATCAAAAACTTTGCACAAGTTTCTTACCCTCTCGACCTACTGATGAGGAAGGGGTAACCCTTCATATGGGCAGACGAATAAGAGAAGGAATTCAATGAATTGAAGGACGGATTGACCAATTCACCCATATTGGCATACCCTGACTAGAACAAGGAGTTCCACGTACATGTGGATGCCTCCAACTTCACCATCAGAGCGACATTGGCTCAAGTGGGAGTACACGGGTTGGATCACCCGGTGTTTTTCGCAAGTCAGCTACTTTCAAAAGCATAAAAAAAACTATAGAACGATCAAATGTAAAGCACTAGGGATGGTCTACTTGGTGTAGAAATTTGGGCATTACTTGTTGGCAGCACCGTTCACATTCTATGTGGACCACCAAGCCCTAATGTATCTAGTGAACAAGCCAATAATCCAAGGGCGAGTGAGCAAGTGGATATTATTGCTACAAGAATTCACATTCACCATTATTGTACACCCAGGAAGGAGTCGTGTGATCACTGACCAATTGCCAAGGATTCAATCGGGTGAACCTGCTAAGGGGGAGTGAACAAAGATTTTTCGGATACGCACCTATTTCAAATTGTAGTGCTCCCTTCATGTTACGAGAAGATTGGAGAGTTCCTATATACATCAACATTCCCAAAGGAGATGCCACCAACAGAGAGAAGGAAACTCGTATTGAAGAGAAGAACATTCTAGTTGATTGATGGCTTGTTGTATAAGAGAGAAGGAAACTCGTATAGAGAGTACCTATCTACATCCACATGAGGGTCTAGCTGGGGGTCACATGGGTCCAGATGCTACGACCAGAAAAATTCTTTCGGCGAGCCTATGGTGGCCAACAATGCACACAGATGCCCGAGAATGGGTGTTAGGCTACGACACCTACCAGAGGGTAGGGAAACTGTTGAAGCGAGACTTTATGCCCTTGTATCTGTCCCAACCTCAAGATTTGTTCGAATGCTAGGGATTGGATTTTATTGGGCCATTGAAGGTGAGTCATTTACATCGGTGTCAATATATTGTGGTTGCTACATAATATTTAACAAAGTGGCCAGAGGCTCAAGCGTTGCCAAATAACACAACACAAAGTACAACGAGATTCATTTATGAGCAGATGATGACACAGTATGGGATTTTGATACAGATTACAAGTGATCGTGGGGGACACTTTGTCAACCACGTCATTCGGTTGATGACGACAGAGTTCCAGATCTTCCACAACTTATCAATTTCGTACTACCCACGAGCCAACAGCCAAGTTGAATCAATGAACAAGGTGTTGGAATCAATCATTCATAAGTCATGTGGCATAGAGGAAGGTGATTGGGAGGAGAGACTACTAGCGATCCTATGGGTATACCGTACGACGTACAAGGTGACAATCAGGCACACACCTTTCCAATTGATGTATAGTTAGGAGGCAGTGGTACCGATGGAGTACATGGTGACGAGCCTAAGGATAGTTATGGAGAACAGACTAGGAGATATGGAGAGTCTGAAGGAACGATTGTACCAACTCAACAAACTTGACGAATGAAGAATAATGGCACAATGGGCAACTGAAAATATGCAACATAGAAGAAAATACTGTCATGACAGACATCTCCAGCGAATGAATTTATGGCCAGAGCAATTGGTTTTAAAATATAATGGTCGTAATGAAATCAAGCTAGGAAAGTTCAAAGTTTGTTGGCTAGGACCCTTTAAAATGCAACAGGTCTACGGCAATGGTTTCGTAAAGCTAGAAAACTTGGACCGGTCACTACTACCAGAAGCAATCAATGGATAGAAGTTGAAGTTATATCAGGAGAGAAAGGAAAAGAAATATACAATAGGCATCAATATGCTCGGCTATGCTACCAAGGAGGATTGGCTTGTGCAAGAGGAAACCACCAGGGAACAAGATTGGGGCCTAGGAGGTAGCGAATACGTTGCCGAAGAAGAATGGGCCACATCAAACAGAGACAAGAATGTTGAAGAAAGACTGGCAATTAAAAAATTTGAAGGCATTGCAGTACCTAGGGTGCACAAGCACCTGAAAAATGCAGTGTTTGGAACACCCAGCCTGTGGTGACGGATAGGAGGACATTGGAATTTTTAGGCCCCGTATGAAGGCATAAGAATGGGATACCTCACCAAGGAACTGGATGAAGAATCATGGAGGGAGAAGGAAGAGAAAGTGACGAAAGAACAAAGAAAGCACCAACCCAGCAACAACAACAAAGAAGATGAGGAATGGTGGGACGATGAACAATTGGAAGCATATGCCGAGGAGATCAGCCCATGTTTGAAGACGGTGATAATGACTGAAGAAATGTTTGTTTCACATGTGGATGGGTATACCGAAGACTTGTTGAAGCAAATGAGAAGGGAACTATGGAAGACACCAAGGGTAGAAAAGGTGGTAACAGAGGATGGGTTATGGAGAATGATGCCAAACCCAGTCGGACCACCGAAGGTAGATGGAGAGGATGTGACTTGGTACCAGCAGTACGACAGGAAGTACATGGATGGCAGTTTCAAAGGCATAGGCCCAGCCCCATTGGTGCACAAATGGTTCAACATCAAGTTCATGGGTACTTGTTGTGAGGAAGAATGCTACAAGAGACCTTACACTTGCAAATGGCACTGCGCCTCAGAGTTGAAGGTTTGGGAAGGTGACGAAGAGAGAAGTATGAAAAGAAAAAATAATCAAGAAGAAAGAAATAATAGAAAAAAGAAAAAAATAGGAGAGAGAAAAAAGACAGAGGAGAGAGAAAATAAAGACAAGGAAGGAAAAGAAGATGGAGGAGAGAGAAAAAAGATGGAGAGAGAAAATAAAGACAGAAGAGAAAAGTGATGGAGGAGAGAGAAAAAATATGAAGGAGAGAGAAAGAGAAAAGAATAAAAAATTAAAAAGAAAGGAGATAAATATTTTGAAAAATATGAATATTAAAAGTATTAGAATTGCTAAGGATCTTATATACATAAAAGGGAAAATCGTACACCATATTAGAAAATGAGAGACCATACGACCTAATCAAAATTTCATACGAGTTTCCAAGGAGAAAGAAAAAAGGCCGAAAAAATCAAAGTCATCACGAGGTGTGAAGTATAAAAAGCTAACAAGAGGAGATATAAAGGCGACGAGGGAAGGAGCTGGAGAAAATTCAAAGGAGAGAAAGCCCACACGAGTCAATAAAGGATCTGTACGATTTAGAGTAAGCTAGAAGGAGGTACGAGGAAAGCAGAGGGAAAGCTCCAAGCAAGAGAAAAAGACCACAAGGGTTGTAAGAGTATTGAGAAGAAGAGTCGTTCTAGAATCCATCTAGAGAGGCATCATATGAAAGATCACAATAGGAAGAGTCGTACGAAATTCAATCTGGAGAGTTTTGAACGTCGTACACTACTTCATTTTAAGTGTCATAAGAACATTTAAGGTCGTACGAGGAATTGGAGGAGATAACTTTGTGTGCAATTCAAACAAAGTCGTGCAAAGCCTACAAAAGGAGGAGGTCGTACGAAAATTGGAACTAAGGCATGTTGTACAAAAGTTTCATGATTTAAAGTCTAGAGTACAAACAATCAAATTGAGGAGAGCCATACGAATTAAGAGGTTGAGGAAACCCATACAAAGTGATAATCTAGAGAAGGTTGCACCCAACCCCAAATCAAAAATTTCTATATGAATTTGCAAGGCTCAAAAGGCCATATGAACCACCAATTCCAAGTCTGTCGTACGAACTTTTAAATTTAGGTTTGCAACACAAAAGTTTAAATTAAAGTATGTTGTGCAAGATTTTAAATTGGAGTCGAGAAAAATTACCAAAATAGAAAAGGTCATATCGTTCACTAGAAGAAAGATTGTCGCGAGTTGTGTAAAAAGTGACAATTATTGTAACTGTCGGTATTCAATATTTAAATCAAGAAATTCAAAACTGGCAGGGAAGTGTTGTGAAACAGAAGCCTATTGGTGCTATTAAGAAAACAAATATCATCTAGAAAGAAGAATGGCAACCAGTTCCAACAAAGCTAAGAAATTGACTATCATTTAGCTAAAGGTTGCAGACGGCATAACAATGGCCAGAGGAAACAAGGATGTAGTTACCCCAAAGACAATCACTTGGGAAATCCTCAACGGCACAGAATGTCGGTCATGGTGGTCTTCAACGCTTGACTCTCACATATTGAAGAAATCATTGGAAAAAGCACAAGTGGAAAAAGTAACACAAGTGCCATTCTTCACATAAGAGAGTTCGAGCCATATCTACGCTAGTTGGTAGCCGGCTATGATAGGCATGGCCACTGATCTATAATTAAATTCAGGGGTTACGAGGTGACAGTGTGGTATGGTGCTCCTGAATTTACAAGGGTTTTCAGAATCCCTTCTTGAGGGCTTGCACCAACAAAATTGTTAGGCAAGATGTCGAGGCAGAAAAAGGAGGCCCTCGTTACCAAGGTTTGCAAGTCCAATCTAACACAGAAGGAGAAAGATACCATCTGGGGTGTTGGAAATAGAGGTCCGAGGAAGAACTTCCTCAACAATGTTGAGTGGAAGTGTGTACTTGATTTAATCAAAAGCATACTTACAAGAGCAAGTAGGGCATTAGATATTGTAGTGTGGATGATTGAGCTAATGATTGGTTTGGCGACTGGTAATGTGTATGATTGGGAAAGTGGGCTATCGTAGCGGATGGGAGACTTTATGAGTCTTCAGTACAAAGCATGTTATATGACGTAGCATGCCATAGGGCTACTGTTGGACACAATCCGTCGACAGGTGTCTACTAGAGCCATTGGGGTGCACTACAACCGTTGGCAGAGATTGATGATGGGTGGCCTACTGTATTTTACTGGGCCAATCTTGGCATACAGAGTACGGGATATGAAGCACAACAGGACACACCACCGACAAAGAGGAGACGACAGATGGTTACATAGAGGTCAAGCAAGGAGGAGGAGGAGGATGAACAGGAGGAAGAACACAATGGAGAGGGTGACACCACAAAGGATGCAACGATTGATGTGTCATCAGATGAGGATGAGGAGATGAGCGCAAATGTGGTATCTATAGTTAGGGAGGTTAGGGTTCAAGAGGTGGAGGAGGCAATCATTGTCGACACACCAAATGTGCCCCAACAGGCCATTCCTATAGTTCCCCCACCGGTAGTACAAGGGATGCTAGTAGTGTCCATGCTAGCAATAGCATCCAGGCTAGCATCTACGCCAACAGCAGTAGGTGCCCACAAGGAAGAAAAGGAAGAGGATGACGAGGTTGTGGATGCCTGGCTTGACGGGATGGGTGAACAGGTACAGACCCCTCCGCCATCGCCAGGCATGGCCAAAGAACCAACTCACATATCTATATAGGACACTACATAACCGAGCACTCAAGAGATTTCTCAGCCAAAGTCGAGTGTGCAGCCGGCCACCTAGCCAATGAGCACACAAAAGAGTATGCAGTTGTCAGGTGCACAACCACCCTTGAGCACTCCAGATGAACAACCTGTGAGCACTCCACCCACACCTAGCCAAGTGGGTAGCATGGAGGCATGTTAGTTGGTCGAATAGTAGTAGTTGGCTCACAAGCACCACCAGATCATTACCATTTGGTGACACCGGCAGTAGTACAGACGACCCCTCCATCAGGCCATGCAGTTGCTTCACTCTCACGGTTGAGGCAACAGAGACGGGGACAACCTAGAGAGGCCGCAGGATGAAATCACAATACTGTGTCTCACTTTTTGCCCAAGATGGACATTTACATCAATATTTTTAACTGAATCTTCATCTTCTAAGACTTATAGCAGCTAAACCATAAAGAATTTGAATATGATGTGAACTAGTGATTTGTAGCAATTTGTGTGTAGATTCTAAATATTTTTTTTTTCAAATTTTTCAAAATAAATCATGAATCTTTCAACATCTCCTTTAATAACTGGTTTTAGACAAAAAACAACATTTTCAGAAAGTAATGTTTGTGTTGTACAACACAACTTTTTTTTATAAAGGATTAAATTCTAATTTTTGGAATATAGTTTCTCAACATCAATATCGAGGGAAAGGATTATTTTTCATAATTTTTTGTTGCAATTTTTTTAAAAATTAATTTTTGAATTCACTGTAACTATAATTTGGACATATGTGTGTGTCGTACAACCTAACTTTTTGTGTATATATCAAAATCCAATTTTTCTTTATTTGGGTTAAACAAGGAAATCAATATCTAGGGAATGGGTATTTTTTGAATTTTTTTACAATGGTTTAATATTTTTCCACCTCTGCACAACAAAGAGCTTGATGTTCAAAGAAAAACCTATGTTTAGTAAAAATTGAAAATTAAATACATGATAAAATGAAAATATATCAAACCTATACTTGTTGGAAAGCTAGTTTCAAGGGCTAAAATCTTGAAAAATATAATTTTGAAATGATGTTATTTAATCCCTCAAAAGGTAAAGAAAAAGTGGTTTTTTTCCAACATTTTGATAGCCGTGAAGGAGACTCCATTGTGGGTATGAATTAATACTATAGGGGTTCTATCCAAGTGGGTTTGATCTAAGGGGTCTTATCTATCCATCTTTAATTAAAACCCTTTATATGGAGCCTCTCAAGACTTAAATCATTATTTTTTTCTAAAAATAGTGATTTCAGGTAAAAATCACCACATCACAAAAGTGAGATATAGTATTGTGGCAGCACCCAGCGTCGAGCGTGGATGAGTCAGCAGGACCGATAAGGATGACACCGGTGGATCCCCACGACCCTATTAGAACCTTTCATAGGTAAATTGGAGAGATAAGTGCCATGGGTAGGCAGATACATGAGTTAAATGCCATGGGTCGGCATATGCAAGAGATCAGTGAAGTAAGTCAACAACTCATCACAGGACTTGATCCCCTGGTAGCACAAGAGTTGGAATGCATTTTGATGTTCATGCAGATGGGATGTGAGAGAGAACTCTTCCAGTGCTTCACAATAAAGGGTTGGCCCAATGTGTTGACATCAAACAAGATGACGGTTGTGTGGTAGCCAAGTTGATCAGCAACGGCAGGAAGGCACGACAGAGTTCTCATGGCGCTCCATGGTATGGAGCGATGCTATAGAGATATCTACTTCTGATGGTACCAATAGTCACTCCACATCAATGAGAGGGAAGGTGAGTAGGACAAGGCTTTGGCATAGGTAGCCCAGTGTCATACAGAGCTAGCGGAGTAGATCCGCAAGTCACAAGAGCAGTTGGCTCAAGTGACGGTCGAGCGGGCACGAGCCTTGGTAGTAAAGGAGGAAGAGTTGGCAAAGAAAGATAGGAAATTGGAAGATAGGGATAACCAGTTGGCAGAGAAGGATAGGGAGTTGGAAAAGAGGGTTGCTCAATTGGTGGAGAAGGATAAAGACTTGACATTAACAAATGAAGAGTTGGCGGCGGGCCAAGCCAAACTCGCTGAAGCAGTCAAGATGGTGAAGCTAGCTTGTGAGTGGCAAAAGGCGGCCAACCAAAAACTTCAACACTTGCAGCAACAATCTGTGACGACTCCCTCTTCATTTGTACACCCAAGGATGCACCCTTGTAGTAAGGTACCCCTGCTTCTTCTTTTTTGTGTTCCCAACTGTTGATTTACTATTTTCTGAGTTTGTTTGTTTATTGTTTGGTGTTTGCATTTATCAATGAGAAATTTCATGACATGATGTGTTTCAAGATAACACAAGATAAACAAGTGCACAAAGAAGATACTTTAAATTAACTGATTACTTAACATTCAACTCAAGAAAGGTCTAATTTTTATACCTTATTTTCTATTTCTTATTTCAGAACTATTACATCAGAAAATTAGACTTAAAGAACTTATTTGTATGCAGCAGTATGGCCCTATAGAAGCACCAAGTCGACCTCAAGCATGAACCTTCAATTTAATCTCCATCACCAATGTCTTGGGACCATTTTTGCAGTGCCAAGTCCTGAAGCCAAATGCCCCCTTGTAGACCCAAACAAGGGTTTTTCCTTAAGCTAAATGGCGACCCCTTTCAGAAGTTTGATTCCCCTTTTAAAATAATTGCCTCCACCATAAAATACAACCCTATACTCTTTGGAATTGGCGTAAGTTGGGCTTCAACTAGGAACAATACCCATAATCAAAACTTCAACTAAATTTGAGCCATGAACAAAAAACCAGTTTTAGGTCTAGAACCAAGAACACCCATAAATTCTAAAAATCACTCCAAAACTCTAGAAAATCACACCAAAATTGAAGCCAAACCCAAGCACACCAAAAACTCCTAAAAATACTAGAAAATCTTCATGTTTTCTCTCCTGTAGATCAATCCTTGAAGCTCTTGTTGAATTAAACTTGTAACCAACACCATTATCTGACTAGGGTGGATATTGCACCACCGAAATCAGCCCAACAATGGAGGGTTTTCATCTTCACAATGTCTCCCAAGAAACCAGATGAAAATCCAGCAGCATTTTAGTAAGTTGGAGGTATTTTTCCACAGCGTGTCAAATTATGATATTGCTATCAGGATTCAACCGTGTAGTTTGACACGCTGTGGAAAAATACATCCTACTTATCAATTGATGAGCTAAAGGGGCTCTATTATGAATGGTTCATAAGGCACAACACTTTTTGAAGGTTTTGCAAATGGGGTAACAACTCAAGCGGGCTTAACCTTGGAGAAAAACTCCCTGGTTAAGCGTGCTTGAGCTGGAGCAGTACTGGGATGGGTGACCTCCCGGGACGGACTAGTGCTTCACCTCTGTGAGCATCACCTAGATGCAATGAGTGCTAAGTGGACCATTTGATATCATGAGAGATGGGTTCTTGTTGAACCACTACTCATGAAACATGGGTCAATGAGTTTGACTCGAAACTACATGGTTGAATCCTGATAGCAATATCATAATTTTAGTAAGTTGTCGAGTCTGCATAATCAGAATGAGAGCCAAAATTTATTTTTTAAAAGATTAGGGCTCAAAGTGGACTTCAAATATTCCTCAATTTCATTTCATAAGATGGGTGCCCTTCTCACCTTTAAATATTTTAAACTTTTAAAACATAAAAACATCTCCCTCAAATTGGCATCCACCTTCATAAGGAAATATTATATTTTAAACTGACTTTTAAAACAACTTTATGTTAATGCACTAGGCGCCTTGGTCCCTGATGACCCCCTTACCCCTAAGCTTAAGTTATGACTTAACTTTATATTTTCAACTTAATTAAAATGCCAAAGGGGTCAAATAAAATAATTATTAATCCACAACCTTAGGCTCTCCAACTGAAACTGGATTATAACACTACTACCACTGACCAAGTGTGGAACAAAAATTCCTCCAATGGTGACTTACTAAAAATAGCACTGTTATAAACAGTAAGTGGATGTTAAAAGCTCTGAATTGAGCAAACCTAAAGACCACTGGGAACAACATGACCAACTGAAGATGACAACTCTGAAACCGGCCACTGCTATAGATAGTCACCCCTCCAAACAACACCAAACTGACATCAATGTTGGCAACTAAGTCCCCTAACCACATCAACTAGCCTATGAGGACTCGGGAATAGGTTAATTGAGTCTCAATACTACTCAGGAGTGAGAAGGGTACATTACAACCCTCTTCCCCCCTCTTCTTAATTCCCATTCTATTCTAGTTTTCATTTTGAGTCATCTGGAAGATGACTACTTGTTGGGGGGGATGATGTAGTTGGCCAAAATGTAATTAGTCGGCTGAGAATAAACAAATAAGAAATAAGACTTAGTTAGTTTGATAATTGATGTAAGTGTTTGGTTGTGTTAGTAGTTAGTGATTCGGGAATTAGTTCCCGAGAGAATAATTAATGTAATGAAATGACACAACAGTTGGTCTTCAACAACCGTCTACACGCTATATGTATCATGAGTCATGTAGTTAATTTCATGTTACTGTTGTGGTTATGAATGTCATGAAATACTTGTATTGGAATGTGTTCAATAAATAAAGGCAACAGTGATGATTTTATGCTTTACATTCTAGTATGTTGTTATGTTATGTCAATTATTCTCGTTTACTCATTACGTATGTTGGAATTCAATCCATGAGTAAACAAGTGGACTTGGGAGAAGGAGGATGAGGATGTTTATATTTTAGATTAGCAACTATGGATGTTATTATGGATTTTTCATTTGAATTCATGGCATCTTTTTGCTTTGGGATCCACATGGTTTTTGTTTTTTCTTTTACTTTGGTGGGCCTTTGTGGCCTTTGTGATTGATCTAGATTTTGGATTAGATTTTTATTTGTTTCACCATGTCATATTGAGGAGACATGGTGATCTTTAGTTTGAAGTGGATATTTCGTCGTATGCATTTTTACTTTGGTATTCGAGTTTCTCTATGGTTGTGAAGAGATGGATGGCATGGAGAGAATATGAATGGAGTTATAGAGGTATGATTTTGGAGATGGGTATAGATGGAGGATGTTGGATGAAGTTCATACAGGTGTGCCTTTTTTTATCCTAATTGGGGATTATGAGAGTGGGATGTGTTGGATTAATTAGGATAATCACTTGATAATTAATTAGTTATTAATTAATTATTAGGTCCCTTATTACTTTAATTACTTAAGCTAAACTTAGGAGTGGTTTTTTTATTATTAGATTGAGATATTTATAGGTCAAGTTGTCTCATTCCATGAGATTATGACACTTGTCACAATCTAATCAAATCCTCATCTAGGGTTTTCTTTTTATTTTTATAAGCATTTGTTGTTATAATTTATAAAAAATCCATTCAATTGACAATATAATTACAAGTTAATCTCAATATCATATGCTTGTGTGGATTTAATCATTCTCCCTTGGTTGTATAGCAAATCAATTACTTTGACCTCTCATTTGTGATAGGTGTTTTGGTTGCAAGTGATTTTTGGGAGCTGTGGATTTCACTATCAACTCCAACTTGGTATCAGAGCACCAAATCTATGACTTTGTGTCTAGATTTTGATAGATCTATCCTTGAGGGAAAAATTGGCTCATCCTGGAGTGAAATAGACATCATCGTTGAGTCTAGAATAGTCAAAAACCTAAGGATCACCTATCATTTTGTCAAAAATGGTGCAGTTGAAAAAAAAAAAATTTAAAGGCCTAAGATTTTCGTATGAAATTTTGTACCACCATATGATGCATAGGCCCCATTGTTGCAAAAGACTAGTACAAGTTCTTAAAAATAATATATGTTGTTCAGTTGTTTTTGAATTCAAAAAAGGCAAAAAAATTACAATAAAAAAGGATTTTAAATAAAATCCTATAATGGCCCATTTAGGGTACATAGTACCTAATTTGTGAGTACCTTTCATGTGGGAATTTGTTCCTATCACCTCCAACACCTACTAGCGGTAGCTCTATAGCTTCCCGACGGTGACCAAACACACTGATGGTAGCCCATAAAAATCCACACAAATCGTGAAAACATTACCGATGACATCTCAAGTGAAATATTCCACATTTTCTTGACATTGAAAATTATTTCTTGGTGAGTCCATAAATTTTGTGACAGTGGAATTAAACATGCATATTTTATCATTTTTAGGGTATATTTCGACTTCATGATTTTTTCCAAGAAGCCAATTTTTTTCCCAAAGGGGAGTTTTCCAAGGAATATTTGTTGATGTTAGTTGTATGATAGGCCCTATTGCCCCCTCCTAGCCCATTTTCCCTAAATGAGTATTTTTTTCTTTTTGGCATAACTTGGGTATATAGTGTCAAAATTGGGCAAACAAGATATTCTCAGAAAGTTGGTTCCAAGTACTTTCCATTAGTGTTGGTAGCATTATTAGATTTTGATGTTGGTTTATTTTATTCTTAGTCAAAAGTTAGGCCATAATTTTTTTCTTTTGAGCTCATAAATTTTTGCTTGTATCTTTGATTTTCATGATTCATGTGCTATTGGAAAAATATTTTAGAGCTCTTCAGATCCATACATACACTTTTTCTAGAATCTACCTCAAGTAGATTTTATTTAGTTTTTTGTGATTTCACATTTTTATCAATTACTTGGACATTTTGGCACCTCAAAATGATTTTTTTGCGTGAGATGACTTCATTTGATCTACTTTATATGCACTAAGGTTTATAGTTTCTTATTTTTTCATTTGAGTAAGTATCATGGGTTTTTTTGTTCATCCTTCGATGGTCATCTTGGAAAAGGATAACTATGAATCTTGGTGACACAACATATTGACACATATCAGGTGGCTTGATCATTTGTCTTATCTTTATGGACTCATTACATTAGAGATACTAGGGATTTTATCAACATGGGGTATTATCAATGATCATGTTGTAGGAGTTATTTTTTCTAGTGTTGTTCATGACACTATGTGTGTTGTATCAGACATTGATTATCCCCACACACTGTGGAATCAAATTTGGAAGATCCATGGAGACCCTCATATCTCTCCATACCTAGAGGATCCTACTGTGGATTGTCTCATTCCTCTTGTAGATAGATTTAATACCATTTGATTTCATACCCATTTTATACCATGTGGCTATCGAGGTTTGTTGCCCTATTTTCCTCCTTTTGAGAGATTTTTGACCTCTTCTTCACCCTCTTCAATTTCATCTACTTCCACTTCTTCTACTTCTTATGTCCTCTCCTTAGGTATTTTTATTTTTTCCATTTGTTTTGGCCTTGCTTGTCAGTGTCTCTTTTGCAGAGTGACTTATGGCAGTTTCCTCGTGGATGGTGTAGATACGTTTTGTGTAAAGGAGGTGGTTCCTTTTGATTTTCTTGGTGATGTTCTATAGATCCTCCCTAACCTCCTTTCCATTGTGGGTTCTGACCGTGTTGTGGTATCATAGAACTGGTGAATCCCCCTTCTGGTATTCCCCACTATTTATGGATTTTGTCTTTATTTTTCTCCATATTTTATTGTGCTTCATAGTCGATTTTACACTCCATTACTTATTTATAGGTTCCAAATAATTTTTCATTGGGTTCCTTAGGTCGACTCAGTAGTGTGGCAGTGTAGGTGTCTACTTCTTGTGCAGTGAGCTCATACGGTAGCCATGATACCCAAACTGTGTGTGGCTCTACTAACTCCATATAGGTGTAGTCCTTGTCCATCATGAAGGTTATTGTATTGGTGTACTAAGTGGTGAACTCATGGAGAATTATTTCTCTTTCTTTCATTTTTTCCTGGAAGGTCTTGAAAAGCCCCCAGTATGCAGCTTTGTAGGACTAAGTGTCCAAAAATTATCAAATGTGATGTTTTATCTAGGTTGCCACCATTTAGATTTGTTGCTAGATTTTTCCTTTGAATTTTGGTAGTTCATTGAAAAGTAAAATAGAAAGAAAACTAAGAGAGTACCATACTAGAAATTGTACTTGGAGTTCTTAATCTTTTGAATGTTTTCCATGAACTGCTCCTACATGACCTTGTAGAGATTGAAATTTTTACCCTCCACCACCATCTGATAGGCTATGTGAATTGCGGTGATGGTAGTTGAGTCCTCTTAGTTGGTATGGTAGATTTTGTATGCTATCCCCATTGTGGAATAGCAAACTCTAGCATTTGTAATTGTCTTCACATTCATGCTCTAGCCATCACGATTTTCTTTGGTTAGTTGTTTTACCTTTTCATTTTTAATGGCCTTTTTTTTTGGGATGTCGCCTACCATGTTGAGCCATGTCACTGCATGAATTGCCTCCTTTTATTATCCAATAGGTTTTGTCTAGGTACATGAATTCGTCATGCACGGGTGACTCAGAGCAATTCTCACCCATGTATGTTCATCACAGAAGCCTAGGTAGTCCTTCCAAATGTCTAGATTTTTCCTTCCAATCTCCTTATACTCCTCTTTCTATGCACTCCTTTCATCTTTGAGGAGTGTTTGGTGGAGCTCCTCAAAATTGGTATGATTGATTTATAGGATTTTCTCATGAATATACTTTTGAACATCATCAAGGTATACAACATTATGGGGTATTTGCGAGAATGCTCCATCTTTATCTGTCTCTAAATATTTGTATGGATACTTTTTGTATTTGGGTTAAGGCTTCTCAAAGATACTGACTATAGTCAAGTGGTCATTGTTTTTAGTGGAGTAAATTTACAAAGTGTAGAGAGCTTCTAGGGTGTGGTTGTATTTGAATGAGCATAGAATTTGAAATATGTAGGGGAAATGTGAGTGATTGGGGTGAGATACAAGGTTTTAAATAGGTGGGGGGGTGGTGTAATTAATGTTTTTTCCTATTACATGGGTTTTTCTAGCCATTTTATTCTTGTGAAGTGATGGGTTGCTTTTGGGTTTTTTTTGGGTTTTGAGCTATAGTACATAATATACACTAAGATCTTTAGTTTATGTTTTTAATCTATCAAAAATTGGTAATGTTTGATGTGTGCACCATTTGCATATCCTTTCATAAGGGTTTCATCTAGTTGCTTAAGTTTTACCGCTCCTAAATCATTGATATCATGAATGTGGTTTTGTCCTAGCCATCTAACCTTCAATTTCCCTTTGTTTCTTAAACTTGATAGAGTAATACCAGATCCTCTATTTTGAATTTTTTAAACCTCAAGTTCCTATAATGCCATGCCTTCTACCTCTTATGCTTAAGTTGGTTATACATTGTAATTTATTGATACTCATCTAATTTATCTAAATCTTCTATTTGTTACACCAGGATTGGTCATCTTCCAATTGCAAGGTGAGTGCAATACGTATGTTGGGGATTATAAATTTCATAAGGAATGTAGCATCAATACCATAAACTAATTGGAATGGAGTAAACTTATTGGCATTTTGTATGATGAGTGGTATGCCTACAATATCGCGAGCACTTTTATACCTCAATCTGCCATGTTCTCATCACACTTTTTGGTAAGGGATTTCCCAATTATTTTGTTCATTGCTTCACTTTCCCCATTAGCTTGTGGGTGATAGGGAGAGCATCTATTGCATGTTATCATGAAGTTTTGTAGTAATTATTTTATCATTTTGTTCAAAAAAAAATTCCCTTGGTCACTCACTATACTAAGTGAACATTTGTATCTTATAATTATATTCTCATACAAGAATCTTGCAACAGTATTTGCATTACAATCCTTTGTGGATTTTTCCTCTGCCCATTCTATGAGATATTCTACTCCAATTATAGTGAACCTTGCTTTAGAATATTTTGCTAGTGGATCAATAGGTCCAATAAATTCTATGGCCCATTTTTCAAATGGGTTTTGTGTTAGTACCGGTCTTAGTGGCATTTCATCTACTGCGGTAGGTTTCCCCACCCTTTAATAAATATCACACCCTTTTGTATACTCCCTAGCATCTTTATGAAGAGTTGGCCACCATAGTTCTGCAAGTTACACTCTCTTGGTTGTACTTACATCGTAATTATGTCCCCCTGCTATTCATATGTGTGCTTCCTTGAGGATTAACTTTCTTTTATGTTTACATGCCACTCTTCTTAAAATATCATCCCTACCTAGATGGTGTAACTCCCCTCAACCAAAGTGTATGGTGCAACCCTCTACATGAGATTGTTTTTCCTACAATGAGATATCTTTGGGAAATTCACCTATAGAAATTAAGATGGCAATATCTTGTAACTCCTCTAGTATCACTTTAATTTGAAATATATGTGCATCATGGAGATCTTCTCCTTGAGCATCTCGTTCTTCTTTTGTCTCAATTTTGGATAAGTAGTCTGGTCCTTGGTTGTTTTTACTTGGTTTCACCATAATTTTAAAATCAAATTCTTCAAACAGTAGCAACCATCTACATATTTGTCCATGTGTGACAAGTTTATTGAGTAAATACTTAAGAGGTTCATGGTAAGTAAAGAAGATGAATGGGGTGGATAGCAGGTAGTGCCTATATTTTTATAGTGCATAAACCATAGCCAATGCCTCTCTCTTAGTGGTAGTATAGTTCGTCTCTATGGTAGATAGTTTTCTACTAGCAAAGGAAATGGGATGGTTTGTCTTCCCTTTGGGTTGGGTAAGCACTGCTCCTATGGTGTATCGAAAGTGTCCACATGGATATGGAAATAATTGTTCCAATCTAGGAATATGAGGATTGGTGCTTTTGTAATCTTCTATTTTAGAGTTTCAAATACTTTTTGAGACTCCTCATTCCATTCAATGTTCCTACCAGTTTTCTTCTTCAATAGATCTAATGGTGCAGCAATACCAGCATATCCCTTTATAAACTTTCTATGGTACCATGTATATCCTAAAAATGTCTTAACTTATGGTGCATTCTTGGGTGGCAGTAAATTTAGTATTAGGGAAACTTTCATAGGATCCACCATTAATCATTATTTACATATAATATGACCTAATAGGGTCCCAAAGGGTATCGTAAATGTACACTTCTTCAAATTTAATAAAAGATTCATACTCCTACATTTGTTCAGCATCATGCAGAGTACCTGTATATTGTCTTTCACCAGTCCATGAATAGTCCAATCATCCAAGTAGACTTTTAGAAAGTCATGTATTAATTCTTTAAATGTGTTAATCATTATCCAACTAAATACTACAGGGGCAGTTTTCAAACCAAAAGGCATCATTGTGTACATATATGACCCCCATTCTATGGAAAAAGTTGTTTTGGGCTGGTCTTCCTCTCTTATTTTGACCTGATGGTATCCAAAAAATTCCATCAATAAATGAGTATATCTCTCTCCCCGCAACTAACTCTAAGATATCTTCGATGAATGGGGTGGGAAAGGGATCATGCAGGCAAGATTTATTCAATTCCTAGAAATCTGTAAGGAAAGTAGAGGTGCGTAAACACCTTCCTAATACAAAATCCTCAGGAGAGAAGTGCAGAAAAAACATTCATTTAAAATTTACATTCGTTTGAGATGCACATTCACAGAACAAAAGAATAGACAAATTCATCACACACGGACATAACATCGAATTTATGTGGGAAAACCCACTCACCAAGTAAAGCCACTTTGTATTACAGTAAATAGATTACATACAAAGTTATAGACTTCACTCTCAAATGTTAACTCATAGCATCAATAGCAATCCCTTGGTTGGTCTCACACACTATTACAATGCTTGTAAAAGCATATAGCATACCGAACCACACAACCACCATTAGGTTTTCATTAATTTCATTATCTTCACCAACACACTTCCTTCGTCTCAGGCCACACACATCTCCATCTAGCACGAATCGAGCCTCCCAACAATAAATTTGGTTACAAAGAATATTACCATATTTTATCTTTGTAAACCCTTGATCAAATCATGCATTTAATGCAAATATATTGCTATCAAGAAATATAGATTATGGTCCAATGATTGTTGATTCACAATAGTGATGTAGAATCAACGAATGAATTCCTTCCACGTGTTGACACATCACTCGTCCATTGCTTTTGACTATTGTACCATTCGGGTTCACCAATACAACCATTGCCATATCGGAGGGACACCAATTCATCTCCCACCAATAAAAGAAAGTCCCACCGATGCAAGCAAAACCTGACAATACCTCTTTACAACTTATCGGCTCATCCCATGTGGTCCCTACTATCCATGCGGAATCCATGTCACTTCCGTATAGTTGACGTCACCTTCCACACAGACTGGTTCCACCATCCATCAGTTACATTGCCAAGCCAGGAGAAACTTGAACTTCACAACCTCCATCAGAGGTTAGGAAATTCTTGAAACCTGCGACAATAAGGAGATCACCATGTTAGGAGATTTAGTAACTCACGAACCCTGCGACATAGGTTCCAAGGTTCTGGATTTTAGCAATAGTCTGACAAAGGAGGCCAACAAAGGAAAAAAAATGCCAAGTCTTTAAGAGAGGTTCAAGCCAGCAAGTTGAGGCATATTTTCCAACAAGCTCCCACTTGACAAAGATTTACTGGATTCCTCTAAACTCAAAGTTATTGCAAGTCATAGGCCCCAAGGCCCATCAAATTGGCACACCACCTATACTTGTTTTTGCTCATGGGCTTTGTTAATGCATCAGCAACATTCTCTAGAGTATCCACTTTTTTCAGGTTAACCTTTCCATCCTCCACCATATCACGAATGAAATGATACTGAACATCGATATGCTTCGTCCTGGCATTGAAAGTGGAATTTTTTGCCAAAAAAATAGCACTCTGATTGTCACAGCAAATCATAATCTTCCTTGCATTAAACCCAACATTAGAACAAAAACGTCTAAGACAAAAAACTTCTTTGTAGGTGTGTGTTGTTGCCATATACTCTACCTCAGTAGTAGATAAAGTGACTACAACCTGTCGCTTGCTCATCCAACTCACTGCACCACCAAATAACATGAATATGTATCCACTGGTGGATCTTCTACTATCAATGTCCCCTTCCCAATCAGAATCCACATACCCACGAATGCTAAGAGATCTTTGTAATCCAACCGAGTTGCCATGATAACACAAAAAATACTCCAAAGTACCCTTCAAATATCTGAAAAACCCTCTTCACAACATCCCAATGTGGTCTTCCTGGATTAGCCATATACCGACTAAGTACTTCCACTACTTGGGCAATTTCTGGCCTTGTACAGACCATTGCATACATTAAACTGCCAATAGCACTTGCATAAGGCACTCTGGTCATGTCCTCCATCTCGGTAGGGGATTTTGGACAATCAGCAACAAATAGCTTCGTTCCCTTCAACACTGGAACAACTAGTTGCTTGCAATTAGTCATACCAAATCTCTCTAGGACAGTGTTTGTATACTTACTCTGGCTGATCCAAAGCTTTCTACTTTCTCTATCCCTTTTTATTTCCATCCCTAGAATATACCTTGTACACCTAGATCTTTCATTTCAAACTTTGCAAACAACTGAGATTTTAGATAAGAAATCATAGTCTTACTATTCCCTATGAACAACATGTCATCAACATACAGGGCAATAATAAGAACTCGATCATTTTCAATTTTTTAATAAACACAATGATCTAATTTTGATCTCATGAATCCCAATGACAACACAAAGGTGTCAAAATTTTGGTACCACATTTTAGGTGATTGCTTTAAACCATACAGAGATTTCTTTAACTTGCAAACCAGGCTTTCTTTACCTTTTTCAACGAAGTGCTCACGCTGGGACATATAAATTTCTTCTTCCAGCTCTCCATGAAGAAACTTTATCTTCACATCCATCTACTCGATCTCTAAGTCATACATTGCTACAAGTGATAAAATAAATCTGATAGATGTCAACTTAGTTACAAGAGAAAATATTTCTCCATAATCAATTCCCTCCACCTGGGAATAACCTTTCATGACCAACTAAGCTTTATACTTCTCAACACTACCATCCAGACCAATCTTCTTTTTGAATACCCATTTGCAGCCAACAGGCTTTCGCCCTTCAGGAAGGGGTACCAAATCCCAAGTTTCATTATTTTTCAAAGATGTCATTTGCTCATTCATGGCTTCCAACCAGGAATTTGAATTAGACATATTAATTGCCTCTTTCATAGTCCTGGGCTCATTAGTGCTAGTAATCAAAGCATAGGCACAGTTCGAATCCAACATAGAAAATCCATACCTATCAGGTTGATGCTTTTCACGTGTAGACATTCTCACAGGCTGCGGCTCTTCTTCTTCAGTACTCTATGAGCTGCTACAACTCTCCTCAGTTTCAGTTACACTTTGCATTTGTAGTTCCTCTTTATTTGGATTTTGAGGAATTTCAACTGCATCATTCTTCTTTTCCTTTTTATCTCTCTCTAACTGCGGATCAGCTACAGAAGGCTTCAGCTCATGAAAGATTACACTTCTACTATACAAAACCTTCTTAGTAATAGGATTCCAAAGCTTGTATCCTTTCACACCAACACCATAGCCAATGAAGATACATTTGACAGCCTTATTCTCCAACTTTGATCTTTTCTCATTCGGCGCATATGCATATGCCTCATAGCCAAAGACACGAATATGTCTTAGAGAGGGCTTCTTACCAGACCACACTTCTAAAGGAATTTTTTCAACAAGAGTTGAACAAGGTGAACGATTGATCAAGTAACATGTTGTAGCCACAGCCTCAGCCCAAAAATTTTACTCTAGACTAGCATTGCTCAGCATACTTCTTTCTCTTTCCATTAGTGTCATGTTTAACCTTTCAACAACTCCATTCTATTGTGGAGTATAAGGCGTAGTTTTATGCCTTTTAATCCCATGGTCTTTGCAGTACCTTCTAAAATCTACATAACATAACTCACCACCATTTGATGAGTCTAGTTTATGGTTTAATTTTGGTAGAATTTATTATCTATTTGTTGAAGTTGTCATGGACCTTGATGTTTGAATGTTGATATTTCCTCAAAACCATAGACATTGGGCCTAATTTTATCTCTGCAAATCTTTAATGACATTGACATGTTATATGGACTATTTTTGTTAATTCTACATGTGGATTAATGAATGTTTTTTAAGATAGTTATAGATATGTGATTATTATGTGTACTAATATTGTCATGCAGATATGATTCGAGGCCACTAAAATGAGAAGATTCTGCCAGCTAGTCATTCAACATAACGGCTAACAAAGTGGTCATGCAAAGGTCAATGAAGGGAATCATTCAAAGAGTTCGACGGTGGGAGATTCCTCATGCAAATCAAGTTGTAACCGCCTTGTAAATGATCTTTATTGTTGTTGATTGAATATAGGTGTTACTATTGTGCTAAATTTTCTTTGAGGCAAGCACGTCTGACTAGATTCCATGCACGCATAACCACCTCTCCACTTTCTCTGCTTTCCCTAAAGTGGTGTCCTCCCAATTTGTGGATTTGACCACCTTGTTTAGTTAGTCGCTTATTTTCCTATAAATAAGAGTCAGATGGTCCTTCTCAGAATGTTGCACAATCTAATGATGTACTTGCATTCTTAGTTTTCAACAATATAGTTACATTGCTCTATTGTACTCATATTTTCCAATGAATAAGATGAATTTATAAGTCTATGCATCTGAGTTTACATTAGTTTTAGAGGATACTCATCCAAGGGGGCCCACTTGGTGAGCATTTCGTCCTTTAGTTTAGTTTAGTTTAGTTTAGTTTAGTTATTACTTTATGTTCAACAATTAGGTAAGAATATGGCACTGACTGTTCCTGCAGCCACTAGAATTCCATTATGTGACTATTCCTGTACCCAAAGCAAATAGAGTAGTTTCCTGTTTGTTTGCTCATATTTTCATTTTTGTCAGGCATTTCAACTTAGCATAGTTGTTGGTTGATGTTCAACACTTATGTTATTTCTTTCTAAGCAATTTACTTTCAGCATTATGTTTTTCTTAGTTGTAGAATGAGTATGGCTACTTTGGATCCTTAGTGCACATACTATGCTGACCCATTTCAAGTTCACGTCCCTAGGTTGACAAGTTAAATGCACCTTCATGATGATTGAATAGCTATTCAGTTTAGATGTCCAATCTTTGAATCATAGTTGTAAGGGCTTAGTTGTTAGATCATTATAGGAGGCCAACATTTTTGGCACCATTGTCGGGGATGGTGTCAAACTAGGGAGTTCTTTGAGTCATTGATAGTTTTTCTTGCTATAGTATTTTTGAACATTGTTCTTAGTATACCCCTCATTTAGGAAGTAATGACCCCCCTTATTATTTACCAATTATTTGTGTGATTTGGTTGATAGTGAGTTGATACTGCATGCATAGAGGAAGGAGAAGAGATTCTTATGGGAGATTCCTTCCTAACAATCCTGATCCATTCCAGCTAGTTGAATATTAGAACCTGCGAAGAGAAGAAGAAAAAGAAGTTTCACGCCCCTTTGCTGATGCATTTCCTGATCTGACTAGCTCTGAAGTTTCCTCTTAAGATCAAAATCAGCTTGAGAATCCCTTTGCTTTGGAACTACATCAAGAAGGCATGGGCGATGCAAATAGAAACATACCTAACCAACTGGTTTTTTCCTTTCCCCATTGCTCATTAGAATGAAGTAGACAACCTCAAAAATATCCTTAGTTCAGTCCTTCCTAAGTTCTAAGGACTTGTCATGAAAGATCTTGATACCTTCTTTTTCGAGTTTGATATAATTTTTAGGAGTTAAGACTATACCACCGATGCCCATAGGCTTAAGCTATTTCCTACCACTCTGAAAGAAGTTGCATTAAGATGGTTCATGAGCCTAGGTAGAGATACTGTGGAGACATGGTATGACATGAAGAAAAAATTCCTTGAGAAATAGGAGTATTCCAAGGGAAACGACATGAGAGGAGGTGACATTTTTAGAATGCAGCAGAAGGAAGATGAGAGCTTGGAGGATTACATTGCAAGAATTTTGTTTTTCCTACAAAAATATCCACACCATACACTTAATGAAGACTCACAAAAGTATATTTTCCTTAGAGGAATTAATGACAGCTGAACTGATGCCTTGGACTTGATGGGAGGAGGAGATATCTCCCAAGTTCCTTGGGAGGATATCAAGAAGATATGCTAGAACTATTCTAAGGAAGCTTCAAAGAAAGGGAGAGCTTACCAATCTTCCATGGGTAAGTCATCTACTAGTGGAGTTTCAAGAATGGAGATTACTCATTTGTTGGCATACTTCAAGCAATACATTATAAAAAATCTAGCTACTCAGCTGGATACACTTCAGGCCAAGAAGAAACAAGAGGCAGAGGCAACATTGGCAGAGTATTGCCCTCATTGCAGACAAAAGGACTATAGATGCAAGATGGTAGCTAATATTGACAGCAAGCAGATTGCACCTAAGTTCAAGCCAATTCAAATTGAAGAAGATCAATTCTACTATGTTGCACAAAGGAGGCCTTGGGCTCCAATACAAGGTATGCCACCAGATCCACTCTCTTTTTTTGGGCCATATTTCAATTCTTATTCATCTGGTAACCAATGGCAACCTCCATATCCATCCAACTATGGAGGATATCCACCACAACCTTGGATTAACCCTCCAAATACCTCGCTTAATCATCAAAACTCTCCACCCAAGTGGCAGCAACCTCAAGGAAATTGGTAGAGTTTCAAGGAAATTGGCAGCCACCCCCAGGAAATTGGTAGCAAACAAATCAATGGAGGGGAGGACAGCAATGGCCAAACCAACCAAATAGCTACATGCAACCACCTTCTCAACCCCAACAACCTGCTCTAATGCCTCCTCCTGCTAATCCAAGCTCAAATCCACCTAAACCTACTCAGCTACCAGCTCATCCCACACCCAATCCAAATAACAAGCCATAGTAGCAGCCTGTATACTTTGTCAATTCAAATCAATTCCCTGCATATGTTGTGAGTGTGAGTGACATCCACTTCCATTTAGGAACTACTATACTAGCTCCTTCCACACCCATTATCACTGAGCTTCTTGTGGAAGAAGTGGAGCCTTTGAATACCCCCATTTAGCCAAGTGCACCTAAAAATCCTAAACCAGTCCCTGTCAAGCAGACTGAACAAGAACCATCATTTCCTCAGGGATTGGAAGTTTCCAAAAAGAAGGAAGAAAAGGAGGACATGACTTTTGACATTATAGATCAGCTGAAGCATATATGTGTCCAAATACCCCTATTTCAGGCCATAAAATATGTCCCAATCTATGGCAAGGCAATCAAGGAAGCATGCCTCAAGAAACCAAGCAGGAAGAAGAAAGACTCCACTACGGTTCATGTGGTCGGGAAGCTAGCTGACATCATGCTTGGGAAAGTGATTGTCCCTAAGTACAATGACCCAGTAGTCCTATGGTAGGAGTTATTATAAATGGGATCCAAATAAAGAATGCTTTGATTGACTTGGGAGCAGCAATAAATGTAATGACTAAGGATATCCTACATCAACTAAATGTTTCAAACATGAGACCTACTCCTATTGTCCCGCAGCTTTCCAATAGCTCTACTATTAAGCCTGATGGTATAGTAGAGGATCTTGTGGTAATTCTAGACTCATGGGAGTAACCAACAGATTTCATGATTCTTTCTCCTAAAGCCACACTAGGCGGGTATCCCATTATTCTTGGAAGACCATTGTTAACAACAACAAATGCATATATTGGATGCAGGACAGGAGACATGACCATTTCTGATGGAAAGAGCACCAAAAAGCTTGTTCTTTATCATCTTGCTCAGCCATCCCATGATGAGGATAATCCCATATGGTCACATGTTGGTGAAGAAGCCAAGGAAGTTAATTATGTGGCGCAGCTTATGGTGTTAGGAAAAACCTCTTTTATGTAGCTACAAGATGAAGATGAAGTATTGGCTAACATCAGTCAAAATCATTATGAAGTGGAGGAAGCATCATCTTCTCATTCTGTTGTTCCAGTTAGGACACTTCTGCCTACTCTTACTATAGTCGTTCTTCCTGCAGACACACTTCCTGCAACCACTCTTCCTGCGGTCAAACTTCCTGTAGCAACAGGCATGTCCCATACATTGTTGTCATATGAACTCAAGGTACCATGTGTTAATGAAGCAGCTATGATAGAGTTAACTACACAAGTACAGGTGTCAGAAGGAAAATATCTAAGTATTAACAGCAAACTGAATGAAGAACAACAGTTGTCATTCACAACCTTACTGAAGACCCACCAGCATGCATTTGTGTGGGACTATCATGAGATGAAGGGATTGGACCCTAAGCTTTGCACTCATAGAAATTACATTAGAGATGATTGCACCCCAATTAGACAGCCACAAAGAAGAATTAACCCTGCACTAAGAGAAATTGTAAAAAGAGAGCTACAGAAATTGCTAGATGCAGGATTTATCTACCCCATTTCAGATAGCCAGTGGGTGTCTCCATTGGTGATTATTCCCAAGAAAGGAGGGAAATGGTGAGTTTGTTTTGATTACAAGGAACTTAATGCTTCCACCAAGAAGGACCATTTTCCTTTACCCTTCATAGATCAAGTTTTGGACTCACTTGCAGGAAAGCAATACTTTTCTTTTCTAGATGGCTTCAGTTGCTATAACCAGATCCAAATTGCACCTAAGGACCAGGAGAAGACAACCTTTACCTGTCCATGGGGGACCTATTCCTACTCGATACTCTCATTTGGCTTATGCAATGCACCTGCAACTTTTTAGAGGGCAGTCATTAGCATATTTTCAAACATCTCTCATGATTGCATGGAAATTTATATGGACGATTTCACCACCTATGGCACTGATTTCAATGAAGCATTAGAGAATCTCAGGAGAGTCCTATAGAGATGTGAAGATCACAACCTATCTCTAAATAGTGAAAAGTTTTTTATGATGATGCAGGAAGGTGTAGTTATAGGCCACTACATCTCTCACAAAGGAATTCAAGTAGACCCTGTAAAGATTGAGGTGATCACAAATCTTCCCACACCTACAAAACAAAAAGATGTTAGGAGTTTCTTGGGACATGCAGGATACTATAGGTGGTTCATCAAGGATATTAGCAAAATAGCAGCACCATTGTACACTCTTCTCACCAAATATTTTGAATTTCAATGGACAGAAGACTATGACAAAGCATTTTCTGATTTGAAGACAGTTTTGACTCATGCTCCTATACTCAAAGGACCTAATTGGGAGCTTCCTTTTCAAATCCATACAAATGCATCAGACTATGTCATAGGAGCAGTTTTAGGGTAGAAAGAAGGAGCTATTGAAAATGCCATTTATTTTGTCAGCAAAAACTTGCAAGGAGTTGAATTCAACTATACAGTGACAAAAATAAATGTTGGCAGTGATCTATGCCCTGAACAAATTCAGACACTACATAACAGACTATCAAATCTTTGTGCACATCGATCATGCAGCCATTAGATATCTCATGAATAAACCCCTGATCACCGGTAGGTTGGAAAGATGGTTATTGTTGATGAAGGATTTTGACATAACCATTGTGGATAAACCAGGGAAGGCTAATGTTGTTGCCGATTTTCTTTCAAGGTTGACTACATCAGAAGACAATCAAGCTATAGATGACTCCTTCCCTAATGAGTATCTATTTTCCATCAGCGTGCAAACACCCTAGTATGCTGACATAGCTAATTATCTGGTCACAAGGGGAGTTCCTCCTCACTTTTCTCCAAAAGAGAGAAGGTTGCTCATTGAAAAATATTTTTCTTTTTCATGGATTGTTGGATGTTTATTTTACACTAGGACAGACCATGTCATGAGGATATGTGAGAGAAGATGAGACCTATGATATTTTTCATGCATGCCACAACAAACCATGTGGAGGACATTTTGTAGCCAAGAGGACAGCAATGAAGATTTTGAACACAAGATAATACTGGCCAACACTCCACAAGGATGTAGGAAGGTATACAATAAAATGTGATCGATGTCAAAGGATGGGCAGACCAACCAAATCTGATGAGATGCCACTTTTCCCTCAAGTAGTAATCACTCCATTTGACAAATGGGGACTAGATTTTGTGGGATCCATTGATCCTCCATCAAATGGTAAGTCATATATCTTAGTTTGCACTGATTATGTAACTAAGTGGGTAGAAGTTAAGGCCATGAAGCATGCAAGAGAAAATAAGGTAGTTGAATTTCTTTATGAGGAGATTTTCACAAGGTATGGAGTTCCAAGAGAGATAGTGACTGATTAAGGGGCTCAATTCACATCAACCCTTGTTGCAACACTGGTCAATGAGTACAACATAATACATAGGAATTCTAATCCGTATCACCCCCAGGCCAATGGCCAAGTTGAGGTGACTAACAGGGAGATTGAAGCCATCATGATCAAAACAATGGTTGTTCATAAAAAGGATTGGGAAAATAGGCTGCCACAAGTTGTCTGGGCCTATAGGACAACCTGGAAGACAACTACAAGCTTCACTCCTTTTGAGTTGTTGTATGGGAAGACAGTTATGATTCCCACTCATTTTGAACATAAGACTCTTAGGACTACAGTAGATTTGGGGATGGATATCTCTGAGGTGCAAAGAGAAAGAATCCTGCAGCTGAATGCTTTGGATGAGATAAGGAGAGCATCCTTGCATCACACAGAGGTAGTGCAGAATCATAGAATCAAGTAGCATGATAAATTCATAAAGGACAAGAAATTCCAACCAGGAGATTGGGCCTTGCTCTATGATTCAAGATATCAGGATAATGCAAGAAAATTGCAAACAAGGTGGCTAGGACCATATGAGGTTGTTGAAGTATACCCCAATGGTGTTGTTCAGCTCACTACTTTTGACCTAGTCAGATTTAAGTTGCTTGTCAATGGTCATCACCTCAGATTGTATCACAAGCCAACTTCCAAAGAGGAGTTCCTGCAACAATTCACTCAACATGCAACACCTGAGCTTCCTACAGCCGAGGGAAGTGCACCTAGTGTCCCTCCTTCTAGATAATTAAGGTATGTATTTGTCATAATAAAGACTTCCACTTATGTGGGAGTCCACTTCTTTACCCATCCACCCATCCGCCCATCCATCTCCACCTTTCTCTCTCTTCCATCACTTCACTTCATTCCACCTCATTTTCATTAATTGCTCAACTTATTTCTTAAAAGGCGACTAGTACTTTCTCCACAATCTTTGCAACGAATCTTCCATGAATCCAGGTATGTGTGCATTAATTGCTATCTCTTAATTGTCTTTAGTGCATTCATTTAATTGTTATGAATTAATATGGACGTTCACCATAGCATGTCATTATTCCCTATCCCTCTCAAATCATCCTTACCAACTCGCATGTGAGGACACACACTCAAATTTATGTTGGGGGGGAAGATGTGAGTACTTTTCCCACGTGTCAGTCCATACTAGTCTATGTTAGCAAGTTTAAATCGAGCCAATTTGAATTATGAGTAAGATGACGGCTCGTACATGTGAGGTGATACCAACTGTTGCCGCCATTTTTCTCCATCATAACCTTCCTTTATTACTCATTTACTGCCATTATTGATCTTGTCATAATCTTAAGTTGCCAAAAGGTAAAACAGAAAGAAAGGAAAGGTAAAACAAAAAGGGAAAATTCAAACGACATTGGCGCTAGAAATTTGGCAGTGTTGCAAGAAGGAAAAAATTTGCAAAATGATTGTTTGATTGCAGGAAACTAAACAATGGGAGGTGGATTAATCACGAATGAACCCACAGTTCATGACGTATTACTGAAGGATGCACCTTCAGAAGCTGAATTCAGAAACTGTGACTGGTTAGTCTATTTCATGAAGTTGAATGGTTTTAATGAAGACATTGCATTAGAATTTTCCCAGACATTGTCTGAGGGAAGAGCCACGGTAAAAGGGCTGGAATTATTAGCTATTGAAGAAAGATTTGCAGAGCTTACAAGGTTTCCTACCGATGGTGAAAATTACCCTGCTTCCAGAGATGCTAGGTCAGGTAGGGTTAAATTTACAGAACCTAGTGACCCTCCATTGAGCATGGAAAACAAGGTGCAAAAAGAACCTCTCTACCTAAACCATGGAAGCAAGTAGTTCATGTCATAAAATATATCACCTGTGAAGGACGCCAATCAAATCTACATTTTGTGCACTTTAAACTCTTAAATCACATGAGGCACGGGAGGAGGATGAATGTGGCGAATGTGTTTTACCACCTTCTTTCAATCATGGAAACTGAGACTCTGAAAGGTAGGGACAACTCTATTTCCCATCATTGTTTGATTAAATTGTTAGTTAAGAAGTCTCTGCATGATGTATCTGAGATGACTTGGGAAGAATTCATAGATATTGATCAAATTAGACCAGAGCATGTGCAACCTAGGGTTTTACCTCAACCCCATAGGTCTAGCAGGAGATTGAGCGTGGCTAAAGCCACTCTTGGTGTTCAACCTCTGGTGCAGGCCCTAGTGCATACCCTCCTGCAACAGAAAAAACCATAGAGATTAGTTCTTCTAAAACAGAGCACTCAAACAAAGAAATTTTCTCTCTGGATTCTGATGATGATGTTCCACTTGGCATCCTAATGAAAACTAGGGCACAGAAGAGAGAAGCAGAAATAAAAAAAGGAAAAGCTAAAAAGCAACCAACAAAAAAAGAAGTATCAAGCTCTAGGAAGCGGAAGGCTGACACTGTTCATCCTGTAGTCAAAGAAAAATGTGAAAGCCCTCCTAGGAAATCAAGACCAGTCGAGCTAGCCTTTGATATGCCTCCACAGGAAAGCCCTAAGTCTAGAGAAATATCACAAGGGAACACAGAAGTTCCAATGGGGCAGGTGAATGTCGAGGAAGAGGACATATTTGAGAAAGCAGCAAACATAACACTGGTAGATCTTGTTGATATTGTAGAACAAGTTGAGAATCAAGGGTATGAGGAAAATCAGGATTTCCTGCAGCAAGAGATCCTATAACATGAGCAAGAACAGGAACAAGAGGTCCTGCAACCAAAATTGACTGATCAACCTGAATCCCTATAGCTAGTACTATATGAAGAGCAAGCATCAGTGCAAGGAAAAATGTTGGTAGGAATACATACCCCCCCTAATTTTTCAATGCACATGGTAGCTATGCATTTATGGAAAGAGATACAAAGAAGAGAAGAGGAATGGAAAGAAGAGAAATGTAGGCTGAAGAAAGAAATTCAAAAGAAAGATGAGGAGATTGAAGACAAGGATGTAGAAATTGTTACTTTAAAGAAGAATGTGGACGATATGACAGCCTTGGTACCCCATATGGTAGAATGCAGGGGCCCTCCAAGGGTCTATGCTTTGCATCTAAAGGAGAACTATATTTCTTTTAAGATGGCAAGGATTTTCTTAGGTTTGAACCCTTCCATTGAGACTCCTATTGAATTTTTCAATGCTTATCAGATTGTTTCCCGTGAGATGAAGAATTTATTGTGTGAATTCTATTTGCACAATTATGTTGTGACTCAAGACCATGATTGGAATCCACTGTTATATGTTGGGGATGTCCAATTAAGGGAATTTATGTCCTGGGTACAAAATGAGATCAGTTGGGGACAACAATAAGGGGCTTATAATTAATTGGAATCCAATGCCCCTCTGCCTATCAGGGTTGAATCATGAAATCCAAGGGACATTTACAAAGAATGGCATAGAATGCTTCTCATACCTAGCTATGGTAGTAGGATTATGCCTTGGATAGAAGCAGTTTACAGTGAATATGAGGTGGTGGCAAAAGCAAAAGAGGAAACTATGAAGAGATACATGTCACAAAGATAAAGCAGCCTAACCGATGAGCTAAAGCAATCTAAGCCCCACTCTATACAGAACTATGCTACAACACTTAAAAGAATAGACAGATATATATAGATTGGGAAGAAAAAAGATGATTTTGGCTTCCACTGACTTTTCAACCACCCATCCTGATGTGGCCCGTTCCAAATTACAAGTTTTACCACTATGATATTGTTGCAGAGAGACAAAGATGGAACAGATTGGACAGACAGCAAGGGTTCTATTGGGACCCTGATTCACGCACAACAAACACTGATGTAGGACGGTTGGCGATTGCAAATTTTAGGGCTTTGACTAAGCAAAAGAAGAACCCTTCCCCTGTTGGAGGACCAGCAAAACCTTAGGTTGGGGGGGATGATGAGTCTAGTTTATGGTTTAATTTTGGTAGAATTTATGATCTATTTGTTGAAGTTGTCATGGACCTTGATGTTTGAATGTTGATATTTCCTCAAAACCATAGACATCGGGCCTAATTTTATCTTTGCAAATCTTTAATGACATTGACATGTTATATGGATTATTTGTGTTAATTCTACATGTGAATTAATGAATGCTCTTTAAGATAGTTACAAATATGTGATTATTATGTGTTTTAATATTGCCATGCAGATATGATTCAAGGCCACTAAATTGAGAAGATTTCGCCAACTGGTCATTCACCATATCGGCTAACAAAGTGGTCATGCAAAGGGAATCATTAAAAGAGGTCGACAACGGGAGATTTCTCATACAAATCGAGTTGTAACCACCTTGTAAATGATCTTTATTGTTGTTGAGCGAATATAGGCATTACTGTTGTGCTAAATCTTCGTTGAGGCAAGCACATCTGACCAGATTCCATGCATTCATAATCGTCTCTCCACTTTCTCTACTTTCCCTAAAGTGGCATCCTCCCAATTCATGGAGTTGATCGCCTTGTTTAGTTAGTCACTTCTTTTCCTATAAATAAGAGTCGGATGCTCCTTCTCAGAAGGTTACACAATCTGATGATGTACTTGCATTCTTATTTTTTAGCAATATAGTTGCACTGCTCTATTGTACTCATGTTTTCCAATGAATAAGATGAAGTTATAAGTTTGTGCATCTGAGTTTACATTAGTTTTAGAGGATACTCATCCAAGGGGGCCCACTTGGTGAGCATTTCGTCCTTTAGTTTAGTTTAGTTTAGTTATTACTTTCTGTTAAGTAATTAGTTAAGAATCTAGCACTGACTGTTCTTGCAGCCACTAGAATTCCATTATGTGACTATTCCTGCAACAAAAGCAGACAGAGTAGTTTCCTCTTTGTTTTCTCAGATTTTCATTTTTGTCATGCATTTCAACTTAGCATAGTTGTTGGTTGATGTTCAACACTTATGTTATTTCTTTCTAAGCAATTTACTTTTAGCATTATGTTTTTCTTAGTTGTAGAATGAGTATGGCTACTTTGGATCCTTAGTGCACATACTGTGTTGACCCATTTCAATTTCACGTCCCTGGGTTGACAAGTTAAATGCACCTTCATGATGATTGAATGGCTATTCAGTTTAGATGTCCAATCTCTAAATCATAGTTGTAAGGGCTTAGTTGTTAGATCATTATAGGAGGCCAACACCATTATCCATCCTCAAGCATTTAATTTTCCTTCCAGTCTAATTTTCTACCAAGTTTTTAAACTCTTTAAACCCACTAAACACTTCTGATTTACTCTTTAGAAATACACAAATGCCCTTCTCGAATAATCATCAATAAAAGAAACATAATATCTAGACTTCGATAACAAAGGAGCATTCACTAGACCAAATACATTAGAATGAACATAATCTAGTATGCCAGAAGATTGATGAGGATTCGAATAAAATGAAACACGGTGTTGCTTTCCATAAATGCAATGTTCACAAAAATCAAACTCAAGGTTACAATCAACAAGCCCTTCAACTAGATTTTTATTTTTCAATACCTTTAAGCCTTTCTCTCCTATGTGATTGAGTCTATGATGCCACAGCATGGTTTTCTCTGTTGGGAGTTTCACCTCCAAGTAATTTTCAACCAGAGGAGATTCATTCTCTTTCTCTACATGAGCAGCTTTGCTTGACTTTACAAAGACGTTACATTAAACAGGACATGCATCTAGCTTGTACAAAGTGCCTATGTGTGCACCCTTAGCCAGTACCATTGAGCCTCTAGTCATCTTACAGCCTCCACTCGAGAAAGAAACTTGCATGCCAACATCATTCAGCTTACTAACAGAAACTAGGTTATGAGCCAAACCTGGTATGTGGAGTACACCATCAATTCCTTTGATTCTTCCATCAGGGAATTGGATTCTGACTCTTCCATTAACCAAAAATTTCTAGATTTGAATCACTTTCCAAGTACACCTTTCCACCAACATACTTTTCATACTTAATGAACCAATCTCTGTGAGATTTCATGTGAAAAGATGCATCTGATTCAATCAACCAGACATCATCTGATGCCTGAGTCGCGAAGGCAGCAATGAAGACATTTGCATCACTCTGAGAAGAGTCATTGTCCGAAGAGTTGTTCTTCTTCTTCTTCTTTTTCTCCTCCTTGCAATCCTTTCAGATATGACCAATTTGCTCACAATTCCAGCATTTCACCTTGGACTTCTTACCAGGAGACTTTGATCTCCCTTCAAATTTAGATTTATACTTCTTGTCTTTCTTCTTTCCTCTCTCCTTTGATCTACCTCGAACAACAAGAGCCTCCTTGGCCATTTCAAAAGACTTCCTTCACATTTCTTCTGACAGTAGCAAGGAAACCACGTCTTCCATCTTGAAAGTAGTTGTTGTACTTCCAATAGCCATTACCAGATGATCCCAAGTGTCGGGTAAGGAACATAACTGAAGCATACAACAATCCTCTTCCTCTATCTTCACACCCACAGATGACAACTGAGCAAAAATAATATTAAATGAATTCAGATGGTCTGCAACGAATGCTCCTTCTTCCATCTTCAAGGAGTATAACTTCTTCCTCAAGAATAACTTATTCACTATAGACTTTCCCTAATAAATGTCACCAAGTTTCTTCCACAAAGAATGTGTAGTCTTCTTCTCATGGACGTTCAGGAGTACAGAATCCTTATTTCTCCAATTTTCTTATTTTGAACTACCATGGGGCTTATCCAATCGGTATCTTCTACTATTTTAATGATGTCGATAGCTATCATCCTATCTAATTCTATTTTAACCTTTTTCTTCATGTTGGGATTCAATCTATAGGGTCTCTTATGGACCAACTTAACTCCTTCCTTCAATTGAATTTTTATCACCCCTACTTCTTTAAACCCTTTCATCTCTATAAAAGTTCTAGGGAATAAATCTTGAAATTTTGAGAGGGTCTCTATTGTCTCGACTACTGCTTTTCCATCCCAATAGTCCCCTATTCTTTCCATCTTGAGGTCTCCTTTTTTCTCAATATTTTCCTCTCTTAGTCTGATGGGGTCATTATAGTATTTCTTCTTGGATTCAGTATATTTTCTATTTCTCTTTCTCCTTGGTTGATTTTTGTTTTTGGATCATATCTTTCTTGTCATTTTATGTCGTACAACAATGTTTATCTGCTCTAGTTGATTCCTAATCCAACCATTAATTTACTCCCATATACTTTCTTCTTTGGGTGGCAAAGAGGAAGGTTGTGGTATATCATCTAATATTCATTTTGACTAACATGGTGTGTATCTGAGTATTTTTACTCTAAAAAGAGAGAGTGTGGAGGAAATTTGTTGTTACTTCATCCCATGTTTTGGTTTATCCTCTTCTCTCCTGGTCAATGTATCAATTTTTTCCCACTGTGTTTAATTTCCAATAGAATAGCTAGATGTATAATCTTTCATTGTACTCATATCCTTCTTCCCAATAGTGTATACACATATCTAAATGATGTTATGGTAGGATAACTTCCTCATATATGGGTATCTCCTTATATTCTTCTACTTCTGGCATATATGTTTCTTTTATCAGAGTCTTGAAATTTTCCCACTTGATACTAGTATGCTTATGTGTGTTATACCACTTGATCAATACACACAGGATATCAATGGTATTGTATGTAGGTGGAGGACTTGTTTGATAGAAGTATCACAATGTTACCCTTTCCCCCAAACTTTAGAATGTCGAAGTTTGATAAATACAAAGGACGTGGTAATCTTGAAGAGCACATAAGATAATTCTTCGTAGCTTGCATGGAGATATCATATAATGACTCCTACCTAATGTGCCTCTTTCCATGTAGTTTGGGAGGGAAATCTATTGAGTGGTTCTCACATCTACCACCTGATACTAAAACATTCCAAGAGATCATAAATCAATTTGTAGCTCATTTATCCTACAATATTGATGCCAAAATCACCTTATAGGAATTATACACTCTCAAACAAAACAAAGGAGAAGCCTTTACCTCTCTCCTACAAACATGGAGACACAAGGAAAGCAAGTGCAAATGGTCGATACCTGAAAAATAACAAGTAGAGATTGTGGCAGGTAATCAAAACACGGATCTCGCCTTCCAATTATGAATGTAATGTGTATCAAATTTTGAAGAACTTATATCCAAGGGTATAAACAGTGAAAGAGCACTCATTGCCAAAGGATCGATGCAAATTTATAACCAACTTTCTAGTTCCAGTGACAAACCTTATATATGGGCCAAAAATAAGAATGTAACTAATGACAGTGTGGTAGATGTAAAATTTGTTATAAATGTACCATCTCAATCAAACACACACTAGAATACCCAATAGAATGTCCAAAATTCTAATCCTTAATGAGGTCCACCACCAAGACCTAACAATGTTCCTCGACGACTATTCACTCCCTTAGGGGATCCCATTGAAACAATCCTAAATAAATTGGTTCAATCCAAGCACATTGAAATTCCTAAGTTTTGAAATTATCCTGAACCCAAAATAAAACCCTCATGGTATAATAACAAGGAATTTTTCCAATATCATAGAACAAAAGGTCATAAGACACAAAATTTTGTTAAGCTAAAACATCTCATCCAAGACCTTATTAATCAAGGGGAAGTAAATTTTGATCAACAACATGGGAACTCTATAAACAAAGATCTAGGAATCTATAAAAATCCAATGCTCGATCATGGGAAGGCTAAAGATCATGGATAGATAGTAAGTTATAATAATGTGAACCATACCTATGACAACGTAGTGGGACATGTTAATACTACCCGTTATTCACAAGATGAGAAATTGGGCATGTATCAAGATACTTTCCTAATGCAAGATCAAGATCAATCAACAATGTCTAGCAATGTTATATGTCAAAATGATGGCATTAAATATGTCTCGGATTGCAACATAACTTCCTCATTTGACTTCATGATTGGACATATTGAAGAAAATTCACTGTGAAGAAAAGCCTCTATCATATCATATAAATCCATTAATACCATCCAAGAGTCTTTCATTCATACTCCTTCATTAACCTAAGGTCCATGTCAAGAATATAATCTTGAGCATAACAAAATTTTCTCTGAAACAAATCAAGATCAAGATCCTATATATCCAAAATATTATCATGATCTAAATAGTATTTTCCAATCCATTAACAACAGTTGCTTTGAGATAAGTCACGATGAAGAGTCACCTTCCCCAAAATACTATCATGATCTAATGAGTATTTTCCAATCCATCTAGGATTTCATAAATGATTACTATACTCATACATAGAACACTCCCACATCTACCCATGAGATGCTTACATTCGATGGACACGTAGATGAGCTTCCTCCAAAATAAGAGTCTCCTACTCTTAACATCCTTACAAAGGATCAAGCAATGACAAAATTCATAGAGATTCATGGTTGTTACAAGAATGAAAAGGCTAAAGGTGTTGTGGAAAGTTTGTAGGTCTTGTCATTGATTTCAACCAATCATCTGGTTATCTACTAGTTGTTGTTGGTTGTATATGTCAAGGATATTGAGAAAATTGTAATAAAGATATGTTGCAGATATTCAATGGTTGCTCTAGGTTTTGGTCCATATTTTCTCCTATGGTTGTGTGGTTAAGATATGTTGTTCATAGTTGTTAGTAGATGTTATATCCATATTTTTGGTTGTTGGTTCATTGTACAATGCAAGTTGTGTTCACCAGTTGTGAACTATGGTTTTTTGTGTTTCTGGTTGAGGTCTAAGAGAAATTTTGTTGGTCCAAAATTCTCTTTAATGAAGTCTTATGACTTGCAGTTCTAGAGTTGTGTTGCCCTAGCTCTATTGAAGATAGTTTCAGCATTTGGAAGATTTGTGCTTAATGGTTCTATGTGTTTTGCACTAGTTTGTCCAACCTTGTGTAAAATACTACTTTTGAGGATGATGAAGGGTCTTGGATCTTTTTGGGTCCCTTGAAGTGTGTGTTTGGGTCGCCCTCATTCTAATTCCACCCTAGGATGTTTTGGCATCGACCTAATTTGAATTTAAATTTGGATGGTCAACTTTGGATATGTTTCAAAGTTGAAGATGGTATAAATGCAAGATGAGTTAATGGTGAAACATGAGGCAAGAGCGAAAAAGAAGAGTGATAAGAGAAAAGAGGAAGTGCAGTTTATGCAACTTGATTCTATTCAGTGAGTGAGTGTGTTGAGAGTGTGGCAGATCAATGTGAAGCTTAATGTTGAGTTACTAGATGCAGTGAGCAGAAGGTGAACTCTATCATTCATGCATGTATGCAAATAATTGTGGTGGAATCCTTTGTTCCATTGGGATTGTAGTCTCTCTATAATATGTTTTCTTTGTATCTTTGTGGCAGTGAGCCCTCTGGGTTGTAGCCCTATTGGACAGTGAGTCCTTGTTCTGGACAGTGAGTCCTTATTTCAGGCAATGAGCCTTATTCCAGGCAGTGAGCCTTTTTGTAATCAGTTTTGATATTCTCTATAGTGTGAGTTAATCCTCACCGTGGTTTTTCCCTTATTGGGTTTTCCACGTAAATCTGGTGTTATTGTGTTTATATGTTGGATTTAAGTTTCTGCATTAACATTTGATGATTAATCATTTAAGTAGTATTCAAAATTGGTTTTGATGATTAAGTTAAAGGTTTAATTCTATGACAACTGATTCACCTCCCCTCTCAGTTGTCCTATTCAACAATTGGTATCAGAGCTTGGTTCCTTGGTGAAGAGCTTAACCGCTTGAGGAAGGTCTGGGATGGCTGGAAAAATGGCTTATGATTATCCGAGGTTTGATGGAACTAATTATGGTATATGGAAAGTATTTGTGGACAATGATTTTGGATTGCCCAAGGGTTCCTCTAACTCTTCTAGGTTTTTCACTTAAAACGAGAGGAATTGGGTCCAAAATGTTAATGTCTACACTCAATATTAATGTAAAATGGATGTAATATTCTTAAGTGTAATGTCCTAAATGCAATAAACTGAAAGAAAGATGATTTATTGATGCTAAATCTAAGAAATATGAAGTGGTGGAAAACACATTGTGATATGCAAACAAATCTAAACAGAAAGCTATGAAACAAAATGTGTGCACCTGGAGGTTGAAAAAGGATGGCATGAAGGTCTAGAATCCTAACAAAACTATTGCAGAATCCAACTAGGACACTTGTGCCAATCTAGGCGACTTAGTCCCAATTCTGGAAAAACTGCTTAGAAACCCGTTTCGGCCAAATGGGTATCTGAATATGCAAAAACCTCTGAAAAATAGGTTCAATGGGACTAAGTAACCACTATTGGTGACTTAGTCCACTTTTGAATTTTTAAAAATTTGAAAGTGGAAACAGAAGCCCTCAGTCTGCACTTCGGTTCCTAACAAGTGTCTGCTTCTAAAACTCTGATTCTCGGCCTTGAAAGTGACTTTTTGTTGATATTTTGGCTTTACAAGAAATGAGAGGTCTTCAACAAGTCTTCAACCTAGTCATCAATGATCTTCAAACCCTCAAAGTGTGTAAAATCTACAAACACACAATGAAAGAGAAAGAAATGGTGAATGTTAAGGCATAGGGGTTTGCCTTGGTCAAACCCCTTTTTAGGTAATTAAACCAAAATGAAGAAAGAATGCAATGAAGAATGAAACAATGGAGTTAATACCTTTCCATGATGTTTGATCTTGAATTTCCGAAACAAAACATGAAGAATCTTCCCTTGAATGTCCTTGGAAGCTATTTTGATGACTTGCAATGATAAAACCCTAGCTTGCTTGACTTGAGAACATGATGAATGATGGATGAATGATAATGAGTTATTAAATTTTCTAGTCAAATGTGAGGGAAAACCCTATATTTATACATAATTATTCCCTAATTCCTAAAAATATCTCATCACAGGCCGACCTTAGGTCTTAAGGAATAAAAATCCAAAAGAAATTTAAATTAATTTTGTTTTTTGAGCCAAACGGGGCTAAGTTGCCACCAATGGCGACTTAGTCCACTTGGGCATTTTTAAGTGGATGTTAGGAATTGTGATAATTTAAATATTTTTTATTGCGTTCTTCTTCAACAAGACACTTAAGTAAGGCATGTAAGTGTATAAAGGGGCCATTTAAAGCATAAGAAAGGTGTAAATATTGATGAAAAGCCTAGAAAAGTGTGAAAGTTTGTTGCAAATTTTTACAACACTTTGAAATAGGCTTGGTAAGGTTATTTAGGGGAATTATGATATTATGGTCCTAGAAAAGTGTGAATATGTGTTACAACACCTTACAACACCTTTACGAGACATTAATAAATACATTTTTTTCAATTTGCAAGGGTCCAAGACCTAGTGTGGATGTGTAAAACACCTCACAACACCAAATCAAGGCCTCATCAAGTCTAATTTATCTTAAATTAATCCCAAATCAAGTAAATTATACACTTTTTGGTGACACATTAACCCCCCACTTTAGTGAGAGGATGAACTTGCTTCAAACTCACACTAAAGTAGACATTCAAGAAGAGTCCAATCGCACCAATGCAAATGACAAAGGATGACAAAGATCAAAGGAGGTTGCGTAAGCCCCCAGGATCCAAGATCCTAATTCAATCCAACATAAGTGCAAGAGAACACACACAAGGTGATTTGCAGCAAGACAAGATACATGATCATACAATGGTAGGAACTAGAGGGAAATGAAAATGGGGTGGATCAAGCTTCGATCGTTTGTCCGACACATTGTGGATTAGATCTAAGTTGTTTGTTTAGAAAAGGAAATGTATAATCACTCTAGGGTGATGGAACTCATGGTTGTATGTCGGGTGAGAAGGCCCATGTATACTCACTTTGGGGCCACGGAACTTCTAGTTGTCCGCGGGGTGAGAATCCCGACAGGTGGCTATGGGGAAAGTCGTGCCTTGGAATGGGCTTCTTGCTCAAACCATACTAAAGTTATACCTCCTGATAACTTTAATAGGGTGCCACAGTGATTTTCAAGCTCTATGAGGTAAGAAAAACTTCATATGCTTGACACTCATAGACATTGTCAATGCAAGATAGTGTCAGGAATGTTCAATGGGATTTTGCTTAGTTCGTGCAAGGTCTCATCTTAGGGAACATCATGCCTAATGTCTCCAAGAGAGGATAAGTGAAAATGGTCTCATCTTGCTTCCAAGAGAGGACAAGTGCAATGTCTCATCCTAGGCAACATTGTATCTAATGCTTCCAAGAGAGGAAATCGCAAGAAAAAGAAAATCACACAATGAAATGTGAGTGTTGATGTATGCCCCCACTTTAAAGCGGTTGCTAACACCATTCATGTGAGCAATTGCTTTAAAGTAGAAGAAGGAGAATATGAGAGCTTACTCAGAAATCTCTATGCTAAGTCATATGTTTCCTAGAAGCTACGTCATGAAAAAGGTAGTATGTCACGTGCGAGCCAATTTAAGGCATGTCATCCACATCCCAAGCTTGCTCTTATATGTACATGAAAAGTTAACGACTAGCCAAAGGAGGCACGATAAGTGACATATGAGGACAAAGCTACTTAACCCCTTGCCCCCACTTAGTGCAAGACAAAGGTGAGCCAAAATGATTAATGAGATGCATGTTGGAGTGAAAATTGGTATCAATAAGAGGAATTAGGTGCCCCCTCAGAAGGAAGAATACCAAACTCCTAAAAATGTTGGATTTTACTACTCAAAGCCTTACATTTATTAGTAGAATGACCATGGACTCTGTGATATGCACAAAATGAATTCTTGTAATAAAATTTCTTTCGAGTTCGTGGAGGGAGAGATATCAAGTGATCTTGGAGGAGTCTTGACAAGATACCATCTTGATCAATGATAGAAGGTGGTCTTGTAGGTTGCGACAAAGATGTCTCTTGCTTGGATGTACAAAATGTCATATCTACACAAGACTCTATATATTGCAATATTTTGTTCTCTCCTTTATAAGAGGGAGTAATATCTAACGAATTCAATTCATTAGTGTTTTGCAAGACGACATTGTCATTAAGTGAAGAGGGTGTTGTTTGTTTCATGTTTTGTGAAGAATGATTGTCAAGAACACTAATGTCGAGGAGTTCAGGATGCTTCACAGTTAAGGTTGAATTAGAAAAATGTTGTGTGAGAGTGTTGGCGTTGGATGAAGGCTTGGCGATTTCTATTCAAGGACAATAACCAAGACCATAATTTATTTGTTGTGTGATAGGATCGATAGGGTTGTGGATACCTTGTTCGTTAGCACCACATCCTTTTCCACTGTATCCAAGTTGTTTTAGAAGCTCATAACCTTTTCCATAAATATTTTTCATTGCTTTGTAATTGGGTGGTTGTTCAATGTTGATTCTGTCAAAGTTTGTTGTGTAATTTGTGGGCTTTTGTTCTAGAGTGGTTGAGGCAGATTCTTTCAAAAGGTCTTCTGAGTTGTGCGTTGACATGACAGCTTTTTTGTTTCCCGTATTTGAATATTTGTCTATGATCTGGTACTTGTCCATGAGTGTTGGTGTGAAGTCTAAGGAACCCCAATCATCATCTAAGAGCTTTGTGACTTGTTCAATTTGTTGTTTGTCATTTTTTTGGATGGGATCTACTTGTTTGGTTGGTGTTAATGTGTGTAAATGATTCACTTTGTTTTGCTCAATGTTCAAACAACTATTGGGATGGGGGTTAGCTTCAATTATGTGTACTTTGTTGTTATAAATGTATTTCATTTTGCGATGAAGAGTGGAAGGCACACCATTCATTGCATGAATCCACGGTCTGCCTAAGATAAGATTGCATGAAAGTTCATGAGGCATAACATGGATTGGTGTATTCAATTTGGCCACTCCAGTTGTAAGAGGTATAATGATCACCCCAAGCGGTTTGTTTCGACATTATCAAATCCCTTAATAGATAAAGAATCAGGTTGAATGTTCAAATGATTAATGCCAAGCCTATCTAGAAGGCTCACACTACACACATTAACCCTTGAGCCAGTGTCAACAAGGGTTCGCTTTATCCCTTTTGTTTTGTATTGAGATATGAACATGAAAGCATCATTTTGTTTTTGTACTTCCAAAGGGGGGAGTTCACTTTGGTGGAAAACAATGTCAGCATTTAATCCTTGAATTATAGATGCTATGTCATTTGGTTGTGCATTAGAAGGGATAGGAACTTGTTGTAAGGCCGTTTGAAGCATAGTGTGATAAGTAGGTGAATTTTGAAGAAGGTCCCAAAGGGATATCTTGGTAGGAGTGCTCTTAAGTTGCTCCACAAGATCATACTCCCTTAATCGAGGAGCAGGAGGAAAATTAGGCCAAGGTAGGGAAGTCGGGGTTGGTTGTTGTGGGGACAGATTTTTTCTAGTGTGATATATATGAGCAACAGTATTATGACTCAGTTGTTGCGACATATTATTCTGAGGTGGGTAAAGGGTGAATTATGGTTTGTGTTGAGTTGAAGGTTGGTGTGATGGCAGATAAAGGATGAGTTGAGGTTGAATGATATTAACATCCCTTGGTGAATGAGAGTCTAGCATGGGCTCTTCATCTTCTTCTAAGGGCATAATATCATTATTGTCAATGTTATCCTTGTCTTGTATCATGATATTCTCCCTAGGAGGAGAGTTTTTAGGAGAACTACAAACCACATGTTCTTGACAAGTAAGGCTTGGTTCTTCCAAAATAACTTCATTGCAAATAAGGGAGTTAGTAATAGTTGAATATGTTTGATTATTGATAGTGGGGAGGTTAGGGGAAGACTCTATTTGATTGTCCATTGTCTCAAAGGTCTCATTCTTTTGTTCCATATTATCTACCCTAATAGGAGAGCTTGCAATATGGTCATCCAAGTTTGTAACGTCATCACAAGTGGGGGAGGCTTCAAGAGAAGGACCACGATGATTTTCAAATAGATTGTCCCAAACGGTTGGAGCATTAGGGAACAAAGGGTCAAGATTCTCATGACTCTTAATAGGTATATCTGCTAATACCAACCTATCCTCTTGGCATCAAGGAGGGATATTAGGAGAGAGAAAAGGTAAGGCGATATCGAGAAATGTTTCTATGATTTCATGTTCTTGTTGTCTAACATCTTCAAAAGGGGAATGAGGAGATGAAAAATCAAGAATCTCAATGCTTGTATCTTCCTTCACCAAGATACCCTCGTCCTTAATAGGAGAGGTATCGGGAGAAGAACAAGTATGATTATTATGATTGTCTACACTACCATCCTCACCAATGGGCAATGTAATATTAAGAATTGTGTTAATGGTATGAACATGTTTCTTAATGACCTCATCGTTGTAATCAAAATTGAACTCAAAAGAGGGGTTGTTGTATTTATGCAATCCATTTTTTACCAAATCAAAACCACATCTCTTGAAATAAAACATGCTATTATGGAAAAGTGCAATGCAATTACTTAAAATTAAATGTTTAAATGCAAATTTCAGACATGAAATAAGGTAATTTTCTGATTACATTATGCATCAACCTGAAAGATGAAATGTTGGAAATGCAAATTTGAAATGAAACAATGCATGAAATGAGCTAATTTAGGCTAGATCTAATGAAATGCATGTTACAGAAACTCATCCAACTGATACAGGTAGTTGATGGCAGCAAACAGAAGCTCAAAAATAGGGTTTTCAGCTCTGTAAAAGGCAATTTTAGGGGTGAACAGGGGCTAAGTCGCCCAAGGTGGCAAATTAGTCCCAGTAGGGATTTTTTCATATTTTTGAGAATTTTTTGATGGATTTTGATATTTGTTGTGATGTATGATGCAGACCTAAGATTCCAATGCAAAATTTCATAAATTTTCAATGATTTAAGATGCAAAATTTCTTGTAATTGAAATGATTTCAAAAATGACTACCCTTGAATGATGTTTTTGACCTAGATGCATAAAACAAATGTTCTCAAAACTTTCCAGACTTATATTATATGATACTAGGAGGCTTATGAAGCACAAAAATGAGGTTTCTAACGCTATAATAGACAGTGTAAAATCTGGACAGGGACTAAGTCGCCTAGAATGGCGAATTAGTCCCAGTTAGGGTTTTTTCAAATTTTCAAAAAAAATTAATGGGTTTTGATGTTGTTTAGTATTGTATGACCTGAATACTAAAAGAAAATGTATTTTTCAGAAGTTTTGCAATGATTTAAAATGCAAAAATGCAAACTATATGCACTTTTACTAATGCAAAATTTTAAAACCCTAGAATGTAAATTAACTAATGCAAAATGTAATGCAATGTTAATGCTCTCTAATTCTAGGATGATGAAGGACTCCAAATCAGAAAATAAAAGTATTCTAATGTCAGGTTCACCAAAATGTGGACAATGATTTTGGATTGCCCAAGGGTTCCTCTAACTCTTCTAGGTTTTTCACCTAAAAGGAGAGGAATTGGGTCCAAAATGTTAATGTCTACACTCAAGATTAATGTAAAATGGATGTAATATTCTTAAATTTAATGTCCTAAATGAAATAAACTAAAAGAAAGATGATTTATTGATGCTAAATCTAATAAATATGAAGTGTTGGAAAACACATTGTGATATGCAAACATGTGATAAATGACCTAGAAATGCAAACAAAACTAGATAGAAATCTATGAAACAAAATGTGTGCACCTAGAGGTTGAAAAAGAATGGAATGAAGGTCTAGAATCCTGACGAAATTGTTGCAGAATCCAATAGGGACACTTGTGCCAATTTGGGCGACTTAGTCCCAGTTCTGGAAAAACTGCTCAGAAACCTGTTTCGACCAAATGGGTCTTTGAATCTACAAAACCCTCTGAAAAATAGGTTCAGTGGGACTAAGTCACCACTGTTGGCGACTTAGTCCACTTTTGAATTTCTAAAAATTTGAAAGTGGAAATAGAAGCCCTCGGTCTATACTTCGGTTCCTAACAGGTGTCCGCTTCTGAAACTCTGATTTTCAGGCCTGAATGTGACTTTTTGTTGATATTTTGGCTTTACAAGAAAGGAGAGGTCTTCAACAAGTCTTCAACCTAGTCATCAATGATCTTCAAACCCTCAAAGTGTCTAAATCTGCAAACACACAATGAAAGAGAAATAAATGGTGAATGTTAGGGCATAGGGGTTTGCCTTGGTCAAACCCCTTTTTAGGTAATTAAACCAAAATGAAGAAAGAATGCAATGAAGCATGAAACAATGGAGTTAATACCTTGCCATGATGTTTGATCTTGAATTTCTGCAGTAAAACATGAAGAATCTACCCTTGAATGTCCTTGGAAGCTATTTTGATGACTTGCAATGATAAAACCCTAGCTTGGTTGACTTGAGAACATGATGAATGATGAATGAATGATAATGAGTTATTAAATTTTTTGGTCAAATGAGAGGGAAAACCTTATATTTATACACAATTATGCCCTAATTCCTGAAAATACCTCATCACAAGCCAACCTTAGGTCTTAAGGAATAAAACCCCGAAAGAAATTTAAATTAATTTTGTTTTTTAAGCCAAATGGGACTAAGCCGCCACCAATGGCGACTTAGTCCACTTGGGCATTTTTAAGTGGATCTCAAGAATTGTGATAATTTAAATAATGTTTATCGGGTTCTTCTTCAACAAGACACTTAAGTAAGGCTTGTAAGTGTATAAAGGGGCCATTTAAATCATAAGAAAGGTGTAAATATTAATGACAAGCCTAGAAAAGTGTGAAAGTTTGTTGCAACTTTTTACAACACTTTGAAATAGGCTTGGTAAGGTTATTTAGGTGAATTATGATATTATGGTCCTAGAAAAGTGTGAAGATGTGTTACAAAACCTTACAACACCTTTACAAGACATCAATAAATGCATTTTATTCAATTTGCAAGGGTCCAAGACCTAGTCTGGATGTGTAAAGCACCTCACAACACCAAATAAAGGCCTCATTAAGTCCAATTTATCATCAATTAATCCAAAATCAAGCAAAGTATACACTTTTTGGTGACACGGTATTGATGGAAGAATATTTGGAGTATTATGGATATGATGTGGAGAAAGCTTACAAAAATCCTTACACTCCTGCTAATGATCCAAGTACACCTAAAGAAATCAAAGCACATGAAGCGAACAATAAGGTGAAATACATTTTGAAGAATAGTTTGGTACATTCAGAGTTGATCAAGGTTCGGAATTTGAAGACAGCTAAGGAAGTATGTGATGCTTTAGAAAGAGCACATGATGGTGATGAAAGAGTTATAGAGGTGAAACTACATAATTTGGAGACACAGTTTGATCTTCTACATATGTCCGAAGATGATAATTTCAAAGCTTATGTACAAATATTGGATGAGATAGTAGCTGAAATGTGAGGACTTGGTGCTACTATTGGTGAAACAAGGATTGTAAAGAAGATTCTCAGAACTCTTCCTGATGCTTATAGTGAGAAGGTGAGTGTTATTTAGCAGACTAAAGAATATAAGACTTGTACTAAGGAGCTTTTGTTAGGATTTTTGACATTTTATGAGATGAGGAAGTCAAGTCTAAGGAATGGAAGCAAATCAGAGACTACCTCTAAAGCTACAAAAGCTGAAGATCCGGATGAAGAGAAAATTGATGAAATAGAAGCTAACTTTGTAAGAAGAATGAGGAAAGGCTTCGGTAAGTATGAAGGTAAGTTTCCCTTTAAATGCTTCAATTGTGGAGAAATAGGTCATTATGTTGCAAAGTGTTCGGAAAGAGCTAAAAGGAATAAACAAAGATATGAGAAGGAAAAGAAAGGAAAGAAGATTAACAAAGCTTACTATGTGAATGAGAATGCTAGTATATCTAATGAGGATTTAGAATATGAAGATCCTAATGACAATGAATGCTTGTTCTTGGCGTTAAGGATGAACCTACTTCTACTAATTCTGAAAAACAAGTAAAGGAAAGCCCTCCGAAGAAGGAGAAAAATGAAGGTACGATTATCTCTACCCTACATGCTAAACAAGAGAAGAATTTTTGGATAGTTGATAGTGGTTTTTCACATCACATGATTGATGGTAAAAGTAAGTCTGTTAAGCTTGAAAAATATGGAGGCTTGGTTATGTTTGGAGATGATACTGGTGCTAAAAATTGTGGGATAGGTTCAGTAAGTTTTAATGGCAAGCATCATATTGATGATGTTTACTATATTAAGGGTTTAAGGCATAATATGTTGAGTGTTGGTCAGATGTATAGAAAAGGATATGGTCTTGTGTTTAAGGATTAGAAATGTGAGATCCGAAAGGGATCCAGAACATTGATTGCTACAGGAAAGAGATCTGAAGGGAATATCTACCAACTTAAGGGTGTTGATGGACGATGCTTTATGACTCAGATAAATGATAGTTTGTTATGGCATAGGAGAATGTGTCACATGAATTTTGATAAATTTCCAAGGATTAGTGTTGTTCAGGTTGTGAGAGATTTACAAAGAATTACAAATCCTGTTAATGCTATTTGCAGAAATTGTCAGTTTGGTAAGCAAGCAAGAAATCATTACAGATCAAAGGAATAGTCTACTACTGGATTACTAGATTTAGTTCATAGAGATCATTGTGGTCCTACAAGAGTGAGAAGTCTACTTGGTGAAAGGTACTTTATTCTTTTAATTGATGATTATTCTAGATATACATGGGTTACATTTCTTAGAGAGAAATCAGATGCATTAGATAGATTCAAGGCATTCAAATCAATGGTTGAAAATGAAGTGAATTTGAAGATAAAATGCTTAAGATTTGATAGAGGTGGACAATTCACATCCCATGAGTTTAATATGTTTTGTGAAGTGCATGGAATAAAAAGACAGTTATCTACTTCGAGAACTCCTCAGCAAAATGAAGTTGTTGAAAGGAAAAATAGAACAGTTCAAGAAGTTGCTAGGTCAATGATTACTGAGGCTGGTTTACCAAAAGTTTACTAGAAAGAAGCTATTCATATTGTTATTTATGTATTCAATTGAGTTCAAGCAAAAGAAAATAGTACAAAGACTCCCTATGAGCTATGGCATGGTAGAATTCTCACTATTAAATATTTCAAGGTATTTGGAAGCAAATGCTATATAAGAAGAGATGAGGAAACTTTGGGAAAGTTTGATGCAAGAAGTGAGGAAGGTATTTTACTTGGATATTCTACTAAAAGCAAGGCATATAGATGTTTCAATAAAAGACTGAGAAAGATTGTAGAAAGCTCGAATGTGAAGGTTGATGAGACAATGAAGAATTCTATTGACATTGATGGACATGTATCTGATGAACATGATTGTGGAAGAATAGAAGAAATTGTTGAAGAACAAGAAAAATATGAGCAAGAGAAGCAGGATGAACAAAATGAAAGAGAAGAAGATGCTCCGGTGATGTCCCCTAGGACACCTAGATATGTACAGAAGAATCATTCAGAAAGTCAGATTATTGGAGATAAGACAAGAGGTGTGTTAACTAGAAGCAAAGTTGTTGTTGAAGTGAATTTGTGTTTACTTTCTGAGATAGAACCAAAGACAGGAAGTGAAGCTTGTAAAGATGAACATTGGAAGGAAGCAATAAAAGAACTTTTGCAGATTGAGAAGAATTAGACTTGGGAATTGGTCCCACGACCGGCAGATAAAAATATCATTAGATCGAAGTGGGTATTCAAAAATAAGTTAATTGAGAATGGAGAAGTTGTTAGAAATAAAGCGAGGCTTGTGTGTAAATGTTACTCACAAGTAGAAGGCTTGGACTTTCAAGAAACCTTTGCTCCGATAGCAAGAATGGAAGCTATAAGGATTTTCTTAGCTTGGCACTTGCTACTTATAAAGACTTTAAGGTCTATTAGATGGATGTCAAGTCAGTATTTTTGAATGGTGAGCTAGAAGAAGAAGTCTATATGGAACAACTATAAGGATTTAAGTTGATAGATCAACTAGATATGGTGTGCAGATTGAAGAAAGATTTATATGGGTTGAAGTAGGCTCCTAGAGCTTGGTATGCAAGGTTAGACAACTATTTGATTCAGCAAGGTTTTAACAAAGGTACGGCAGATAGTAATTTGTACTTTAAGATTGAAAATGACAAAATCTTGATTGCAGTTGTGTATGTTGATAATATTATCTTTGGAGGAAATGAAAATATGTGCAAGATGTTTTGCGGAAGAGACGCAAAAATAATTTGACATGTCTATCTTTGTGGAGATGAATTTCTTCCTTGGGCTACAGATTAATCAAACAGAAAAAGGAATTTTCATTTCACAGTCTAAGTATGTGAGAGAGATGTTGAAGAAGTTTGGGATGGATGGTTCCAAACCAGTAAGTACTCCTATGGTAACTGGTTGCAAATTGGGTAAAGATGATAATTCACCTAAGGCTGATCAGAGCAAGTATAGATATATGATTAGTGGACTATTATATTTGACTACTACTAGACCAGATATCATGCATGCAGTCTATCTTGTGGCTAGATTTCAAGAAGATCCTAAGGAAACACATGTTGCTGCAGTTAAAAGAATATTCAGATATTTGAATGGCACTCCAGATTAAGGATTGTGGTATCCTAAAGGTACTGATTTTATACTTAGTTCCTATACAAACGCAAATTGGGTTGGACATGTAGATGACAGAAAGAGTACAAAAGGTGGTAAATTCTTTCTTAGATGCAGATTGGTGGCATGGTTGAGTAAAAATCAAGATTCAGTCTCCTTGTCTACTGTTGAAGTTGAATATATTGTTGTTGCATCTTGTTGTACACAATAACTATGGATGAAACATACATTGAAAGATATCATAGTGCTATATGATGATCCCATTTCTATTTTCTACAATAATACAAGTGCAATTAATATTTCTAAGAATCTGGTGATGCACTCAAGGATGAAGCATATATCTATCAGATATCATTTCTTGAGAGAGAAAGTCATGGAGAATGAAGTAAATCTTGAGTATGTTCCGATGAAGGATCAAATTGTTGATATTTTCATGAAGGCTCTTTCTAAAAATACTTTTGAATATCTCTGGGAGAAGTTAGGGGTTATTGCCCCTCCTTTATTGAACTAGATGCATAGGGAGATGCATCAGTCTAGTGGATCTATGAATCTATCTTTCTTCTGGACTGATGTTTTGGTGGCTACCTCTCAGGGGGAGCAGGTAGTATCAGGTGTTGTCATTATGTGTATTATGTTTGTCATGTCAAAGGTGGAGAAGAGGAAGCATTGTGGAAAAAAAGAGAAAAGAGAATGAGACGAAGCATACAAGAGATTATCCTCTAAGGGAGAGAAAGCAGAAAAATGTATTTAGAGGTAGTATGTTGTCTTTGATGGTTTTTCACATCATTTGTCGCCATCAATGACAAAGGGGGAGATTGTTACAAGAATGAAAAGACTGAAGGTGTTGTGGAAAGTTTGCAGGTGTTTTCATTGATGTCAATCGGTCAACTGGTTATCTACTAGTTGTTGTAGGTTGTATATGTCGAGGATATTGAGAAAATTGTAATAAAGATATGTTGTCGGTGTTCAGTGGTTGCTTCGAGTTTTGGTCTTGATTTTCTCCTGTGGTTGTGAGGTTCAGATATGTTGTTCATGGTTGTTAGTAGATGTTATATCTAGATTTTTGGTTGTTGGTTCATTGTATAGTGCAAGCAGTGTTCACTAGTTGTGAACTATGGTTTTTTTGTGTTTTTGGTTGAGGTCCGGGAGAAATGTTGTTGGTCTGGATTTCTCTTTGATGAAGTCTTATGACTTGCAGTTCTAGTGTTGTGTTCCCCGGTTCTATTGAAGATATTTTCAGCATTTGGAAGATTCATGCTTAATGGTTCTATGTGTTTTGCACTGGTTTGGCTGACCTTGTGTGAAATACTACTTTTGAGGATGATGAAGTGTGTTGGATCTTTTTGGGTCCCTTGAAGCGTGTGTTTGGGTCACCCTCATTCTAATTCCACCCTAGGATTTTTTGGAGCCAACCTAATTTGAATTTAAATTTGGATGGTTGACTTTCGATATGTTTCAAAGTTGAAGATGGTATAAATGCAAGATGAGTTAATGGTGAAACATGAGGCGAGAGCGAAGAAGAAGAGCGATAAGAGAAAAGAGGAAGTGCAGTTTTATGCAACATTGATTCTATTCAGTGAGTGTGTCTGTTGAGAGTATGGCAGATCAATGCGAAGCTTAATGCTGAGTTTTGGATGTAGTGAGCAAAAGGAAAACTCTATCATTCATGCGTGTGTGAATAATTGTAGTGGAATGGATTGTAGTCTCTCTGTAACAAGTCTTCTTTGTCTTCTTTGTATCTCTGTGGTAGTGAGCTCTCCAGGTTGTAGCCATGTTGAACAGTGAGTCCTTGTTCCGAACAGTGAGTCCTTATTTCAAGTAGTGAGCCTTATTCCAGGTAGTGAGCCTTGTTTCAAGAAGTGAGCCTTTTTGTAATCAGTTTTGATATTCTCTATAGTGTGAGTTAATCCTCATCGTGGTTTTTCCCTTATTGGGTTTTCCACGTAAATATGGTGTTATTGTGTTTATGTGTTGGATTTAAGTTTCTTTATTGACATTTGATGATTAATCATTTAAGCAATATTCAGAATTGGTTCTAGTGATTAAGTTAAAGGTTTAATTTTGTGAAAATTGATTCACCCCCCCACCTCTCAGCTGTCCTATTCAACAATGGTGACATTCTAGAAACTAATCATGAAGAATATTCCTAGATTGATTGTAAATCACAAACATCTTTTGAAGAACAATTAGGATCTAATGTTTCCACTGCTACATTTGAAGATTCCTAGCATAATATAGAAGAATTAACATCATTATGTTTCCAAGACAAATCATATTCAGTTACAGTTTGTCAATGCAGATAGTCAAAAATCCTAAACAACAAGGTATTGGTTATTCAACAATCAAATATTCTAACCATGTCAGCAATACCTCCATAATGTCGAGGGAAACTTTATCTAATGCAAACATCAACATGGGAATCATGAAGAGTCCTTATGATAAAATTGCTACCAACACTTCAACCATCCATACAATAATCATCATCCTCACATATTTCCACAAGATAATTAGGATCAACAAGAGGAAAATCTATATCAAAGAAAAGAGCAAGTCATTGAAGCAAAAAAATCAGCAAATCAAAATAGAAAAATAAAATTCAAGTGAATGCCAATGAAAAATAAAGCAATTAATCCCTATCAAACTCCATTAGTCAAAGAAACTATGAGGAAAATAAAAAAGGGAATTTCATCCACCAAAGATTTCCACCAATACAAAATAAAGCTTCAAGAACGACATACAAAGTATATGAAGATGTTGGTCCTAATTCCACTCAAAATTCCATATCCACCCTTCATTTCTCATCTTCGCAAGTTTGGAGAATCAAAGATCCATTGTTCAAACTATCGACTAAACAATCTACATCTCATATCTCTCATTGCATTCCACCATCCATATCAAAATCAAGAATATCCACACCTCGCATTGACCATGTCTTGGCAGCAAATCTTTATCATAAGGAATCTAAGGGCACTCTATCATGATGTATGCATCTAGATAAGGTTAACTTTGGTATCAACGAAGAAAAGAACATTCAGGGGTTATATTCAAGCGTCTGTATCTTGGCCAAGCAACTCCTTCAGGCAGGATATCATTAGCATATCTTGACAACAACATCTACATCAGCACCACCAGGTGGTTCAGCATGATCTAAGCATTCAAAAAATCATAAGATTCATAAAATGAAGAAAACAGTAAAGAGAAAAAATTTCCTCTAGTGAAAACCACTTTGATGGTGCTTTGGGTAAGTACCTTGATGAAAACCCGACAAACTAGAATCATGTGTAGAATTGAGCATCTACGTGTGCCATTCTAGGTGGAAGCATCTCATCCCCTCCATAATGAATCTAGCATTTTGTCTATCCATAATAAAGCCATGATCCCATCCAGTCCATCCTTATTCAAATTCTAAATTATCTTGATCTTGAAAAATGCTCGGGGCATACTTCAAACTTTCTCTTGGTAAAATATTGACATTGTCAGTGTTGTCGATCATATCCTATCCTATGTAATACCATAGCCTACATCTAAGCACTATCCAAGCAACCATGCTCTACCTCGATGATCATACTTTATCTTATCACAAGATAATCCTTGGCATCCTTCACATATCGATCCATCCATCATCCTAATGTATGTATTCTTTCATGATATTGCAAACATTCCTAGACACTAGGGGCAGGCACTTGCATCTTGCTTCCAAATAAATCTTGATCCATGTCCTATAGCTCATAACGTCATCTAGACATCGTGATCAAGGTATCATCTAAAAAATCCACAAAAACATCTTGGGGGTGGTCAAATTCAGCTATCTACACCCCAAAAGCATTCTACTAGATAAAGATTCAAGGTTTCTAGGGAAGTTTTGTTGTTCTTTGTCAAAGAAGATGAATACCCACTTGAAAAGGTTCACTTCTTTCCATCCATACATGGATGGACAAACTAAGCTTGTTAATAGGAATTTAGTGTAGTTGCTTAGGAATTATAATTAAAAGAATCCAAGAATCTAGGATGCAAGCCTTGCTTAACTTCAACATTACTATAACAAAGCTATACGTAATTCTACAAATTTATTTCCATTTGAGATATGTTTCAATTACATACCACCTAGTCCTTTAGATATTGCAACAAGTCAATCACATGAGGATGGAAAAGATGAAGACTCTAAGGTAGAAGGGGTTGGATAGTTTAGAGAAAGAATTTGTGAATTCATTTGTAAGTATAAGAAAATTTGAAAAAGAGTCAAAACAAGTACAAGTAGAGGCATAATCGACATTGTGTTAAACACAAGTTCAAGGTGTAGTTAGCATGACTTTATTATGTTTTGTTAATATGGTTGTATCCAACTATATATTAACTATTTGTCAACATTTGGGTAGTTATAGGAGTCAGTTGATAAATAGTTGTGTTCTCATGGTAACAATTGATTCATTTCAATGGCCCTAGTGTAGTCAAGGAAAGCAGTTTGATCCTTGGTTGACCACCCTGGTCTAAATCTGTAATAACTTCATGATTGAATAATGATATTATTTCACACCTCTATCTAGTATGCATTGTTATTTTTATCATTAATTCAAGTAATAGATTTATCAATTAGAAGAAAAATATTTGGTATTGTTAGCTCAAAAGATGTCAGGTCTAGTTTAAGATATTCATGCCCTTAGACATTTGATAAACGTAGAAAGAGACCACAATGTGGTTAGGATCAAGAGATTAACTGGTCCTTACGGATTGTAGAACAAAGAGAACCGGTGGGATGACTATGGGCAGAAACCAAAGAAACCCCAACCATACAAATCCAAATTTGGAGTCCATCCCAAGAACAGAGTTGAAGTCAAAGTGTGAGTTGAAGCCAAAGCCATACTCGGGAAGAAAAAAAATCAATTACAAAGAAGCATACAAGGGTAGAGAGGGAGGTGATAGCAAGGCACTTACCACTACTCCATGAAGCATGATTCAATCTTTCCAACCAAGAGGAAAAGTTAGTAAAACCACAATTAGACAAGGGAGGGTGAGAGATAGAATGTAAAGATTCATTGACAAAAGTGTATGAGAGCAACCTTCATGCATCAAAGAGTTGTTGATTGAAGAAGAATTGGTAATTGAAGAAATCAAGCCAAAAAATCTAGGGCCAAGGATGTACAAGAGAGAACCTAAAGACAAGATAAGTGTGTAAAACACTAAAGAAAGTGAGTTGATGGTTCTCATGTGGCTAAGAGCACAAGAGAAGCACGATAATGTCCAAATAAAAACTCCCTAGTGAGTAGGTTTCAAGCACTAGGGTTGCAACAAAACAATGCTCCTTCTTGATGGTAGTGGAATACAAGGAGATGTAGGATTAAATAAAATTGAAGACCTTAAAAATATTTGGTAGTTCTCTCATGTTAGCAAACTCTTTGAGGTCATGATTTCCTAGATTCCTCAAAGAGAATAATGTTTCTTAATCTTCTTATCATTCACTCTCCCTAAGTTTTACATTGTTTCATTCCTTTCTAGAGGTTGTCGAAATCAGCCATTCTAATCACATATTTCAATAACTATAAGACTATGTAGATGTAAGAATCGTCTAAATGACGTTTTCCAAAATATTTATCATATTTCTTGGTGTTCCACAAGGGTGCATCCCCCCAAAAAAAAAAGTTATTTTTTGGGACAAGGACATCCCTAGGACGTTGAGATGCCAAGGGGGCATACCTCCCCATTGCCACCAACAAACATAAAACGTCCCCAAGACATTTCCCTTAGAGAGGAGATGTTCCCAAGAATTCCTCCCTAATGGGGGCATTAAGGGGATGTTTCCAGGGAGTCCTCCCTAATGGGTGGATTGAGGGGATGTCAAGATGTCCTTGGGACCCTCAAGAAACTCAGCCACGTCCCTCAAACATCCTAGAAACCTATGGTTGTCCACCATATTTGAAATGTGGGTCACTAACCATAATATTCTAATGAACCCCACCCACACCCTAAACACTCAAAAAAAGCTACAAAAACTCTATAGCCCTAATCATTTCGACTAGTCAAATTCTTCAAATTCATAATTAGTTATGTGAAGAATGTACGTTTGGCTAGAAATTGTGAGGACTAGGTGTTGGATAAAACATAGTGATAAAAATATGAAAATGGTGTGCACCATGAAGGTTTGTGTGGTCTTGAAGACCTTGATGAAGGACCATGTGAGGGGGGTTACCCTTGACCCTAATTGGTGCAATCCAACTATAATATCTCATAGCCTCCAAATCAAGGTCCTTGGTCTTCCCATTCTTGTCACATGTCCTTGAAATCTGAGCCCTTGGTCCCCCATTCTAAAACTCTATGGAACCATGCAATTCATGGACTATAAAAATATCATGTTCTTAATACTATAATCTTATCATTCACCTCTATATTAATGCATTTTGTTCCTCTGTTGTTCCTCTCAATGGAGAGTATCTTTGTACTTCTCGGATATTTATGTTTTCTCGTTCTCTTTTCCTCTCTTCATATGTAAACCTTTTGTGCTCAATTAACAATGGTTTGATAACCTAAAAAAAATTGGCACTAGCTAACTTGTATTGTTAAAGTACAATGCAAAATCCACTTTGTCAAGTTTTACTTACAAGTCTTCAATATCTTCTTTTATTTTCCCAAGTACAACTATGTTCCACAAAGATATGTCCAACATCAAGCAGTATTTTCATTCCTAGTAGGACTCCATACGACTGATCACTTTGCCCATGAAAGACCCCAACCATCATTTAGTTTCCAAATTCAATCAGATCTTCCACTATAGTCTCACCATACCATACCAACATTGTATAGGCAAAACATTACATTACATTAATATAACAAAGGAAGAATATACAAGAAACAAATCACATGAAACAACTTGAGCATTTATCTTTATTCACATGTACAATGTAAATCAATCATAACCAATAAGAATACAAGAGGCAATGTAGGCATAGGAGCTCCCAACGAACTAGTTGATATTATAAGTAACAATGTCAACTCGAGCAATGTTGGACCAAATGTTTATTAACCACAAAATGAGTACCAATTGGGACTAGGCAAAAGTTAAAAAGCATATCATTAAACATTATGCATACTACATTATATAACATTTCTTCACAACATATAGACATTACAAAATGTCCAACTAAACTATAAGACAAAAATAAATGATGCCTACACCCTTCACCAAAGTAGGCTGAACACTTCACTCAACTAGAGAGGGCTTAACAAGTGCTCCGTGATTCTCAATAGCTTCTATGAGCATTGTCAACTAAAAGGGATCCATAATTCCTTCATTTTTAAGGAGCAATTTTTTGGTTGCCTTGGGCAATTTTTCTATCCAAGCTCTTTGCACCTCTTGTTGTGCAAACTTTTCTCTAATAGTACTACACCAAATTTTCTTCTTCACAAGGGTATTGGATATTTAGTCATAAAACTTCCCAACAATGTACTTGGTCTTCTCCACTTTGGCACCTCTTCTTTGATTGTACTTGATCCTCTTAACATTATTTAGCTCATTACGGATAACTAAACATTGCAAATCATGTCAAATCTTGTGTGAAAAAATGATGGTAGCCCAAGAGTCTAGGAAAGCTAGCTGACAATTAGTCCTAATGCACATTATGTAATTCTTGACACCATCAACGAGAAGCTTCTTATTATTTGTTTAAGATGTATTCTCTAACCACAATATTCATATGGATCTAAGCTCTACAACCAACAAACTTTCTCTCTTGATGTGTTAGAGATGCTTCAAAATCTCCACCCATGAAGGACTCTCAAACCATGCTCAAGATTCCATCTCCGACTTTGCTACAAACTTGAGACTTGATTGTCCTAACAATTGAAATAAATAACCCAAATTATTTATGTACAACAATACTAAAAATAAAGTATCGCAATGAGAATTCACAAGCAACAAGAAAATAAATAAGAAAAATATAGAAGAGAACTCCCAAAAATATGTACTTGAATACAAGAAGTTGGAAGACTCCCCTAGAGGTAAGAATATAAAATAAACTAGCATTCACTGTGCTATACCAAAAATAGTGTCCAAAAGAGGATGCTAAATTTGAATTTTTTTTAATAAAAGAACAATTATATAAAGCTGAGAGAAATTTTACATGAGGCAGATATGTTATCATGCCAAACCTTCTAAGATAATAAAGATGCCTGTTGTATTCTTTGAATTTTACTAGCTTAGTAGTACAAAAATTTGTAAAAAATGAGACAGCTAACTACTAGCAAAATACTCTTCAGCAATAATAGATACCATTATATAGCCAATTTCAATATGTACAATGAAAGATAATGCGAATGGGAGCAACAATGATTCATTGTAATAAAAAGGATCCAAATCCTAGTACTTAATACATGCACAAAGTATAATGAGGTACACTTTCATTACATTCGACAAGTCACTAACACTACAGATGTAAAGTTGCAGTATTCTCCAAATCAAGATAAAACCATTGATATCTTCACAAAACCTATTGGTCTAGAAATAGTTATCATTTTTGGAGGTAAGCATTTATGTTTTACCATACACGACTTTAAAGGGAAGATATTAGAATATATAAAATGACAATTTGAGTTAGCTGGCAGGTTGGAGGCAACTGATAATTGCAATATTGGCTGATGAACATTTCAGTTATCATACCCTTAAACATAATTGACAATGCATTGTTCCTCTTCTCTCTATATATTATCAGGTTATATTTTGTTCTTCCTTTAATATCAACCAATGTTAAATTTGATGTTTTATATGGGTGTTTCTTAATATTAGATGTTCAATAATTGTTTCATATTTTTTGTTATCACATTTGTTAAGAAGGTCTTTCATTTGTCCCTCTTCAAAATGTGTTCCCGCATCTGTCAAATCATAATAGTTTGTATAACAAATGTAAAAGGAAAGTTGACAAACAAATCAAATATTTTATTAACAATTTCACATTTAAGCTGCAACAGAACATGCTAGAGTTTTTCAATGCTAATGTAATGTCTCAAGTCTAAATTTTTTTATAGAGTAACTTATAAAATACTCAAATTTGAAATATAAGTAGAAAATACAATATGAAATATATTGAAACAATCACCATCAAATTTGCATAACAAAATATGGAACATACAATACTGATTTTACACAAACTAAATACATGAAAGATTTCTTCACCCAAATGCATGTGGTTGTTTTATATTATTCAGATGAACAAAATGCTAGAAAAAATACATAATGTACAGCAATACATGCAAACACTAAAATAGTGAAGTATGTCTTTCTTGTTGTAGCTTCTTCCTCTCAAAGTAATAAAAAAAACACTAAAAACCATAGATGGAAGACTTGCCAAAAACTTGCAAATTTTTTTGTAAAACGAATTTTTGGTGCAAGTACTTGCTTGGAAAAACTCATTGATTTTTTGACGAGTTTTTAAAAAAAACAAGGCCTCTTAGCAAAAAGAAACCTGCAGCTGGAATAAAGGCAATTTCGATTCATTTTTTGTGGTTTGTGTGGTTTTGAAGGTCTTAATTTGGGCTTTGTCGGCATTAATTTTTGCCACTCAAAAAATCATGAAAATGAGGTGCGCCATGGAGTTTCGTATGGTTTCGGAAGCCTTAAATAGGTGTTGGCGGCAAGGGCGCTGCCCCCAGACCCCACAAGAGGCGCTACCCCTCGACCCCGCTAGGGGCGTAGCCCCCAAATCCCATGAGGGGCTCAACCCCGCTAGGGGCGTTGCCCCCAGACCCCCACGAGGGGCGCTGCCCCTTGACCCTGCTGGGGGTGTTGCCCCCAAACCCCCACGAGGGGCAGCGGCCCCTCGACCCCGCTGGGGGTGTTGCCCCCAAACCCCCACAAGGGGAGCTACACCTCGACCCTGCTAGGGGCATTGCCCCCAGACCCCCACAAGGGACGCTACCCCTCGACCTCATTGGGGCATTACCCTCAAACTCCCATTGAATTCATTTGATTTTCTAGGTACTCTCTAAGTCCAAGTTTCCAAGTTTTCCTACAAGTCTTCATCTATAATATCGTCTAGTTCTACCTCTCCCCTAGTTTTCACTAGACATGGGAAAGAGGAAGATGTAAATTTGTAAAATATATTAATGTAGTATTTACTTTCATTTTTAAATAATTTGCTATTTTCATTTTGTTTCAGAATATCAACATCGACGCATTCCACATGAGGATGCCATTTTGTACCCAATTTGCTTTCAAATCAATCAAATACAACTAGACTCGGCTTGTTTCTTTTATGTACTCATTTATTGACTCATTGGATGCATCTTATCATTGAATTTTGCAAAAAAAATGTGTTTTTAGTGAAATTTAAGCAATTTTTTAAGTTGTCAACTTTTTTGCCAAGTTTTTCCCTAACCAAGTTTTTCAGGCTTGCCGAGTACTTGCAATTGGCAAGTTTTCCAACTATGCTAAAAACTACAATGAAACACACTCAAACTTCACCACAACACAAAAGCTTTTCAATATAGATATAATGAATAGCGAAACACTATTTAAATCTTTTTAAAAAAAAACAATACAGTTGATTTTCAGATCTGCAACAAATCCCTGTATATTGGTGCACATTCCTTCACAAAATCTACAAATAAACAAATTAAAACATGCTGGAAAACTTTGCATTGCAAATACAATCTCTGAGTGGGATTGCCCTCGAGAAACCAATGGGTTTTCACCCCCTGATCTCCAAGAATCCAAAGGGTTCCATCCTCATATCCTATAGTTAAACACAAGCGCTTAGGCTATGAAGAATTTGAGAGATTGGCAAAACATAACAACCCAAGGAGCTGCTTGACTTATGGGGCACACATCTCAACATCCCATTGGACCAAAATAAAGATTACTTGAAAAAAAATTCAAATATTCTCTCTTAAAATAGACCATATAAAGAGTTGTCATAATTTCCTCTTCACCCAACTATATTTAAATAATCAAAAAATGCTTTTATTACACCCACTTACAATTGTCATAAAAACTTGTCATAAAATATTTCAAAATGGATAGTCTCTTCCCAAATTAACTTCTTCTAACTCCATTAATTTTCAACTCATTAATTCCTTTTATTTGCCAAAATTACCAATTGTAACTCCTTATTTATGAGCTGCCCTAAAATTTCATAACCCTGTCAAAGAAATTATTATAAAAGAAGAATCCAAATAATTTCAGAGTTAAATTATCTCACCTCCATGAATTTTCACACCCTTCCATTGAAAAATACAGAAAAATAAAAATATTTTAATAATTATTTGGCCCCTTCTATCAAAAATGAGAAATAATAATTAATTCAGTTCCAAGAAATCAGTTATAATTAAATTTATTTCCCTAGCAATTTCTTCTTAACCAATGGAAAATATAGGAATGGGCAACTTACCACAAAATTAAATTAATTAAAAATGGACATTACAGATAAGAAGTCAAAACCAAACTGAAGGAGCTAGAAAACACTACCCTTCAAAAAAAAAATTAAAGAGCAAATTGAAAATAAGTCATATTGGAAATTGTCGTCATTGATATCAAAGGAGGAAAACCATTTGTGATCACCCCTTGAAAAAGTTAAAATGAAATAAAAAAAAATCTATTATAATTGTTGGCCGATCTACATTAGAGTACAAAAATTAAATTAAATTATTTTCTAACTCATACAACCGACCCCTCATTGTGGTACCCATTTCTTTGTAAAATTAAATTTAAATAATTTTGATTTTAAACTAGGGACCAACCCCTCCAGTGGTGCACACAAGGTTAAGTTGAAAGGGTGCATATTTATTAAGTGTTGCCTCTCCTTGCAAAAGTCACACTTTCATGAAATCACCCCCTTTTGCATGGTATAAAAGAAGTTTAATTGGAGGTCTTGAAATAAACAATTATTGAATATCTTCCCTATTCAAGGCAGATTGAGGAGTAGATCAAGGAGCAGATCTATGAGCAAATCAGAAGGTGTTTATGAGCAGATTGGAAGAATATCTTTTATAACAGATTTTGAAACAGATCCAAGCAAAATTATAGGATATCTAAAAGCAGAAATATAGCAGATTTGAGAGCAGAAGTATCGCAGATTTTTGTGAAAGTATTAAGACAAATTTGTGAAGCATATTGAAACAACAATACATATAAATATTCATTGGAGGTTGGTGCCTCCTAATTGAGGAGATTGGGAGGTTGGTGCCTCTCATTGGAAAAGATTGGCGTCTCTTGTTGGGTTGGTGCTCATTGATGGGGATTGGTGTCTCCAGTGAATTGGTGCCTATGACGTTTGTAAGAGAAGTTGGATATAAACAATATTTTGCCATGGTTTTTTCCCGAAAGGGATTCCACATAAATTTTATGTTCTTGTATTGCGTAACTGTTTGATCTTGTGTGATTGATATTGCTATGGATGTTAAGATTTGAAAAGTAAAAGATTGTCTTTACTGATTCACCTCCCCTCTCAATATAAGTGGGTACTCACCAAGTCAATATATATAATAAAGCTCAGCAATCCATTGGTGAGATTTCCACAATACTATATTTTGAAATTGTCATATAGTATGTAGTAACATACCATTTCCCATCTAAGAGAAGATCTATGCAAGAAAAAATCAAGATAAATAATGGATAGAAACAATTACTATAAATGCAGATAATTATACTGGATGTAATGGAAAAATAACTCCACTGTCTGATTGTAACTTTTCTTAGTAACCACCTAATAAAAATTTAAAATATCGATGGAGTTTAACAGACTGCTCCTTTCTACCATGCAAGAATGCAGTCCTCCACTCAAAATCATGGATTTCTATCATAATTATGATAGTTCATTATATACAAATCTTTATGAAACCTATCTCATCTTTCTTGAAAATGCAAAAATATGCTGCCGACATCAATGCCAAACACAAGAACCATATAAAGATTTTGATGGTCGGCATCCTCCAAAACGAATAAACGAAACCAATTTAAAAGGTTTCTTAGTTTTTCCTTGGGAAAGAAGATTTGGATGTTGGTAAATTCTTCATAAATAGAAATTTTAATTATTGCATGTAAAATTATTGAACCCCCATTTATAAACAAGCAAATTAAATAAAGAACTACCTTTAAACTGTGTTATGAAATGGAAGTACCATCTTTAATATATTAAAAAATTAAAAAATAAAAATTAAGTATTTGTTAGTTGGGGAAGGATCAACAAATGTAATCTACTGTTTTGGGATTTTCAATGTCTTAACCTTTTTTTGCCCATTAGAGCTTTTGAAGCATATAACCCTTACCTCACAATTTAACTGACGTGGGCTTATCCTACGTAGTGCAACCCGATCATTTGTACTATGTTAAAGTATTGAAGTCTTTCAAGGTAAATAGAATTTTAATCGTTATTTTGGGTTTTTCAGCCTCTAGCCTCTTTCCAAATTGATATCTTGGAGCATGTAATGTTCCTATAAGTCACCCTTCCTCGCAATTCAAACCAATTTGGAAATAATTGAAGCATGACCCAATCATTATATGATGTCAGTATTGAAGTCTCAGGTGCTTGTTTTAATTATAATTATAATTTTTGTGGAGTTTGACCTTCGTGATGACCCCGTGACTAGTCATTTACACTAACAAAAGGCAAGAAAACCCACTTAGCACATGAGCACCTCTAAGAAAATTGATTGCAAATATAAAGCAGAGATCAATCCCAAACACAAGATTTCACATGTAAATTCTGATGGATATTATCCTTGAAAACAAATAAACGAAGACAAAATTAACAGGTTTCTTAACAATCTTGTGCTAAAGCTCATTAGTTTTGCCTAGCAAAGGAACAATTGAGTGTCAATAAATTCTGCATAAACAGAACTCTAACTATTACATGTAAAATTATTGAACAGCCATTTATAGGCTAGCTAACTAAATTAAGGAAAACTTCAAATTGCAAAAACCTCACCCATACAGATCCATGATTAGCCTGTAATTTGACCAAAGTATTTTCTTATGCATCATTATCTACCAGGGAAAACAAAATTTCCCATCCTCAAGATATTCATAATTTACACATTTTGCTGAATCGCTAGCCACCCCACTTTGAAACAGTATATATAGCCTGGTCTTCGCTATGGTAGTCTACTAACCATATATAAACAAATAGTGGGTGAACCATTTTTTCAGTTTCCATGGACAATAAACTAACTAGACCTATGTCAACAGCAATTCTGTAAAACGAGCTAAAACAATAGCAACATTTAAAGCTCTTCTGATATGGAAGTGTCATCCTTTATATCAGAAATCTGCTTTATATCTTCCTGAGGGACCACTGGATGACCTGTCAAAGGATCAACTGGGTGTGTATCACGAGGGCCACCTTTCCGCCCCATTACTAACATCGGAGGGGGTGGCAACAGTCCTGCTCTAAAAAGAAGACGTTGAACTGGATCTGAAGGTTGAGCACCAACTGATAGCCAGTACCTGCCAAGAAATTCAAACCTTTATAAATAAACTTGTCAAAGAGTTAAAAATAAATCCTGTTACTGCAAAATCTTTGCACATAAAATATAAATATTAAAATGGATACAAATGAGGCTACCACTGCGAACGATGCAAACTATATGATTGAATTTATCTATAATTGAGCAACCCAAATGCAGCAATGCTAGCTTCAGATGTATGCAAGAAATCCGGTTAAAAACCACTAGGTTTTTCACCTCTAGTCTCTTATCCCATACCCTGGCCTCAGAATTCCAACCTATGGGATTAATCCAATTACTAGCTTCAGATGTATGCAAGAAATCCGATTAAAAACCACTAGGTTTTGCACCTCTAGTCTCTTATCCCATACCCTGGCCTCAGAATTCCAACCTATGGGATTAATCCAATTACAAACCAATACTTCATTACATATTGAAGTCTTTCAAAGTCATCTTTGAGTTAGATTTATAATTTTTGTGGGATTTGACCCATGTGTTCTAAAGTCATGTTAAGATGGCGTCGGTGACTATAGTCATTTATGCTAATGACATTTACATGGAATGGGGACCCACTTAACACACAAGCACCTCTAAGCATTTGTTAGTAGTGGCAAGAAATGTCATCCACTACTTGGGGCTTTTCACCCTCTAGCCTCTTTTCCCATTGGTCAAATTTTGAAGCATGTAAAAGCCTTATTAGGTTGCACTTGCCTCACAATTTTAACCAAGGTGGGATTACCCAAAAACAATCCGATTCTGTACGTTGTGTTAAGTATTGAAGTCTTCACGGGGTTGGGGACCTAGCTTGGTTGGCTAAATCTTTCTTGTTGCAGGAGGTTGATCACGAGGTCTAGTCTCCCCACCCCCGTGGTACCGGAGGGCGTGTTGCGCCAGCACCGCCGGTCACGTTAAAAAGTTTACCAGGCGCACTGCAGTTTATAGGGGGTCGTGCTACCCGATTCCTGCAGTCTAAAAAAAAAGTATTGAAGTCTTCACAAACATTTTCTAATTAGAATTTGAACTTTTGTAGGATTTGAGAAATTTATTTTAACTAAAATCGCAACATTTCTCCTCATGTTTTTGGTTCAATTACAAGGCAAAGTGATCCACTTGCCACACAAGCACCTCTATGCATTCGTTAATTGAGGCAACAAATACTCGATGTAATCCACCACTTTGGAATTCTCTCCCTATAGTCTTATTAAACTATAAAAATTCTTAGAGGCTAAGGATTTTGCTAATGATGCGAGCAAGCAGATTATTTCCTTTCAAAGTATTATCTGGCTTGAGATACTAGGGGAAATATCGGTGATATGCAGAGTAAAAATATATTGGGGTATATTCTAGTGACTAATGGATAGAAAAACCAAATGGATTATCTATATGAGGCTATTGACAAGGCCAAGGAGGTTATCCAACATTTTATGGGTCCGACAAAACGAATCCATTTGCTAGAAAGACAACACATGCATATTGTTACCTATTACTTGAATCTGAAATACTTTTTCTTTGATTCCTTCAGGGCTGATGATGGTGTTATGGATGGCTTCAACACATGCATAGAGAGGACATTGCAGGTTTACAAGGCAGTAAAGGGGAGATTGTTTTTCTCTCCTGTGTGCATTTGAAGGAGAATGACTTAGCAGCCAGGTGAAAAATCAAATAAGTAATTATCTGTAACTATATTTGTAGAGGTTAAGGGTGTCCTTGTTGCTTGTGATATATTGGACTCGGATTGGTTATCACTAACCATGGGTAGTGAAGTTTGATCGTCACTAGCCACAAATGGTACGGTTGTTGGAGTGATTAATGCAGAATGAAAGGGCCACTCTAATGCTTGAAGGAATTTTGAGAGTGATCTTAGCGTTGAAGGTTGATCATAGACTGAAATTTGATTGAGGCCCGCTTCAAGTCTTCTAGGGATGAATTTTTAAAAGAGGTTTCCCTTTATCAATATCACTTTCTTTCAATTTGAGGCCATCATTGATAGGTGATTCAAACAATGTTCGCTCCTCCATTAAATGCATCAATATAAGCTACTTGTTCTTTCTAATTAAGGGCATCTAACTCTCAAGCTTGGTCATGGTAAATGAGAGTTGTCAAGGTAAGAAAATTCTATGGCATGTAATTGGTTTTGTGCGAGTTCTTTGTGAAGAGTGTGCTGTCCCATTGTGTTTTTGCTTGTTGCAGGACTTGTACTTATGTATACACCTGCATCAAGATCAACTCTGCTTCTAGCATTGTGGATGGAATTTGTATTTGTTGAGCCACATTCTTTGCATCGCTAACATGTACAAGCCGCAGACTCACTACTTCCCTCAGTTGTTTAATCTAAGTTTTTATGGCTTCTCTTAGATCCTATAGTTGTTGCATCAGAGTATGTAAAGCCTCTAGCTATGCCCTTATCTTCCCGTCGATATCCTACATAGCCTTATAAGTTGTGGCCACCTAGAGGATTTGTTGTTCAATTTGGTCTATCTGTCCTTTCAGATTCTTAGTTAAATTCGGCCATTACAAACAGAACTGATAGGGAGTATTGATATCTATTAAGGTAACTACAAAGTATTGATATTTGTTTCCAACTGGGTGTGGGCTGCCACACACTTCTTTATCTTTCTTCATCCATCCTTGCTTTCGTTAGTTTTGTTATAATATTGATTTCAGAGTATAGTGGCCAGATTATTCATCTCCTTGATGAGTCCATCAACCAACTGCTTTAGTTGCTGCCCCAGAGGCTATGATGTGTCCCTCTATAATTGTGGAAACTTATTTTGAATATCATTTATGACTCCCTCCAATTGTTCCCTGTTCTCCACATGCTATTTTGGGATATCCTCTCTTGCTATTTGGTGGAAGATATCACCAAGTTGAAGCTTTTGGAGAGAGGATATGCCCAAGATATCAACTTGTGATCCAGCAAGTGGTAATTGAAGTAACTACAGAATTGCAATAGGTTGGATTTGCCTTTGATGCTATAGAAAATCCCTGATCAACTACATGGGTGATGTTGTCGTGGAGGAGGATGGCTTGTCTAGTGATGGAGATGTTGTATGCGGCGGCCCTTGTCTTTCTGATTGGCTTGTTTCTTGTTAAGTTCCCCTAGAAGGTGTCTGTTGTGCTTGTTGGGCCTCCTTCTCTTCTTGCTTAATTACCTCATATATCTTTTTAGTCACTTCTAGTGTCTCCTCTTGAATTTGTTTGATGATTTGTACTGAAGCTCCTTGGCCTACATTTGTTCTAACTCTTTGTTTTGTCCTAGCGGTACTGAGGGAGTGATCTCTACTAAAGCCTCCTTTCTCAATTCTTCTTGTTGAACTGTTTTTTTCCCTCTTTTGTCGGATGGTTGAGGCTAATTTTGTTAAGTATTCAAATCCTAGTATAATAAACCTAGCCTTTGCATGTTTTGCAGGTGGGTCAATTGACAGTATGAAATCAATGGCCCACTTTTCAAATGGTGTCTATGCTAGGACTGGCCACAAGGGAATCTCATTTCTTGGGCTAGGTCTTCCCACCCTCTAACATATGTCACACTGCCCGACATACTGCTCTACATCCTTATGAAGACTTGGCCACCAAAGTTCTATCAATTTTGCCTTCTTTGTAGTAGCTTCCCTTGAGTTATGACCACCAAATATCCCTTCATGGGCCTCCTGAAGTATATCTTCCCTTTTGTGTTCATAAACTACCCTTCTGATAATGTCATCTCTCCCTATTATATGTAACTCTCCTTCAATTAATGTGTAGGGTAGAGACTTCCACAAAAGTATTTGCTTGTCCTATGATGAGGGTATATGGTGGAAATTCTCCTATAGATAGTAAAGTTGCCACGTCATGGAGCTCCTCTGGTAACGTAGTTATTCTAAACATATTTGCACCAAGGAGGTCTTCCCGGTCATCTAGTTCTTCTTCAATCTCAATTTTGGAAAGGTAGATGGGCCCTTGATTATTTTTTCTTGGTTTAACCATAATGTTAAAATCAAATTCTTGAAATAGTAGCAACCATCTGCATATTCCTCCCCAGTCACCAATCTATTCAATAAATACTTTAGTGGTTCATGATTGTGAGAGTTTTCTACTTGTGAATGCTATGGGGTGGTCTTTGTTTCCTCTAGGTTGTGCTAAAACTGCCCTCTATAGCTATTCTAGATGCCTCTACATGGACATGGAATAGTGATGTCCAATCTAGGAAGATTCTAATGATGTTCGTACCATGTCTTGTTACCACTGCAGCTTTATTTTATCCTTATAACCGACCAAGTCCTTCTATTTTGACTTTGTTGCTTCTCCTAGTACTCCTCTTTTGAGGTTTCTTCTTCATTAGAGGTGTAAAAATTGTATTTTTCTTCCTTCTAGCATCTTCTTGTCCCTTGTGGTATCTCTTTGGGGACTTTCATCATAATTCTTGCGATTTTAGTTGCGTTAGGACCTTGTAATTCGTCACTCTTTGATTGTGGCAATGCATTTTTGAAGTACTGTTGCACCTTGTCACAAGTGAATAAATCATGGTCCAGATTGCCGCAGAAGGCACGCTACTTTTTTTTGTTGGAACAACATTCATTTGCATAGTGTCCCTATTTGTCACATCTATAACAATTTGCATCCTTCCTTTTGCAACTACTTTTACCTCTTCCTCTTCCTCCTCTGTAATTGCTGAAGTATCTTTTGTCATCGTCATGGTTCTACAAAGGAGTATTTTACTATTTTGAAGAGTATTATTGTTTCTTTGGCTCCTCCAACTAGGTGCCCTATGCCCATGATCTTGGTTGTAAAGAGGTCACTTTGCAAGTCCCTTGACATATGCCATTGTTTGATCTACAATTCCTTTATTACTGTGGTGTAGCTGCAACATGGTTCATGTTCCTTTAACCTAAACAATAATGAAGGACAATCATCTATCTCATGGTCATCTCACTCTCTACAGATGCCACAATATACTATCTAGTTTTTCCAAGGGTCTATTTTCAAGTCTACTCTTAATACGCCAGCCCTTTTCTCCCCTTTCATTATTGGACACTCATTCCTTATGTGTCCTTCCCTTGAGCAATAGGTACACCAAACATGTGGTCTCTGCTTTTGCAAACTAGTGTCCTACCTAGCCAATATCTCTTGTTTAAGTTTTCATTTCTTTATTTTCATTAGCCTTTTCCTTTCTTCTACAAGTGTGTGCCTCCATGGGGCAAGCTAGGGTTACCACTTCAAAGTATGTACTAAACACTCTTCCATCCAATGATGTTCTAATCTCAAGACTTAGTCCCGATACAAACCATTCTATTTGTTGCTTTTCCATTAAAGGTTCTAATTTCCTTGACACCTCCTTGAACCGTCGGTCATAATCTTTTATTGGTTCTCCCCCTTCCTAGACTAACTCCCTCATTTTACTAATGCTCTATGTGGGAACTTCTAGAGATTCAAAATTTGCCATGAATTCTTCTTTACTTCTTGCCACTCTTTATTATGTTGTGGGTAAGATTTTTTGTACCAATTAAGAGCATTGTTTCTTAGGGTTCCTACAAAATTGAATAATTTGGCTTGATACCTAATTGTTCCTTTTCTTTGCCAAATAGATTCTAACACAAATATGTGTTCCACAACCTCTGTGGTATCTTTTCCAAATACTAGAAGCCTAATTGGGGAATCCAACTTACTTTTGGGCTCCTTTTTCTTGCGGTAAGTTTCTTTTTGTACTTGCTATTTTTTCGTATTAGAGTTTCTCTATAGTATAGGCTTATTTTCTCTTCCTTTATCCCTTGGTAGTTGAATATCAAAATATCCTTTCCCAATATAGCCTCACAATCTTTTATAAACTGTTGTTGTGGATCTAATGCTTGAGTTCGTTCTTCCCTTGTACTTTGTGATGAAATTATTCTTGACTTATATGGCATAGGAGATAGTTCCTAGTCCAAGGGGTGTAATTCTTCAAGGTGGTGTTTTGTTTTTGGAGATAACTTTTTCATTTGTGAATGACATTTAATAAGTTAGGGAAGATAATTATTTTCCCAAGTTGAACATGGTTTTATTTTCTCTACTAATTTCATCTCTTCTCAATTTTATCACACTCTTGGTAACAATTTTGTCTAAATAATCCACATCATATGTTAAGGATTTCCTATTCCAAGGTTCTTAATAATTCTTCAAATCTTTCTTCTAGTGAAACTTGAATGTTGGTTAAGTCTGGTTGTAATTGTGGTGATTTAATTAAAGGTGTAAGGGCTAGGACCTTAATACTCTTGGAACTTTCTTCTAACTCATTTCTTAATAACCCATAGTTTTCTATGCTTCCCATTAATGCTGTCAATATGTCTTCTACTTTGTTAAGATTCAGATTTATCTATCTTGGAATCCGGTATAATTCTATCTCCTTATTGGCAATACCCACATTGGCGCACTCTTCTTCCCAATTGGTAGCACCCACATTGGCACGCTCAACACCACCCTTCTTGGTGCACTCACTCTCAATATTTTCTGCTTTTTCCATCCTCCTGCAATACCATTCTTCTCGATGTTTAATCTATCTCTATCATTTATCTTCCACACTCTTGCCCCTCCATGTTCAACTATTTCGTTAATTCGATTTCCTCTCTAACCTCTCTTAATTTCTTATTATCTCCTTTGGCCATGGGTTTCAATGGTTTGGTATTTCATTAGTTATTTATGCATCCTCATGGTATGATAGTATGCTCACTTTGATTGTGACATCTATTCAGGAATCTCTTTTGAAGATTAATTTCTTATTATCTCCTTTGGCCATGGGTTTCAATGTTTTGGTATTTCATTAGTTATTTATGCATCCTCATGGTATTATAGTATTCTCACTTTGATTGGTGACATATATTTAGGAATCTCTTTTGAAGATACCCCCCCTTTCCATTCGCCATCCCCTAGATGCCTAACCCCCTCTCACAAGGTTAGTACCTAGGGGATGCTAACACAACTCTTTAAAAAAATTGTCTTTCTTATACTCTCCTTAATTTATTGGTGTATTCCACAAGTTTATTTGGTGCTCTAATTTCTTCTCTATTTCCTAACCAGGATCTCAACAACAAAACCAATGTTAGCAAGAAAAATGGGTCACAAACCAAAGTTTTGAGCCCTAGGAATTCTAGTTGTATTTACCCCAATGACAGCAATAGTAGAATCATCAAAGATTATGTAATGTCGAACATCACAATGCAGTACTAAACAAGAATTATATATATCATAAACAGTAATCAACTCTCAAATTTAAATTATCACCAATACTGTCCTTTATATAATATATATTATATTTGCATAATCTGATACAACAATGTCTGGCTTGAATATACTTCTTTTTCTTCTCTTATCTTTTACATATATCTTATTTCTCTCTTACACCTTACTTCCCTACATCTTACATCTATCTTCGTATACATATACATGGTATTTGGGACATGTCCCTTACAATCTACACAGTGTTCCATGGGCGTTGGGGATGCGGGGACGAGGGGACGTGCGGGACGCGTTTCAGGGACAGCGGGGGGACGGCGGCAGGGGGGTAGCGGGGTGGTGGTGCTGATATAGTTATGCATATACTTATAGTACTTGAAAAAATAGTTTTGAAAATATGTATAACAGTATAAGAATTACATTTCAAATGAAACTATAGGAAATTAGTAAAATTATAACATAGCAAAATTTGAAATACTAAATCTAAATACGAAGATATCAGATATCTCGAATGCTAATTGCTAAATAAAATTTGACAAATGAAATGACGTCATACGAGATATCACAAAGTCTATAAAGATGATTACATGATTCATCATTACAATCAGTAGCAAATGCCAAATAGTAAAACTAAATACAGATACTAATAGCAATAGCATTACAAAAGACAAAATGGTAAAATGTCAAAGACTCAAAACTCAAAATGTAGTGAATGGAGGCCTCTAATCATCTGCAACCTCCTCATCACTGGAACTGTTGGACACCACAAGGTCAAAATCCCTCAAGCTCACACCAACCAGCCCTGCATTTGAAGTGGTAGGATCATCCTCATCAATCTGTGAAGGCTCCTCTGGCTCCACATCCCATCATGTCGCTAGACTCTCCTTGTACCCAAGTGTCTTGCGGTCCATGAGATGCAAAGCACTGTGTACAGCCACAAGCTTCTCTGATCTCTTAGAGGTAAGTCTGTTCTCTTAAGAGACTGGATGAAGCTATGTGTAGAACAATTCCTCTCAGCAGCTGAAGAACTGGAAACCTGGGATAGCAGACAGGTAGCTAGAGTGTTGGTCAAAGATTTCAGACCATGACAATTCCACCACAAAAGTGGGTCCTCCTGTGCCATAGATTCTATATCCATCTTTGTTGCATCTGAATAGCCTCTAAGAGTGGAAAATTTGGTCCACTCAGTGCGAATTATGCCGGCATCTCTAGAATCATACATCTTCTCTATGCACCCAAAGAAACCCGCCTTCACCTCATCATCCTGAATCGGTGTCACTCTACCCGGTCTAGCCTTGTACCACTTAGGATTCAAGGCAAAGGCAGCCATATGCAAAGGAGTGTTCAACTTATCCCATCTGCGCTAAATGATTGGCCAGATGTGCTCATTGTAGAATGCTAGAGAGGGGTCCTTCACTCGCACAACAACCCTCATCTGGACAAGCATAGAGTCGATGCACTCATACACCTCTCCAAGGTTAGGTGCATCCCCATCCCCATATCTGATAACCTGGAATACTAGAGAAATGATGGAGACAATGTATTTCGCATCAGTCCAAAACACATCACTCTTCACTATCTCCTTCACCCTTCTCCCCTACACTATCTTGGCCTCGGCCCACCTATTCCACTCATTAGTCATAACCGTGAGTTGCAATGCCTCTTGCAACTCAATCATTCTCTCCAAGAGAATGAAATATGATGCATATCGGGTCTCCACCAGTTTCAAGAACTCCTTCGCGAAGGTCCTGAAGAGTGCATGTGAAGTGTGGTGGTTGCAAAAAAACATTTGCACATCTCTCGCATCGGTGACCACTCCTCTAATCCAATCAATCTTCCCCATGTCCTTGAGTGCATTGTTCATGGCATGCACACAACATGGGGTCCACCAAATATGTCTATAGGCTGCCTCAATGACTCTCCCTACTGCTCTACACACATGGGTTGCATCTGTGACTACTTGGACCACATTTTGTGGCCCAACCTCCTCAATAGCCTCCCTGAGGACCTGAAACTAAAAATCAGCATCTTTGCGATGCCCTGTACAATCAACTGCTCTAAGGAAGTATGGGCCCTCTACACATGTGACCATGATGTTGATAAGTGGACAATGGCTAATGTCCGTCCACCCATCCATAACTATGCTGCATCCAGATGCCACCCAACATCCCTTCATCTTCTCCGTCAAAATATTGATCTCGGAATAGCACTTATCCAAGATCGAGGTCCTCATTTTTGTCTCACCTGGTGGCACATATGATGTTCCTCCCTTCGCCACCATAGCCATCATCTGCCTATAATAAGGAGACCGTGTAACATGAAATGGAATGCTATTGGCAAAGAAGAACTTGCCAATGGATTCATCTATCTCATCTCTTAGCTGCACATTAAACATATCAGCTATGGGGTTACTCTGTGATGTCTGCAACTTGTGTTTCCCTGCGGCTGTCCCCCTAGCGGCACTAGAAGTGGAAGTGGATGGAGATCCAAACATCATTCCTCCCGTCTACGAAGCATGAGCAGAAGTATGTGACGCATCATGGATGTGCTAAAGGGCTGCCTTAGCAGACAAAGTAGTAGGGACTAAAATATTTATGTCCTCTAGAACGCCCCAAAGCTTGTTAAACTCCATTCTATACTTTATATTTTTAGGTTCCTTCAAAAACTTACAAGGGTCCACACCTTTTCCTATCCAGAAAAGAAAGTGTGCATTCACTCTAGTGATGCTACCAAACCATTCAGCCCCACAAATGTTGCACTTCCACTTCCTTGTTCCCCCACCTGTATGTGATGTGCCTTGTATTCTTGAAGCAAATTGTTTGAGAGGAGACTTAGGATCAAAATGACCCCTAGCATACTCTGCCAACAACTCTAAAGGGCAACCTGTACTAGCTGGTGCACTCGCCATGGAATTAGATTGGGCTGCAAGATCAGCCCCATGGTCATCCCCCTCATTCTCAAGTTCAAAATCTGAATCATGTTCACTATGCGAATGGATTTCCATGTCATCCCGACTAATGTCTTTGGTGCTCATTGTGAAAATGACACTACATTTCACAAAATAAAAATTAAAAATTAAAATCAAATCAGTCTAGTTTAACAAATTGAAATACAAATTTGAAATTTTAATTTTGAAAACAAAATTTACAATTTATAATTTAAAAATTTTATATTATTTAAAAATTAAAATAAAGATATTAAATAATAAAATTTGATGTTGAATCTTGAGGGAAAAATGATGAATGATTCATTTTGAGATGAAATCATGAATAAGAAAAAAAAACAAGTTCAAACTTTAAAATTAATATTAAAATTTGATGTTGAATCTTGAGGGAAAAATGATGAATGATTCAATCATCTTCATCATTATGCCCTCAAGATTCAACATCAAATCTGATTTTGAGATGAATAAGAAAAACAAAAAAGTTTAAACTCAGAAAATAAAACAAAAAATACAAGAAATCTGAAAAACCCTACCTTGTGCTTGAAAAATCTCTCCAAAATGCAGTAGAATCCTCTTCCTCCTCTTCTTCTTGCTCCTCACTCCTATCACACTTGCAATCACTTTTCTCACTCTTTCAATCAGACTTCTACAAGTTTTTCCTCCTCTTCAGCTGGCTGCAAAAAAAATCAATGTTTCAAAATGTGACTGAAATCACCAAATGAAATGGTTTTGTGTTGTTTTGGGGGAAGGGGTGGGGCCCACGTCATATTAGGGTTACCCCAAAACATAAAAAAATATAAATTTATTTTTAAATTTTAAGTTCTTTTCATCCCCTTGACGTGGGGCGACGGGAGACGGCTAGACATCTCCCAACCTCCTGGGAAACGCCTAGGCATCTCCCAAGGAGGTGTAGAGACGTGGAGACATCTCTCAAGGAGACGCGGAGACATTTCCCCGTCTCCGACGAAGCACCAGTAGCGGTGGCGAGACGGCGGGAAACGTCAAGTTCCCGTTTCCTTATCCCAGAAACGTCTCATCTCCAAAACGCGGCCAAAAAGGGGGGGAAATGCATTTCCGTGGAACACTGAATCTACACCTATTCCTATTAGGCCTAGTCAGCCTAATGCTCTACACTATGTTACACGGGGATGCATCCCCTGCCCCAAAACCCACTATCCCCGTCCCCTGTCGTCCCCAGGACAAGGGGACGCAAAGGGGGCGTCCCCCAGCCGTCCCCGAAACAACAGCCAAACTAGCAAGAAACAGGAGGAAACGTCCCCTGTCCTTTGGGGACGTTTCCCCGTCCCCCATACGGATGGGGGACGTTGGAAACGTCCTTCGACGTACCGGGGATAGCTAGCCGTCCCCCACGGATAGGGAGCTTCCTAGGTTAAAAAAAACATTTAAAATTTTGATTTTTTAAATATTTCGTCCTCCTTTCTAAGGTGATTTTTGAGTTTGGGCTGTTTGACATTTTGTCAAACACTTGGCATGCAAAGTGACTGAGTTCTGACTTCTGAATGTTTATGCTTGTGTTTGATTGAATTTTAATGCCAAATCATTTGCATAAAACATAGAAATGATAACTGCTATCATAACATCAACAAATATGAAGCATTCAACCTCACATCTGATTTTATTTGCACTATATCAAGTCTGAATACATTGCATTACAGGTCTGATATAAGTCTGATTTGATTACAGCAGCAGACATTTCCTTCAAAATCTAATTTATATTGATTCCCAATGAAATACAAACATACCCGGGTCATTGGCTACAATAATAAGTTTAATGACATTTATTATGCTGTTATACTACTGCTCTCGCGATTTATTTACATATTGATATTGTTGTTATCAATTATTAATTTATTGACATATCTCTCTCTCTTTCTCTCTCTCTCTCTATAATATATTAATAAATTTTGAAAAAATCATATACATATATATGTGTGTGTGTGTGTGTGTATTTTGTATGTCGCCATCCCCTACCGTCCCCTAAAAATGGCCCCCTAGGAAACGTCCTGGAAACGCGTCCCCTGTCGTCCCCCCGTCCCCGTCCCCGAAACGCCGTGGAACATAGGCTCTACATTATCTTTGCGGCTACTTGCGATAGGTTTTATTGGCTTCTATAACTCTGTTTCAACCACTATTGCATTCTCTACCAACACTAACTATAGAAATTTGGATTCTTAATTTCTTTGTTGGGTCTTCCATAGCGAATAGTTGTTGAATGAGGATTGACTTATGATGTTGGGATGAACACAATGTACAATTGATGAGATTTTGCATGATATCATGTTGACCTCTTTGATGACGTTCCACAATCTCGATTTTTGATAGGTAAAATATTTGTACTTGGTTTAGAAAGCTTTGTTTGGGTAAGTTTTTGCAATTGCGGCCCTCACATTCAAATTCCACTGGTAAAAGTGGGTTCACATGTTTAAATGGCTTACTTGTGGTCTCTTTAAAGAGATTTTCTTCTTGGAAATTTTTCTTAGGTTTAGATGCAGTTATTTATGGGTTGAACAAGGTCTTTTTGGGCAGGTTTTTCTTTTAGTTCAATTTGGCTGCATTTTTGTATTGACAATTTGACTAAGTTGTGATTCTAGAAGCCTTAAATAGCATCGATTACCATCTTGGCTTCATCAATTGTGATGGTTTGTTGGATAACAGGAGAGGCTTAACAAGGAACCGATTCTACATTACAGATATCCTTGGTGTTTGATTGATTTTTTGATTGATAAGGATGAAGATTTTGTTGAAGGTTTTGTTTGATATCTTGATTTGCAAAAGGGCTGTGAATTCTAAATGAGCATTTGCTTGATAGATCACTTCATGTTTTTCTTCTATTTAGGCATTTTGCTGTGTTTTGAGCTCACTATTTCTAGAAAGAGGACCTAGTAGTTGTTAGGAGAAACTTTGCACCCCTTGAGCATTTATTTAGTGATTCCAATGACTCAGTTTTTTATGTCAGCTTACTTGGTAAATTAAGTGCTTAAACCTAATGTTTGAGGTCCACCACATCACTATGCTTTCGTTGGGGTGAAATAAAATACAAAGAAAAAAGAGTCCATAATTTGTGCATTACATCGTGCCTTTTTGGTGCGCCTATATGGCATCAGATGATTCATTACTTTTTTTTATCTGACTCATTCTAAAAAATAATTTTATTTAATTTTCAAAAATGCAAATCACCATTAATAGGTTTGAAGTCACAACTAATAGCTTTAAGTTCAAAAATATAAATGTCCTTTAATGTTCAATATACTCACAACTATTGTCTTCCCTAATGCACACCTTGGCATCATTGATCAAAAAGCTTTTTCAGAGAACTAAGTTAAATACAAAAAATTTGAGATCTCAACATTTTTTGTGGGAGTGCCCCCAATTATTATGCCATCACCAAAACTCGTTTGGATCATAACATTGGGTAGCAGTTTTATTGTGCTTAAAGGTCTATGTTGCACAAAAGCCAAGGATCACACAATTATGTCTTTAACACAAATCTCTTCACCATTTTGTCAAAGAATCTTTCTTGTACACACAACTGAAATACGTTAAGCTGAAATCTTCCACAAGTCACTAGGAACTTGCTGCTCTAACACAACATAATCTACAATTCCCTCTACAAATAAACTTGCTGGAAATTAAATCCAGATCATATATTTCCATGTTGCTACCACTTGAATTGACTCCAAATGAGAGTGAATTAAAGTGTGTTTTAGAGTGGTGGAACATGAACTATTCATGGAGCAATAAGACAACAATAAACAACTGGAAGAAAATAGAAGCAAATACAGATGACTCAAAGATTTTGTTGTAAAACCCCAAATACGGAGAAAATGAGATTGGAAGTGTCAACTTATTGCCACCTCCTTCTTTCGTGGATGGGATATTAAAAGAGCTGTGTGGATCATTTATCTCTCAACTCTTTGTTACTTCTTTCACTTCCCCATGTTACTTATTTGCAATTTAGAAAAAAGCAGTACATAGATTATGTATCAATCCTATACTTCCAATTACTTCCCTCTCTGCTATCTCTCACTCACTCATACATCTATAAAACTCCCATATTCTTATTGCTTAACCCATACCTTTCCTTCTTGTTTACATAATATTGGAGATGTTCCTTCCTACCCCAAAATGACTCCCAATTATCAAGAAATTGCAGCAACAACATTTCTTGGATGTTTCTTCTCTTTCTATTTTCTTCAATTGACTAACGCAAATGATTAAGAATTCAAAAAAGTTGAGGAGCACAAAGTTAGCCCTAACAATTGCTAGGTCCTCTTCCAAGATAATGAAATGGTAATGGTGCCAACTTGGACTCAATCCAAGAGTGGTATGGCTGCAGTTAACCACAACAATCCTCCAGTATTCTTCTCAATACATCATTTTTTTCAGCCAAAACAAGCTCTTTTCCTCAAGGCTTAAAGCCATCCAATAACTCCTACTAAACTTACTGTAAATAATTTTATATTCTCTTTGCCCCTGATAGGGTCCAGTTCTATAGCTAGTAATTTTCAGTCGTTAACAGCATAATTGATTGGCAACTCACATAATAGCTGAGTAGTTTATCAGTCTAGCATAATATCATTTACATATTCCTGCATAGTGCAAAACTAATTATCGCTCCACAACTAATTTATTTCTTCATTGCTAACTACTACTCCAAAGCTAATTTATTTCTGCATGATTGATTATTCCTACATGTTGATGCATGTTTTATGACACACCGAACACTCTAGAACAAAGAGTCCAAAGACGCTCTATCCTCTCTTGAAAAACTACCTCGTATGCTAAGATTGCTAGAAAGGTCATACGGTAATTCCAATGTTTCGTAAGTTGGGGGATGGACAAGCTCAATGGATGATGTGATATGCTGGTATCACAAAGGGACCTTGGACAACAAATTACTCAAAAGTAGGGATTTAGATTGATTTGACGTTGAATGCTCTTGTATTCTTGGGATTTACGATTTTGAAAAAAAAAAGGAAAAGGGATGAGGGTTTAGAAACTAGACTTATGCTAAACTACTTCTATGAACTTAAGAGACGAATGTTGGATAGTGAAATTCAAACCAATCTTTGCTTTGCCAAGTACGATGACTACAACTGGACAAAGATGGTGCAATCTTCAATGGGATTTACGAATGATGTCCTATTACACAATGCCACCATCAATTCGAACAATGCATATAGGTAATAGAATTCAAGTTAAACAATTTCAAAGTTCAGACTAACCTTGCACATCAAATTGAAAATCATTCAATTGAAAAAGGTATGAACTAATTTCACTATTTTCAACACTATCAATCTTTCATTCATCTAAAAAATGTTGAAGCTAATTTACTTTATTGAAGAAATATGAAACCATGCAAGCTCTCAAAGTAACAAATGCTCAACTATGAGTCAAATCATTATTTGAATAGCACTAGTAGCAACAATTTCACAAGTCTCCCCGAATAAATGAAATGAGTGGGGTTTATATAGGCACCCCAATTACAAAGCAACGGCCCAGATTGACTTGAGATCAATGGCCAAGATTATTCCAAGAAACCCTAACCCTAAAAAGCATAACCAACTCATGGACACATGGCACAAGTAGGACGAGCCATTTGGAGTGTGGAAAATAATGACACCTTGCAAATTAATCAAGCAAGTGGGAATCCAAAATGCAATTCCCCTTGGCTTGTTCCCTGGCTGCAAATGCAAGAAACTTTGTTAACACCAAATCGAGCTCCTCCATTGATATGTTTGGCATAGAATCCAGCCGCACTCCCATTATGTCCAAGGTTTCAAGTCACTGAGTGAAAGTATTTTCCCATCTACCTTCTTGTTTCTGAAAGCTATCCATAAAGGTCGAAAGAGAAGACATGTCATCAAGCTGGTTTTCTGTGATAATCTGCATTTCCTTGAAGTAAATATTCATCACATTTCTCTTCAATCTTTCCAAATCCAAGCCATTTGTATCATGATGCTCTTGCCCTGTTAATCCTTCAAGAGAGGTGAGGATTCTAAGCTGTATTTTCCCAAGAGAATTCTGTATAACAGCACACTCCTCTTTCATTCCATCGTATATCCTTTTCTTTGCTAACAAGGAATGATACCATCTGCTGAAATCATATGAAGCTCCACTGTCAATAACACCTTCCTGGATCAATACTTGCAGGGATACTTCCTTTAAAACCTTCAAACAAGGTATTACCTTGTCATTTATGTATTGGAAGTCTTCCCAATTATCTTCAATCTGGCAAATTTCAGTCATAAGCAGGGCTGATCTGTCATAGATCTGAGCACATTTCTCCAAGAATTGCTCCATCTGTTTTGAGATATTGTTGATCCAACTCCTAGTTGCTTGGCTTGTGATCCTCATAGCCTCAAGATTGTCAACGGATTCCAGAGGAAGGGATGATGGTGGGATAAAAGCTTCACCTTCTTGGCGCAAGGGGGCTGTTATTTGCTGAATGAACTCTATCAATCTCAAATTTTCCAGCTCTAGTCTTTCCTTCTTCTCCTCTGTTTTTTCAAACTTCTCCTTGATGGCCTTGGAAGTGTCTGCTAGCTCATGAAAATCTTGTTCTATCGTGGTTGGCCCAATGTCCAACATTGTAACATCATAGTCCATAGGAGTAATCTGATCTCTAGGCTTGTCAACCTTTGGGACTGCAACTTGTAAAACCATGGATCCTGCACCATTTCTGATAATCTAAGAGTACCTTTTAGGCTTCTTTGGTGTTTTAGCTTTGCCAATCCTCTCTAAGAAGTCCTGCATGCTTTCAATTGGTTGAACTTCATCTAGTGGTTTAGACTTCTTCATCAAACTTTCAGTCAACCAATCTGGGATAGTGGATAATTCCATCCCATCCTCCAATTGAATATCATCATCAATCCCTTTCAAGGCGGAAATTATTTCATCTCCCAGCTCCTCATTGTTTTCAAGGATCTCAGTATCTCTCATGCCTTCAATCATCAGCGTATCACCTCCTTCCAAACACTCAGTAAAGGTTTTCTCTTGAAGAAAATCCAACTATTCTAACTCTTGAAATTCAACCTCTTGTTCATGGTTTGGTTCAATCTCAGCAATGGACACCTCTTCTACTATTTTGATTGATAACATACTTGAAGATGATGGAATTTCATTCACCTTTTGCTTCTTACTTTCCAACTCTTTATTAGCTGCTTCCTTTTCCATTGTTTGAAGATCTTCAATCATTGCCTTCCTCTTGCTTGGACATGGAAGTTCATCAGGACCTTCTCCAACTACTTCTCCCTGACTTTCTTCATTGCTCAACGTGGCATAGGTAAGGGAGATTCCTTCTTTTCTTAATCTGCTGATCTGATTATCCACCCATTCCCTAGAATAAGCTACAATGTCCTTCATCAATACATTCAAATCAGTCAACTCAGGTTGTGTCCAGTTGGGCAACAAGATAGGCTTGTTCTTTTCTTGTTCAAATTGAGGATGCACATATTCTCCATTGTCTTTTACCTGGTCAAGAACGGGGAATAAGTCACACTTTTTCACAAGGTCCACTAGAATTCTAGACCACATTTTCTTCTTGACTCCATATTCGCCCACCAAATTAGACCAATAGTCTTCAATCTGCATAAGATGAAGGGACTTCTTCCCATGAATTCTCAAATATGGATCATAATCAGACCTCGGTTTATAAGTGCCAAACTTATAAAATTGTAATTCTAATTTTGCTGTCTTGGTTGATTGCAATGAGGGGCAGACTTCTAGCATTTTCCCAATTACAACAAGAAAATCCACTCCTTGTTTGTTCTTTTTCCCTTGAATGGAATCCACATGTGCCAACTGCCTTGCAACTTCAAGCATAATAATCTTGTCCGTTGGATACCAAGGGAGTTTATATGGAGCATCTGCGAATCCATGAACTCTTATGTATGTAAAAGTCGGAAATTGGATGAACCAAAATCCGAATTTATCAAGCAACGCCATAGCCTCTTTAGATAACCTCTTTTGGATTCCTCCTTGAAGCAATCGAGTGATATACATGAGGAAGGCATCATTGGCTATCTTATAATTGTCCTTATAATGCAATTGTAGCTGTGGGTAACAATCATGTGCTTTGAACTGGTTATTTCGAAGTCCAACTTCCCCCTTGCAAATCAATCCTTTATACTTGGTAAATCGGGCCAAGATGTAGACTATGTAGGAACTCATATAGAAAGTCTTGGTCTTCTCCAAGTTTCTTAACTGGAAATCAATGTTGTCACTTATTAATTTGGCCCAATTTATTGTTTCCATTCCTAATACGACCTCCTCTACGTATGAAAACATCCATACTTGAAAGAAGGCTCCCTGAGAAGTACCCATAATCCTGTTCAGCATGCGAATCATGTCACTATATTCTTCCTTAAAATCTGTGCAAATCAATCTCTTAGGTAGCTTAGAACGATGCCTCTTCGGTTCCTTAAACCAGTTGGAATTAATTATATCCATACAGGATTCTTTGGCCTGATCAAACATGGTTTGTGATTCCTCTTGGGTCCTGTTCAACATTTTGTGACGACGAGGAATACCAAACACCTCTCTGACTAAATCTTCTATGAAGTATACTAAAGTGATCCCGTTAGATGCTTTAATGGATCTTGTCTGTGGATTGTATCTTCAGGCGCACTCAACTATCATCTCACTGCACTGAACTGCAGGTGGAAATCCTGCTGCTTGGTGAAATCTGCATTTAACCATGTTGGTTGCAATAGGTGTGGGCATTTCATGCTAAGTGCCAAACATCCTTTTCTTGTGCTGAATCGCATTGAATTGCTCGAAGTTAGTATCCGCTACTTTCTTCCATTTCGATGATAGTTGAGATTCTAGATAGAATTCCCTGAGAACTTCTTTCACTTGGATCTTTCTAACTCCACCTCCTACGTTTTTTGAAGTAGACATTGCGCCTGTACGAAGCTCGAAGTTAGATAATTTTCACAAATTGCAAAGAAGGCAATTTTATGGCTAGAGAATATTTAAATAAATTAATTAAAAAATTCTAGAACTTGACTACTTAGGCTGGTTGGAGAATAAATTTTAATAAAATGAAATTTTACCAGCCTTTATCATTTTTTAAGAACATTCAAAGAATTTTTTAAACAATTTATTGGAATTTTAGAGCTGAAAACTGAAGTTTTTGTAAATCCAAGATAAAAATTTATTTTTCCTTCTTCAAATTTGCCAACTATGATTCTGCAGTTGCATGAGAAATCTGAAAATAGAAGAAAAATATCCAACCTTGTGCTCTAGAATCAATGTAACTTGCAGCTCAAGAAGAAAAGAAGAAGGACGCCTTTGGCTGAGAGAAGTTTGCCTGTGAGAAAATTTGACCTGTGAATAATGAAAAATAAACTCTCAAGCACTTCTTTTATAATAAAAACTTTCCTTATTGGCCTGGGTCGACCTCTTCTCTGATTGGGTGCTTTGTTTTAAAACAAAAAAAAGCGATCTTATCTTCCTTTTGATTTTTCAAGGGCGCCCTTTCTTGCTTGCTTGTTAAGTTTTTAAATAAAAACTTAAGTTATTTTAAATTCTTTGCCTTAGAAAAATCAACCTTTAAGTGGACTTATCCACTTTGCAACTGGATTTTCTCCTTTTACCAAGGTAACTCTTTGCCTTAGCCAATTTTTTTATTTTTTCCTTGGAAATTCGACTTTCAACTAGAATTTTTATCCTTTCAAGTGGATTTTGTCCCAATTCGAATTTTTCATTTGCCTTAGCCAATTTTCACCTTTAGATACATTTGCCAACTGGATTTACTTTTGAACTTGGGCGAATTTTAACTTGATTTCCCAAGTGGATTTCATTTTGATGGATTTCAAATGGATTTTTTCATGATTCAACTGGATTTCTTTATGGGGCGCACCTCTCCAAACTTAGGCGAATTTCACCATAATCTCCTTGCTTTTTACTTGATTTTTCGTTGATTTTTTCTTCCTTGAAGGTGCGATTTTCAATTGATTTTCCAGATTTTTGCATGCGCTTTTCCTTGCTTTTCAGACCTTTGCATGCGTTTTTCCTTGCTTTTCTCATGACTTTTCCGATTTTTTAAGATTTTTGCTTTATTTTTGCCTGCTTTTCAATTCTAAAAGTGGAAACTTTCAACTCCACTACCAGTGAGACCTAGCACTTTCTAAAAATAGAAACTTACTAAAAATAGAAAAAAGTAAAAAGCAACTTTCTAAAAATAGTAAATTCCAAATTGGTCCAGAAATGCCAAAAACAAAAAAAGCAAAAAGCAAAAAAGCAGAATCCCTAAAAAATAGGAAGTGTCAGAATTGAGTGAAAGCACAAGGGATCCTCATCTATCGGGTCTTCTAAGCACTTCTATGACGTTCATGTTCAGTTTCAGGCTCAAATTCTCAACTTGGTTCGGGTGATGACTCCAAACTTTGACATGAAATTCCCAGAGCAACAGAGCTTATGAAATTGCCACTCAAAGCTAAACCCTAAGAGCAAACCACCAAGGGTCCCCATTTGCAATGGGGCGATGTGTGAAATAGGTCACAACACTACACAGCTAATTTATTTCTTTTGCATAGCTGATTATGCATGCAAAACATAGATATGCTTGTGCTTAGTAAAAGTGTGCCTATTTGAAGCATCATGAAATGTGCCTCTATGACACAACTACTAAACCCACAGTTTTTAGAAGTCAGAGGTTTGGGGTCTATTGACCAAGCCCATATCGGGAGGGTTCAAACTAGCATGTTTCATTAATGATCTGCTACAAAGTACAAACTAATGGCTCCTTAGTGCATTGTCCAAGGACAGATTGTTGCCCAATCCCCTTGTGTTGAGAGTATCATTCAAGCTTATTTCCTATATTCACTCAAATCCTTGGGTCATTCAACCTCTATTTTCTCTGCTCTTGTCAGAGGATTCTCTCTTGAAGTTATACTAGACATTGACCTTTTTGGAAATCATAGACTAGTTTGCTTCTTAATTCTACCAAAGTTTTATTGATTAGCTTTCTCCATTGATAAGTTCCTTTATGCCACTCCTCACTTTCTTCACTCCAAGGAGGTGATGAATAGAGTTGTCCTAGACAATATTTACCTACAGCACATTCATGTTAATTGTGCTGTTTGACCTTAGCCTTTCAGCCCCAAGTTGGATTTTTATGTAGAGTATTGTTACAAACTGTGCATGGCACCATCATTAAGGCTGGGTATCTGTAATGTCCCCTTTTTGGAAAACCCTAAATCTTACCCTTTTCTGCCTTTTTTATCTCTTCTACATCTGCTCCTTAAACTCAGAAAATATTCATTTAATTGCTCTCATATAAATTCTGATTTTTGATGCTGCAACTTATATCTTTACTCATAAATCTGCTCATGCATGATACACATATATTTTTCTTTAATTATACCTCCTCAAAGTCTGCTCAAACTCATACGATGTTCCTTGTAATCCATGCTCCTTGTTGCTGACCATTCCATTTTCAGAGGATATCTTTTATAAAACGATTGGCTGTCCAAATATGCATAACTCTGTTTCTTAATTCCCTTTTTCCCTGATCGATCCCTCTGTTATTATGCAGCCTGTGATTGAGACTACTTGGCTCCCTAAACGTATTCTAGATTTGCTGTTAAAATTTGTAAATATATCTGTAGATTGTTCCTTCCCAAAATCTGTATTCTATATTCCTTTATATATCATTATGATTTGAGGAGATGTGTCTTCTCACGGGCATCTCTTTAATTAATCACACCCCGTCACTATAATCGCTGCCTATCGGATAGTTGTCCTTTGTCCTTAACTAATGGCGATTTCTTTAATATTAATTCGTTTGCTGTTGAAGACATTAACTATTGTTTATTCCTTGATTGAGCAGTTGTTTCTGGTCTAGAATCTTTTCTTATGCGACTTGAGTCTTGGGTTGAGTATCTGAAAATTTGCTCTGTTCGGCGCAGCCTATGTGGAGGATTTCCCGGCTCTTCTAGGAGTACCGTAATCTGCCAATACCAATCATATTAAATCTTTCAATATGATGCTTGTTGCTTGTTATACTGCCTGTATTGGGATCGATCAGTTGTTGCGTCTGTCATATACTTTCCTCTCCTGCAAATTGAAGATGCCATTTCAGATTGTCTCCATCTATGTATGCATCACAGTGGGCTGATCGGTTCTATATGAGCTTACTCGTCCAAATGTATTCAGGTACCATTCTCCATATTTTTCCCCCATCCCTTCTCTTCACTACTTATACCTTTATGCTTTGCACCGAACGGATGTGTCTCTTAGAATAGAGACGTCCATTCCCAAAGGCATGTCTTTTAGTTAATTACTATTAGCTAATCGATGCTCCTAATTATCTTCATTAATCGTGGCTAGCATCTTGGTACTATCATGTTTATTATTCTTCCACCCAATTTCATGGCTCGCATTTGGCGCGGCATATGCCTATTATCGGGTTGGTAATTTGATTAATATCTGCTGATCGATGAAGTTAGCAAAGCCATCACCTTTATGGACTATCGTTGAGAATGAGAGTAAGGAAGTTGTTGGCCGAAGTCACTCTACAATCGCTCCAATATTGTTCGCTATTCACTAAAGCCGTCTTTACAACCACATTGAATAATCGGCATGTTAGGAGACGATAAAGTTCAAGCTAGTGGTATTTGCCACTTCCGCCGCCCTGGCGAAATTGCAATCAACCGCGCGCCCTCACCACCAAACAAATTTGGTAATACTCGACTAGAGTAATACAGGAGAGATCACCTTCAGACTGTCGTGTAATGTCCCTTCTAATAATATTCATAATTATAATATTATTTATAATTCATAATGATATTTGAGATTATCTTTATTTTATTATTTTTATTTTGGATGTCAAGTTATTTGTATTATAATGATAACAATCAATTGTCAATATATATTATTCATTTATTATAATGATTATAATACCTAGTATTTGTATTTTGGTAATTGCAATATTATATTTAATCTTTATATTTTATACTTACTATTATAATTATAATATTATCGGTGATAATTATAATTATAATGATATTTTGAATTGCCTTTCTTTATATTTTGATATTGATTTAGTATTCCCATACTTCGTATTTTGGTTACGATTTTGGGGACATGACAGTCCTCCCCTCCCAAATTTGCTTGTCCTCAAGCAACTTAAAATTTGGGAGATCAAATATCTCAATTTCCCAATTGGGAATGCCCCAAGTTTATATCCTCGATCTAATGAACAACGGGTTAGGAAAGCACCTCCCACCTGATTGAGGTCTAGATTGAAAGCTTGCACACAAATTAGAGCCATCTACCATAATCATACTGGTTAATTGATCATAGTCATTCACCCCAATGATAGTAAGGATTAGATTATTAAATGTTAGTAAACTCATGGTCAATTATTAAATCAATCAAGGTACTCTAATATCCTTGGAGGGATCAACCATAAGAGAGTATAGGAAGCATGACTTGATGGGGAGCCTAGGATCCATCATGCCAACTCTTTCCCTTCCTCTTCTGATTTAGCCTCTTTGGGTCTGCTTAAGCCCCTCCCCTATTATAAAATTGGTTCTCCCTTATAGGACAATTGGTCCTCCATTATAGAACACTATGTCTTCCATTATAGGAGGCAATGTCCTCCATTTTGGGTCGCAATGACCTCTATTATCGGTTGCAATGACTACCATTATCAGTCGCAATGACCGCCATTATCAAACACAATGTCCGCCATTATCAAACACAATGTCTGCCATTATCAATCGCAATGACCGCCATTATCGAACGCAATGTCTACCATTATTGGTCGCAATGACCGCCATTATAGGACACTTGATGTCTCAACTCCTCTAAACCCAAAGGCAGTACCCTCGGATACCCCAGAGGCAAGTACCCCCTTGGCCCAAGTGGGCTCATCTTGTCCCCTCCTGGGTGGCGTATCTAGAAGAGGTCTTCTAATTCATTTTTCTTGGAACAAAATGGTTTGATAGGGTGCCCAAGAGACCCTCTACCCTAGGGCCAAGAGTAGTACACCCCTCTTGGCCCCATGCGGCCTCTTGCCATCCATATGGAGTCGTGTGCTTAGTGAGGCAGCCTATCGCTGTTCCCTTGTATCAAAACCATTATCGCTTAATCGTGTTGGGAGATTGAGGGTGCAACTACAGTAAGGTGTCCTAGGCAGTCACTCCCTCTAAGCCCAAGAGCAGTACACCCCTCTTGGCCCCATGTGGCCCTTGCCATCCATATGGGGTGGTGTACTTAGAGGATGACCCCAACGTTGTTTCTCCTCCTCGTAGGCCCACAACTCCCTTTGCAATACTCTTCTAAGGTCCTTTGGACTGCATTAGTGCCCCGGTTCCCATACATTTCTTTTTCCCACTTGTCATAGGTTGTTGCTTCTTCAAATGCTTGCAAATGTTTTTGAAATTCAGATTGTTGTGTAGAACTATGAGGAGTCTTCCAAAGTCTTGTATCCTCTTGTTTGACCTTTCTTCCACAAGATGGCAGGATTATGCTCTAATACCACTTGTAATGTCCCCTTTTTGGAAAACCCTAAATCTTACCCTTTTCTGCCTTTTTTATCTCTTCTACATCTGCTCCTTAAACTCAGAAAATATTCATTTAATTGCTCTCATATAAATTCTGATTTTTGATGTTGCAACTTATATCTTTTCTCATAAATCTGCTCATACATGATACACATATATTTTCCTTTAATTATACCTCCTCAAAGTCTGCTCAAACTCATACGATGTTCCTTGTAATCCATGCTGCTTGTTGCTGACCGTTCCATTTTCAGAGGATATCTTTTATAAAATGATTGGCTGTCCAAATATGCATAACTCTCTTTCTTAATTCCCTTTTTCCCTAATCGATCCCTCTATTATTATGCAACCTGTGATTGAGACTACTTGGCTTCCTAAACGTATTCTATATTTGTTGTTAAAATGTGTAAATATCTTTGTAGATTGTTCCTTCCCAAAATCTGTATTCTATATTCCTTTATATATCATTATGATTTGAGGAGATGTGTCTTCTCACTGGCATCTCTTTAATTAATCACACCCCCTCACTATAATCGCTGCCTATGGGATAGTTGTCCTTTGTCCTTAACTAATGGCGATTTCTTAAATATTAATTCATTTGCTGATGAAGACATTAACTACTGTTTATTCCTTGATCGAGCAATTGTTTCTGATCTAGAATCTTCTTATGCGATTCTAATCTAGAATCTTCTTATGCGACTTGAGTCTTGGGTTGAGTATTTGAGAATTTGCTCTGTTCGGCATAGCCTATGTGGAGGATTTCCTGGCTCTTCTAGGAGTGTCGTAATCTGCCAATACCAATCGTATTAAATCTTTCAATATGATGCTTGTTGCTTGTTATACTGCCTATATTGGGATCGATCAATTGTTGCGTCTGTCGTATACTTTCCTCTCTTGCGAATTGAAGATGCCATTTCAGATTGTCTCCATCTATGTATGCATCACAGTGGGCTGATCGGTTCTATATGAGCTTACTCGTCTAGATGTATTCAAGTACCATTCTCCATATTTTCCCCCCATACCTTTTCTTCACTATTATACCATTATGCTTTGCACCGAACGTATGTGTCTCTTAGAATAGAGACGTCCATTCCCCAAGGCATGTCTTTTAGTTAATTACTATTAGCTAATCGATGCTCCTAATTATCTTCATTAATCGTGGCTAACATCTTGGTACTATCATGTTTATTATTCTTCCACCCAATTTCATGGCTCGCATTTGGCGCGGCATATGCCTATTATCGGGTTGGTAATTTGATTAATATCTGCTGATTGATGAAGTTAGCAAAGTCGTCACCTTTATGGACTGTCGCTGAGAATGGGAGTAAGGAAGTTGTTGGCCAAAGTCACTCTATAATCGCTTCAATATTGATCACTATTCACTGAAGCCGTCTTTACAACCGCATTGAATAATTGGCATGTTAGGAGGCGATTAAAGTTTGGGCCAGTGGTATTTGCCACTTCCGCCGCCCTGGTGATATTGCAATCAACCGCGCGCCCTCACCACCAAACAAATTTGGTAATACTCGACTAGAGTAATACAGGAGAGATCACCTTCAGACTGTCGTGTAATGTCCCTTCTAATACTATTCATAATTATAATATTATTTATAATTCATAATATGATATTTGAGATTATCTTTATTTTATTATTTTTATTCTGGATGTCGAGTTATTTGTATTATAATGATAACAATCAATTGTCAATATATATTATTCATTTATTATAATGATTATAATACCTAGTATTTGTATTTTGGTAATTGCAATATTATATTTAATCCTTATATTTTATACTTGACTATTATAATTATAGTATTATCGGTGATAATTATAATTATAATGATATTTTGAATTGCCTTTCTTTATAGTTTGATATTGATTTAGTATTCCCATACTTCGTATTTTGGTTACGATTTTGGGGACATGACAGTATTTAATTTGTGAACATTGAGATAAAGCATCGCCATGCAAATGAATTGGCTTAAAACCTAAGCTTAGAGCCCTCTAGATGTGTGTGTAAGCAAGAGTTTGACTTCCATTGTTTTAGTCCATAGTTCCACAGAGTTTCTTGACGAGGGGACGCGGGGAGGTGGGGATGGGTTTCGGGGACGACGGAGGGACGATAGCAGGGTGGCGGCGGGGCGGTAGCATTGAAATACATATAGTACTTGAAAAAATAGTTATAAAAAGATGTATAAGTATAAGAAATACAAATGAAACTTTGGAAAACTAGTTTTAAGCATTTGAATTTTGAAGTGCACATTAACTGGACATCACTCCTCTTCTTGCTCTTCATCTTGCTCCTCCTTAACCCTCTTGCTCTTCATTCTCACTCTTTCACCTTACACTTGCAACTTTCACTCTCACACTCACACTATTAGCTTCTTGTTGATTTTATTTTTGTGAATTGAAATGAGGATAGGAGGCAGTTTTATAGTTTGTGGGGTTTGGGTGGGGCCCATAGGCCATTAGGGTTTGGCTTTGGGCACATAAAATTTTGATTTTTTTAAAAGATTTTTTTTTGGTCATTTGGTCACAGGAGATGCTTGAGCGTCTTCCAGACAATCCGAAGACAACTAGGAGTCCCCTAGCTGTCTTGAGGACACCCCAACGTCCTCGAAGTCCTAGCGGCATCTTGGAGACGGAGGCGTTGGTGATGGGATGGTGGCACTAGTGGTGGGCCAGTGGGAGGACGTCCCCCCAAGTCCCCAAGTCTCTAAGATGGGGACATCTAGGAAACGCAAGGTTTTTTGGGGGGGCATGCATCCCCATGGAACACTGTTTCAGTCCTCTCTATCAACAAAAGGCCCCCCAAACCAAAAAAACCCTTGTTTACTATGGTACCAAAAGAAAGGATGGGTTAATTATTACAGATTTAGTATGGAGTCAGCTTCTAAATGAGCATCAACAAAAGCCGTCATTGAATAAAAAATGAACCGTAAACCAAAATGTCCATTCAGCCATCACAAGCATTTAAATTCAATTGCTTTCAGGCCATGACATCAGGATACCACTCTAGAGGAGGAATCTAAGGAAAAAGTACTTGCAAAAATTATAAGCAATGAATGTGAATAGAGGTTGGCCAGAAGCTTGTCAATTAATGACAATAGGCTCCTCCTATGGACAAATGGGTGAAAGAAATATAGAGTATCTTGAATATTAAACAAAATCAGAATCCAAAGCACAATTCCAAAGGATTGTCAGAAACCCAGAAGTGATGACCTTCATGGAGTGACGGAAAAATCTTCAATTGATTCTAACAGTCAACTTCAGATCAATGAAATCTTTGGAATTAATAAATTAATTATTCCACTTAATATGGGTAGCAAGCTTGAATGGGTCTCAAAGCAAGGAAAGCCAAGAGATACATTGCATGATGAGCATCCCTACAACAGTTTCTCCAAATATTCTTTGCTCTGATAGATTGTGTGCACCTGTTATATTTACCTTGAAATATGATCTAGCAGAACTCAAATTTGAGGCCGGATCATGCATTCATATGGAAGAATCACTAAGTCTTTCAATAGGAAAGTTTCATTGTACTTTCAGAGAAAATTTCAACAAGGTCAAAAGATATAAATTAAACAAATCAAATGTAAGATTTATAATCTGTTTTAAAGCGTCATTTGGGATTGATGCCACAGTCAATGCACATGTAACCCAAATATGCAATGTACCACCTAGGGCTTTTGCAGTATTTCCGGGGCAGGAAACATTTTGGGCACAGGGAAACAGGGACAAAACATCTGCTCCCCATTCCAAAAATAATAATTTTCCAGACAAATCTCCAAGATATCTCCCCAAAGTAGAGAATTTTCCTAGTGTGTCCCCTTTCTTTTGGAGACCTTATGGAGGTGGCCAACCATCCCAGACATCCCAAGGATGCAAAGACATCCCCCATTGCTGCCAAATTTAAACATGCAATAACAACAAAACAAAAACACTCAAAACCAAAAAAACCTAATCCTTTATGGGGGCACATAATAAAATGTTATCACACCGCCAATAACACTAGGCCACATTCATCATTTTTTTTGTTTTCATCGTTTGTCATTTGCATTGTTCCAATTTCCTTTTGCAAGCAAAGAGGAGGAAAAATGGCACACACCATGGATGTCCATGTGGCTTCAATGGCCTTAATTTGGGATTTGTGGTGAGGGGTCCACCCTTGACCCTGCCCTGTATTGCAATAGGGAACACACCACCAAAGGTGCTACCCCTCAACTCCTCAACCCCACAAGGAGTTCCCACCCCAAGACCAACATCCTGGTTTGAGAAAAAAAAGAAAAAAATTGTTTTATGTTGCACCAGATGGAAAACAATGCTTTTTCTTAAGCTTTTCCGAAGTAATTGAATTCCATTGATACTTTTCATTTGTCAAACTCAACTCTGAGTAATGCTACTGTGATACAAACCATTTTGATTTATCATTAACACCTATAATTTGACAATTGAATTAGCATTTTTTTTTGTTGTGTTCCCAATTCGGTACATAATTGTGTATATTTCATGCAAATCATGGTTGTGCATGTGTATAGGATATCCCCCTGCTGCCCCTGAAAACTAGGAAAAATTTTGCCTTCCCTGCATCCCCTTCCCCTCGTCCTCTAAACTAGAAGAAACACTACAAAGAAGCATTACAACCTATAGGTGGGAGGTTGCTTACAATTTGACCAAAACTCTTTGTGGTAACTATGAATTTCACAACATTTTGTATGGTTGATGAAAAGGTTTGGATAAGAGGCTAGCCAAATACGCTAGACATGACGATAATAAAACCACAATAAAATGGGTTACTTCCATTTGCAATTAATTTGAAGACTTAGCTATGCTAGCCAAATTTTCATTTTCATCTGAGAAACCACAGCAATGAAATAGACATTTCTATTCAACTTCATCGCCAGCCCAAAAATTAAGTATTGATGAACCAACTCGGGATCAAGCAGGTGGTAGGTATTGGAATATACACTCCAACATAAACAAGTGTTTCAGTGAACTGTTAGTGAGTGTAGAATGAAGTGTCTAGTTTGTTGTCATCAGTTCAGTTCAATGTAATTAGCATGATTATAGGAAGTCGTTAAAGTTAGTTGCATCTATAAATTTGTAAACTCTGTTGATGAATAATATTGTGAGTTTTTCAGCTGTTCCAAATTTTATTTTGGTTTCAGCGGCCCATCATGGAATAAAGCCACGCTGATCCTGACTCGGGCAAAGGCTCTACTCCTCCCTCACCCTCTCTCTGCCTGTTATCTGCAAAGCAGCAGCTGTGCTCTGCTCACATTGAGGTACTGAGTGCTAGTGCCTCAATATATCCCTATAGCTTCTTCTTCCTTGCCACTTCCAAAGAAGCTGCTGTAGATCTTAAATGTGATCAGGCAGATGTTGTTTCAGAAGCAATGGCAACGGAGAAGGCTGCAAGAGTTGCTTGTATATCATATGTGTTGTTACTTGGCAACAGAGGACTACAATATTGAAGTTTGAGCAGTTATAAGTGATGCATCTGTTCTGTTAAGAACTCAGGGAGCAGCATAAGAGCTGAGAGACTGTTATTGTTGAAGAACTACCAGATATTGATAGTGATGATGAGTTCATTGAAGATGAAGCACTTGTCCTATTTTGAAGAGGTCAACACTTTGAAGACAGGGAGGGATGCAACAAAGGATGGATAGATGTTCAATAGTTTGAGGTGCTTGTGAATTGAAGAAACTATACCTCATTAGGGTGATGCGACATACATGTGAGGATCCCAATAGTTCAAGGGAGATCTGAAATCTGGAAGTTCTGCGTCATATCTTTACAAGGGTGGTAAGACACTTCATGTGCAAATGGTGTCCAATGATTGGGAACTTGGATTACAGTTAGGCGACTATACCTAGTAGCAGCTTGAAGAAGTCTTATTGGTCCAAGAACTGTTTTCAAAGAATAGCTTCTGCATAATGTATTTCCAATTGTTTTATGTTTAATGTTGTAGCATTAAGAGGGGGTGTTGGAATATACACTACAACATAAACAAGTGTTTCAGTCAACTGTTAGTGAGTGTAGAGTGAGGTGTCCAGTTTTCTATCATCAATTCAGTTTGTTGCCGATCAACTACAGCTAGCTGTCAATGTAGTTAGCATGATTATAGGAAGCTGTTGAAGTCAATTGCATCAATAAATTTGTAAACTATGTTGATGAATAATATTGTGGGTCTTTCAGCTGTTCCAAATTTTATTTGTAGGACCAAAATATGAACAACATATGCATGTAACTAAGGAATGGTTAACAATAAAAATGAAAAGCTGTAGGGTTGATCTATAGCATTAGGTTTTAAAGTTTTCATACGTAATATGTAATGTTTCATAGTGATTAAATTGTGTGATTTCCAATCAATCTTCATCAACCCGTATTTCATGTGCAGTTAAAAAATTGTTCTGTTCAGACTTGTATGCAAACACTACTTCCCCTGGAACAATTGAATTATTCAAAATGAGCTCATCATAAATGAACACAAAAGATCTCAATGCGGCCATACAAAACACTCAAACCCATGACAAAAATCACATGGAAAAGTCTTTACATAAATGCAATGTTCAAGTTGCTTTAGGTTTAGAGTTAACAATCCCAGCATACAAGTATAGCATAAAGCAGTGGGAAGGCTTATGGTAAAGAACAAAACGCATTAACCTTGAGGATAAGGATGAATAAATCTTACTTGGTTCTTTCAAAATTAATACCCATGCGCTTCCCTCCGTCTTTCACTGCTCATCATCGTCGCCATCATCATGAGGACATAAGGGAGAGAGAAATAAGAAAAAGAAAGGAAAACGAGAAGAGCGAAAAAACCTGGGAGAGGATTGTAATAGCCCAAAATCTCAAGATGTTTTCCATCGCGTTTAGCCCTGCTGTCAGCGGCCACCACACGGTAAAAGGGCCGATTCGCACATCCAAACCTCGCCAACCTCAAACGAACAACACCCATCTCCTACTCTGATACCAGAAACGCAACGGCAGGGCTCCGTTTCACGTTCTAACGGGCGAAACGTGGTTTTCGATTCGTACGGCCGTTTCCAGGCCTGCTCTTCCGTTTGTCGCCGTCGCAGGGAATTGTTCTCAAAATTGCCCTGAAACTGAACAAAATTCAATCGCAGATATAGGGCCTTTGAGAAATGAAATGAATTGAACGATTTTTTTGAAAAGGGTTCGACCACTCTTTAATTGAGCTCTCTTAGAGATTTTGGAGGTAAATGTGTAGTCCATCAAGGAGGTCAAACTATATAGCAAACAGAATTATAGAAAAATAATATTATGAATCAATTTTAATTTGTATGTATATTTGTTTAATTTACAGGCACTCGAGAGTAAATTTAGTTATAGAAAAATAATATTATGAATTAATTTTTTATTTTTATGTATTTATTTATGTAGGTTAAATATTTTAATATATATATAAAATCTATTTTTTACACAATTTTTAAATATTTCATTTTTCGTCACATTGTCGTTGTCGTTGTCGTTGTTGTTGTCGTTGTCGTTGTCATTGTCGTTGTCATTATCATTGTCATTGTCATTGCAATTCTCATTTCTCGTTTCTGATAACATAAAGATTCTCCTATACCAACTCTTCACCTCTCCCTTCCCTCACTTTCCTTTCCCTTCCCCTTTTCCTATGAATGACAGTGCATCCAAGTAAGAAGACTAAGTTATTTATTTCTCTCTCCTCAAAAGCCAAGGTATTCTAAATGTTGTATAAGAGTGATGATAAAAATCTTTATACCCCTAAAAAATAACTACTTCAAACCTTTAATCCCATGTCCTCATGGGCTATTGCTAAAGAATGAAAATAAGTTGCGGAAACAAGGAGAAGCTGAAAATAAGTTGTGGAAAAAAGGAGAAGCTGAAAATAAGCAGTTATTTGTCAAAAATGTCATGTGATTCATGAAATTTTTTTCTTTTTTTAATATTTGTCTTTAATTTTTGTTTCTAAATTTTAACTACAGATAATATAAATTTAAGATGATTATTTTCTAAATAAGTTGAGCAACGGTTGCTAGTAAAATAAGCTAAGTAGCCACAAGAGGGCCTACCCTAAGCTCCTTTAAGTATAACACTCTATTTAAAATGGAAGAAGAACCATGTGGGATTAAAAAAGAATTAAGCTTCAAGAACGTAAAAGAAGAAATTTTCTTAAAACAATTAATGTTACCACAAATTCTTATACATCATAGTTACCTATTTTGGAGACAATCATATTTGTACTCACAATTTTTAAATATTATACTTAACATAATCTTGTACTGAGCTATTGAGATAATAAAAAATATAGAAAAGTAATTTGTTTGGCACACAAAGTAACATTATGGAATAACAAGACATTAATTATCCAAGGTAAGTGTAGTGATGGCAAAGAAAAGAAATCAAAAAATAAAGAACATAAAAGGAGGAGCAAAACAAGAAGCTTGTCATTATTCTATCAAACACAAGCAAGAAAACTCGGTTAAAACAAACCTCAAATGGGAAATGTTAGAACATAAGATAAAAACCAAAAAGTAAACAAAATACAAGAGCAACAAAACCAAATGCTCACAAAAGATGATACCACACACTTGTTGAAAACTAAATAAACTCTTAGGAAAAGATTTAGAGAAAGAGGAAGTTTTCAACCCTACTTCAATACCACTTGTTTAGTTCGTAGAACTATATGTAAGGGAGTTATTGAACATCAAAGAGAAAGTAGATTTGGAAATAAGGGAATAAATACAATAAGCCAAACTTGTAGAAACAATGCATGCAAAATAAAAACTAGAAAAAGACAATGAGATACTTAAAGAGAGTGATCAGCCTATAGAAAATGATGGAAATTGGGAAAAATATAGCACAAACAATCACATAAATAGATAAAGCAAAGATCACACAAAAAACGAGTGTAGCACAAAATAAAAACTAAAAAAAGATAATGAGATATGTGAAGAAAAAGTGACCAACCTATAGAAAATTATCGAAGTTCGAAAAAATATAGCGCAAAAAATACATGAATAGACAAAACAAAGATCACACAAGAAATGAACATAGCACAAATAGAGTTGCAAATAGTGTTAACAAACATAGAAGTAAAGGAGAATGGAAAACAGAGTTGGCTTGAAGAGGCTAACACATGGGAAAGAATAGTCAAAGAATCATCAAAGAAACAAAGGGAATTACTATAAAATAGATAAAACTATAATTGTTGGAAGGGATGGAAAGAAGTAGTAAGTTACAAAGAGAAGGAAGATGCTAATAACCTAGTAAGAGGAATCCTTAAGGAAAATTTGTTTTGGAAAGGACAAATATAACAACACACAAGCTAGGAAAGGTAAAGGAGGAAGGGACAAAAATATCTTACTACTAATGAAAGACAAAGATGATAAGATACAAATTCTAAGAAACATGGTCTTATTGAAAGATCATGTTTTTACTTGGATAAAGATTTGACACCAATAGCACAAGATGAGTGAAGAAATGAATGGGGAAAATAAGGATAGTCAAGTTAAAGGAAAAATTGGCATATTTAAAAATTAAAAAGCATGTATTGAAACTAGGATGACATGGGACAATTAGGAAGATAAGGCCCACTAGGAGCAAGTAATGATGTAAGTTAGAATTGTAAAAAACTTCATTGGAGTAGAGGTCCTACTCTAGGGTCCCCTTGGAGTAGAGTTCCTAATTTGTAGTCCATATCTAGAGAAAATATATATTTATTCTTAAGTAGACATGTGAGTGTGACGGTTGTAAAATCCTAGATTTTGTAAGGCATAAAACATTGATTTAAAATAAAGTTACTAAAAGGGTCAGAATACATGGAGGGGTGGTAATACTCATAAAGGAAAATAAGGGAAATTTATACAAGAAGTTTAAAATGAACCTACATCAATAATACATGTGGTTTTATATCACATAAAATGGAAGAATAATAGTATAGCAATATGCTTTTTTTAAGTTTATAAGGGGTCTATAAGGACCATCCCTAAAGATTAAAACATAGGAAATTAATAAAAAAGTTTCAATCTAAAATTGTAGAAGCACCAACCATATATGAAATACTATAAGTATAAAAAAGGCACCAAGAAGCAATCAAACAACAACTATACAAGTCACACACCCAAATAATTTGAAAGAAATACCTAAATAAAAAATACCAAGGGTATTAATAGACAAACTCTCACTTGCACCATGAGGAGAGCTTACACAATAACCACCAACCACAAAAACATAAAAGTTCAAACACTAACACAAAAACATCAACTAAGTAGGAGAACCAAGAATCATAAACATTGTCATTTCCCTATAGCTCCACCTCACCCATTACCCACTCTACTAATCCCTCTAGCCCCTAACTAACACCAAAACAAATAAAAGGAAGAGACATATGCACTACCATTCATAGTAAAACCTTAACACCATTTATGAATTCCATGTGGTTGCTAGCTCTATGCATCACATTGTAACCCAACAATGGGTGGTGTGATCACTCACCACCTCTAGAAACCATTTGGAGTAGGTGACCTAGATGTGATTCGCCACCTTCGTGGCATCCTAACAATAATCCCATAGGAAAGCAATTTAATAGTTGGCATAAATTAGTCCCTTCTTCATTTCATTTCATTCTTCTTCATTCACCACTACCATGGTGGCCAGTGATTAGTTTTATACGACAAGGTAGATTGACATTTCCCCTAGCATCAGAAAGTTACAAATCAACTCCCTAATAATCCTAGCCAAGAACTTAGCTTTCAACTAATCAAATAATTTTCCACTAATTATTCCTTTAATTCTCTACCCATTATCCAAAACAACTCCCTAATAATCCCAGCCAAGACCTTAGTTTTCAACTAAGCAAATAAGTTGCCACTAATTATTCCTTTACTTCTCTACCCATTATCCAAAACACCTTTGGCTAAAAAATAACCTCTATTACCTCCATTACTCCTAGGTAGGAGAAACCAAAGGTTAGTCAATAATTCAATGCCACCCCTTACAAAAAAGGTCTTATCAACCCTTCTTTCTTCCTCTAGCCATGGTTATCACACACCAATGCCACCAAAATGCATATGCCACGTGTAAAAAATAAACCTATAACCACCACCTACACTTAGTCAGTCACACATTGCTTAATTTAACATGGTATCCTTTACCTCAATTAAAAAGCCCTTCACATGAGTATCCTTGTCACCTAAAATAATGAGGAGGTATGGGAGTAACACCAACTAAAAATGTTTAATATAGTTTATCAATTATTGAGCTAATTTACAGTGTTTTTTTTTCAAAATGATTTCTCCTACTCTTTCTTTTGATAACCCTAATGGGGATAATAATGTGGAGGTTGCATTGGTTTTGAATCTAGCATGATCAATAAGGTCAAGTGTAACATCAAAAAATAGGGGAGTAAACATTATCTATTATCTAGTTTTATCTAGGACCTCCCTTGATAATGCCCAAAGTTTGGTGGTCCTTATAATTCTTTACAAACTTGTAGGGCCTTGAATAAAATAATCAAGTTAATGTAAGCTTGTCTCATTTATGAAGCAAATGTGATTCTAAGGCTAAGATTATTATTAATGTTGAGGTTGATCTAAAAGATGTTGATTGACTATAAAAGAAGTCTCAAGATTCTCAAGTGTCGTGCTAGCATATTTTTATGTATATCAAAGAGAATCTTATTCTCTATATGGGTAAAGAGGTGTTGTATGAGGAATATAAACTTGTAACATTTCATCAATAAGTTTAGTGTTTTTTAGCTATATTCCAATCTACATGCTTGGATATTTAATATTTGGAGTCCCAAAATTTTAAAAATCAATAAAAATATGTGTTCTCAAGGCTTTTTTGTGCTTATTTACAAATCAATGGAAGATAGAGCTTTTATTTTTGCAAATGAACTATGGATATATGATAATTTTGGTAAAGCCTTGGTTTATAAGCTTTAATTCATTAATAGAATTATTTTCTATTATACCAATATGGGTTCATCTACCCAATCTTCTATTGTAGTACTAGGTAGATGTGTGTTTTCAAGGTATATTGAATACCTTAGGCAAATTTTTGGCTTTGGACCCAAAAATGAGTGCACTTGCTCCTTTTACCTTTTTGAGGGTTCAAGTAGAGTTAGATTTGTCTAAAGGACTTCCAAATGAGATTTGATTGAAAGTAGAGGTAAGGATATGGAAGAAATTATTAGAATATGAGAATGTAGTATGTTGAACTAGGTATAGGAAATGTTTTTAGATAGGACATATTGCTTTTAAATGTAAGGTTGAAAAGTCGCACTCAACTAAAATTAGTAATGTAGTGAATAATCTAACTATTGATACTTATTTGTTATAAGAGTGGCTCCTTCATCTTTTGATGAATTAGATGATTTTACATCGTACTCTTTTTAGATTCTAGTTGTTAATTATATTTTTATAAGTCAATTAGATGTTGTAGCAAAGAAGGATACACCTTCCCCCTTGCCAAGTTGTTTCTAAGGTGTGGTTCATTTCTTTCCTACTATGAGAAATAATATTTTAGAGGATAGGGGTAAGGTTTTAGTTTCTTTAGATATGGTGGAGAAGAAAAAGATATAAACTTTTAGTTAGATGGCATATATATAACAAGATAAAATTATAGAGAAAGAGTGATTGATATTGAAGATTACAACCCCTTGCTAAATTTATAAATCTAAAAGGAAAGTTAGGCTTATAAAACCTAAAGACTCACTCAAGGGTAGTGATAGGCTAAGAATGATATCTCATCATTTCTAAAAAACTACAATGACACTAATCTTTTATCTTACTCGATTATGTTCTCCAAATTTTATGAATCTATTATGCAATTAGAAAATAGATTGGTCATTAGTTCTATCAAAATCCTTTGATTAGCTAGACAATTTTTTCACTCTATTTTCTTTACATTGAACATGAACGAAGAAAATATCAAAAAAAACATTCTTAAGCTACATAGTTGCATCCAATAAAATATTGATTCACCAATAATTATAATTCATGCTATTCAAATGCACATAACTACTTTTGAATCTCCTTCCATAATTATATTTAGAATTTTTCCTTTTCCATTTACAAAACTTCAATTGTTGTAATTCATTCTACCATATTATTTTTTAGGTTCCCAAGAAAAATGAACCAAAATATGCCCTTCTCATCTCTAAAGACCACCACAACACTTGCCTTAAACCACCCTTTGATGCACCATTGAAGTTCATCTTTAAAAAACCACCTAGAGGAGTTTTCCATTTCACATTTTTCCTTCTTTCACATTGTTATCCTAGCCTATAACAAGGGAGTATAGAAGTATGCTACTTTGGCCCAAAACACTCATAATATATAAGAAAATTAGATTGTGAAGAACTTTATATAAATTTAGGTAAATATATTGTAACCTATAACAAACTTGGAGAGGTAATGTTAATAGGGGATTTTAGCACCAAAACAACAAATGAGAAATATAGATCTTTAAGATATAATTATGACATGGATGGCAACCCATTATGGGTAGAGGAAGATGAAGGCAATAGGTGGGAAAGGATATAATTAGATGGGTAGAAAAAGTGTAACATGCTTTGAAGAAAAACTACTAGGTTTAAATGCAACATCCACAATCTTTTCATACGTAATGGAATGAGAACATGACCAAATTCAAGAGGTATCCATGCACAAAATATAGTGAAAATAATGGTTGACTATATCATATGCCTCCAATAATTAACCTAAAATATTACGAAGATAAAAATTAGAGAGTTGTCAATTGATATCAAATATTATCATAATATAATATACATAAAAATTATCTTGTCAAGAATCAAATAACACCCAAAAAACACAACATAGTCAAGTACCCAAACAAGGGAAAGGAAACTTATATATGACACACACAAAATCAAGAAATTTATATGACATTAAGATCCACCTTACTGGGAGTAGAAAAGAGGAAATACAAGGGTTGCATGAGAAACATTGACAATAAATTAATGAATGCAATCTAAAATGCACTAAACAAGTGTAAGAGATCTAAACTTAGGAAGGATAAAAAGATAACCTTCCAATGAATGTTTGGTTTGATGAAAAGTGTGAGGTAGCAAGGAAAAAACTTAAGGAGCTAAGAGAGATCTCGAATAAAAAAGTGTACATGTAATTGGTGAAAACATAAAAGGAAGAATACATGGAAAGTGGGTTAGAAGGGATGATAAGGCTTGAGAAACACAACCCTAAATATTTTTGGAAATAGATACAACAAATAGATACCATCACATCAATAGTATAGATTCATTATTCAAAGTTTCTTTATAAGTGCAAATAATATAATGATGCATACCCATAAATTAGCACACAAGCAAAGTTGTTTACCATAATTAAGGTTAGAAAGGTATCAATGGAATAGAACTAGATATAAATGGTTTATAGGTTAAATGCTTAAAATTGGGGATATAGATCATGACACTTGGTAGAGAATATTTTTTTAATAATATTGCTCAAGAAGGCTTTGATAAGAAATGGACCACAAGCTTGGTCATATCTCTTTTCAAAATTAGAAAAGTTAATAAACCCATCAAATTATAGAACTATTATGATGAATCTTCTCATAGAAAAACTACTTGGAAGTATGTTTGAATATAATATTGGCTACTAGGTCAAATAATAAGAAGAGAAGGTAAAATGAAAAGCATGGTTTAGACCAAAGCATTTGACTTTAGATCATTGCACTAGTCTTAAGCATTCGCTTAAAAAAGGCTAGGAAAATAAAAGTAAAGAAGCATTCTACTACTTGGTTGAATTCACGAAAAAAATTGACATAACTTTGATAAACAAGCTATGGGACAAGATAGAAGGATGTGGAGTTCCAAAGAAAATAGAAATTCCATAGACTTTATGAGTAAGAGCTAAATTTAGAATCCACACAAGACTATCAAAATTCTTCAACAACAATGTATTGGTCAATCAATCATTTTTCTATTTCCCACTCTATTTGGCCTATACATTGACATAATAGGAGAATGGATAGATAGATAAGGAGGAAACAAGGTCTTGGTAGCTAGTTATGTGATAAAAACTCCTTTATGTAGATGATCTTATTTTGATTACAACAATAGTCCAAAGTTTAAAGGATCATTTAACTCTTTTTTAAAGAAGATAGGATGTAAATCAACACCAGTAAAAATAATATTTTGATCTTCTCACACCAAAAGGATAAAAATCATATGAGTTTCATATTCTAAGGAAGCCCACTTGAGATAGTCACATAATATAAATACCCAAGGCTTGATTCACCAATAAGATTAGTTGGGAAACTTGCATAACAAAGAGAATATAAGGTGGGTGAAGAGTAGTATACTCTCTACAAAATAGGTGTAAAGATGTTGATTTATATGATTAGAAAGCTATCAAGGTCTTGTTTGGGTTACTAGTATTGTCATTGGTGCTCTATGGGTGTGAAGTTTGGGCAAGTATTGTGTCGAATCTAAAGTGGAGATAAATTAAAAGAATTTAGAAATGCTTAATCACGATCAACATAAAGATTAAAATTTTGGTCTCATATGAAATTATATAGGAGTGAACTTGCACCCCTCTTGCAAATTCCCCTTTTACACCCCTACTTTAGAAAAATCAAATCTGACTAAATAATTCCACATCACCTATCTACAATGCATCCACTTGGCACTTGTCTTTTGTGTTAGTGGGGGAATTTTTGTAGGGGACACATGCACAGTGCCATCCCTGACCAATTCCTGCCTCTGGAATCTACAGAGACGTTACATTCTCCATTGGCGACGAAGTGTAACACCTTTGCACCTTCCTGTTGGCCCGAGAATGGCTCTTTCCCTCCTAAATCCTCTTCAAATTCCTATCTTTCACTTTCACTTCATCTCTTTAGCAATTCTCTTCATGCTTCTTCACAATTACACATGTTGGTTTTGATCTTGCTTCATGATTCTTGAGATCCTACACATCTTCTTCACCTCTTGCTACACTCTTTCCACCCTTGGAGTTGTGACTTGGTGTCTTGTAGGACTACTTCTTCGTTGTTGCAGCAAGATTGACCTTACCAAGCTTGCATCCTCCTCTACATGCTTGAGGGCACCTTGATTGAGAAGGTGATAATGTTTATTGATTTACGTAGCATAGTGTTATTGTTATTTTTTTACTTTCTTTCCATTATTCTCTTTATCACATTTTATATCAATCTATTTGGTTGTCCGTAGAGGTGGAAACACCAAAGTGGGGGTTTGATTGCGTCAAACCCCTATATAGCCCCAACATTTTTCCTCTCTTAGATTTGTGTAGGTATGTGTTCGTGTGGAGCTTGCTAGCAAACTAGACTCTTCGTGAGTTAATCTTCATCACCTTTTCTTTCATCATCTCCTTTATCATCTTTCTAGTTATTTTGTACATTTTGTTATCTATAATTTTTAGTATTTTAAACTCTATTTTCTAGACCATTGGTTGGTTTTTGCACCTTGTATTGTACTCTTGTACTTTTTGGTCGTACAAACACTAGCGCCCTAGAGAGATGCCAGCGTGTCACGCTGTTGTCCCTGACCCGCACTATTGTCCTTAGGCAAAGAGTTGTCTGAGGTATAGTTCAAGTTCTAGAAACCTGCTCGTTTAGCCCCATCAAATCTTCTGGGTTAGTAGAGTGACAAAAGCACTTAAGAGTGCTCTTCATTCTCTAGCCTTGACCTTAAAAACTTATCCAACATGAGGTAGACAAGGGCAGCCTTCCACTCTTGACTCTCCATGACCTAGAGCCTTGGTGTGGTTGGTCCCCCTCCTCTACAGAAATAACTCTATAAAAAAAGGTACTTTTTATAGAAGCAAAAACTATGATACTTCTCCTAAGCTATATAAAAAATGGAGGATAACCAAAATTAGTAATGAGAGAAAAACTCAATATAAGAAAAAAGAAATGGATGAATTAAAATAAACTAGGGATGAATATGTGGGTTATCAACCTACAAGAATGTCCAACCACCAATCAAGAGCTCAAAAATATTTGAGGTAAAAATTCAAAGTAAGCATGTGGAAAAAGAAAATAAAGAGGAAAATGCAGTACTATATGACTAAGTTTAATCCCACTTATGAACACAACCAAAAAAATTACATAGGGAAAAAAAATAAAATGGAAAATGAATATTATCATAGCTTCTCCTATTTATTAAGTTCTTGAGATGAAGATTATATCGCAAGTTTTGTAGGTATTGTTATGCTACCAAAATTACTCTCTTATTGGTCCTAATTGGTGTTTATTGAAATCACACTCACTCCTAGGAATTTTTCAGGCTTACCAAACCTTCAATGTACTCTAGAGGACCTCACCAAACCTTATAGTGCTATGGTGAACACAAAACAAATGAATCTTGCACTAAACCCTCATCACCCTAGGGTTTTGACAATTTTGTTGACAATGCATACAAACATATCTGCACAACTCACTCATATGATTGAATTAGCACTTTTACTTTGGTGGGAACCTAGGAAGCAACCTAAGGAAGGGTTTCACCAAGTTTCACAAATTTTCAACAATGGAAACAAAAGTTATGAATTTTTTTCTCTCGCTAGAAACCCTAGATTAGCAACAAACCAATCAATAGTAATTTTTCCATATCCTGCTCAAAGCCTCATGAAATTTAATGAAACCAAAATAATTTGAACCTAAAAAAAACATTATCATTCCATCCATTTACAGATTTGACATGACATTTTACAAGTTCGTACAAAATTGTTTTCAATTTGAAACTACATAAAATTGTCAAAAATTGTAAAGAAACAAGGGTATTTTCATCAAAAAGCTTCTTCAACCATTTCTTGGAGCACTCTTCTTCATTTCTTCGAGGTGAATGATGATCAAGAATAGTTACATTCGAAAAAATCATCAAAACCTAAAGTCCCAATGTCCTTTTTTAGCACTTAAACTTGCAAAATATGCATTTTTACATGACCTAACCTAAAAGAAACATGTGAAGTGACCTTACAAGGTCAATAATGATCTTCTAAGACCTTATTAGACTCAAAAAACATAAATAAATATTTGAGGAGCAAACCCCAACCTTGCAACAAGCCAAAAACACCCTAGAAATTCAAGTTGGCATTTTGGCAAGGAAACCAATATTTGAATTCCTAGGTCTATTTGAGCTACCTAAACCATTGGACATGATCCCAATGGACCTCCTAAGACCTGAACCAACTCAAATAAGACTCCTAACATCAAAATAAAGCATAAAAGTATCATGAGAGTGATGCTCCTGCATCATACTCCCAAGGAAAAGAAAAATAAACTCAGGTTCCACTTGAGAGGAGGTTTGCAACAGTCATTCCATGCTCAAGAATATTGACTTTGTCATCCATGTGGCATCCTTATTTGGGAGTCCTTTCCACTTGACCAAATACTGGAAGTATTGCTTGCCTCTAGTCTTCTTGCTCTTTTTTTATGTCAAGAATGCACTCTAACTCTGTTGGTTTGGTGAGTGGTAAATCCTTTATCCATTCAGCATCTAATATATTTTGTAGACCCGATACTTCATCAGCAATGGAATCCCCTTTGTAAGGGTATAAGTCAAAAACACTGAAAATTTTGGAACACAACAATCTACTGAGAGGGGAGGTGAATCAGTAGATCTTTAAAACTCGGCTCTTAAAACCTTTTGTGCAGACTACTTTATTTAACCCTTAATGTGTAGATATTAAACATGTGTTACAAAAATACAACCAAGCACACAACACATCACTTTGTCCCATCTCTTCCAGGTCCACTATATGGTATCTTCCTTAGACATCAAAGACAACATTTTGACATCAATGTTGACTCTTCTTCATGCAGGATCAATTCCAACTTACATCTGATCCCCCTTTTGACATCAATGACAACAATATGCCAACAATATCTCCCTTTGTCATTGATGGCAAAACTAAATGCTCATGCCAATCGGTTGAAATGGTATGATACCAATTGGACACATAAAGAAATGCTCCCACTTTAATGTGATCATCTTGCTCAAATGAGCATTTGTTCATGATATTCTCCCCCTTTGACATCAATGGAAAAGGGTAGACTCCCCCTAACACATTACTCTCCCTTTAAACGATAATTCAAAGAGAAGATGGGTATCTGGAATAATACAACCCTCAAGTCATTAGAAATTTGTAAAACCACTCATGCCTGACTTGATTTGTCATGTCTATTTCCAGGGATGATTGAGATATGGATGAAATATCAATTTAGCTCCCCCTAGTCTCATGCCCTATCACTAAGACTTAGTGATGTGAGACAAAAATGACCACATTTGGTGCTTCTTGTTGACCTTTCACTCTCCACACCTTTTTGAGATTTTACTCTTTCTTGTCAGCCTTCTTCTTAGGAATATGTGAACCATTGTTCACCTTGGGGGACTTACTTCTCTTCCTTTCATAATGTGCTACAGCTCTTATATAATTTAATCTGTGGTCCTTAGTTATGTGACGAAAGTTATCACATTTGTAGCACACTATATTCATATCTACAATAGGAGCAAAAGAATTTATATTTACATATTTAGTGCTCCTTCTAGGTGCAACTCTACAATCTCTAGCTCTATGACCATACTAATTACAGACATAGCAATAACCATTAAAACATGGGGAGTACCTGGTCATAGCATTCCTCTGAACAGAATGAGGTCTTCTTTGATTTGGCTTCTTCATGTATCTCATCCTAGTAAATCCTTCTAAATCAACTTCCTTAATATGTTTCTTCTTTTTTGAAGTTTCTAGGAACTGATTTATTCATTTTCATATTTGTTGTAGGCATCTTTTTATCTAGCTTCTTCATCTCAGCATCGACAGGCTTCTTTTCTGCTTTTTCTTTCTTCACTCTAGTAGTGCCCTTTTTTGATCTTCCATTTCCAAAGACATTTTCTTTGGAACAACTCGTGCAAGCTTTCTCATTCATCTTTCTTTTGCTCTAAATATGTCATACAAGTTTATAGAACTACCGGTAGAGGAACTCATTCCTTTCTCAAATCCAAAATATATCAGTTAATCTAGCTTCTTTTAGCATCATTCTAGCCATGTCCTACAGAACTCTATTCTTCCTCTCTATCACTCCATTTTGACGTGGTGTTCTTGGTGCCAAATATTGTCTCTTAATTCCATGTGCCTCATAGTAATCAAAAAATTCACCAGATGTGAATTCTCCTCCTCTATCTGACCTTAAACATTTTATCTTCCTTCCTATCTCCTTCTCAACCATCTTTCTGAATATTTTGAATCTCTCAAATGCTTGTGAATTTTCCTATCTCCTTCTCTTTAGGTTTTGATGGTTTTTGTGATCTAACCAATTCATTAAGTATCTCATAGCCACCCTTCAACTTCAATCCTTTGTCAATCTGCTCCTTGGTTTTTTCTAAATCTTTTCTCAAGGCCTCTACTTCTTCTTTCAACTTTATGCACTCTTTTGATTTAGATTGCAATTCAATCTAAACTACATCTTTTGCTCTTCTTTCTTCTTCCACCTTAGTCTTCAAGTTGATCACCATCTGAGATACTTTGAATCCTTTATGCACTAAAAATGCAAGAAACATTCTAATTGCTTCTAGCCTTGCTACAAGTGCAAATGTCTCTTCAAAATCAATGCCTTCAACTTGTGCATACCCTTTGCACACTAATTTTGCTTTGTTTCTTACCACTACTCCATCTTCATTTAGCTTGTTTCTAAACACCCACTTGGTGTTAATCACATTTTTGCTTGGGGTCCTAGGAACCAGTTCCCATGTTTTATTCTTTTCAATTTGGTTTAACTCCTCTTCCATGGCTTCTATCCAACTCTCATCCTTTCTAGCTTTAGAGAAACTCTTTGGTTCAATTTGAGATAGGAGAGAAAAATTTATTTGTTCTTTGTTCTTTGCAAATCTCCTTATGGTCTAAACTCCTTCATTTTTATCCCCAATTATCTAATTTTCTAGATGGTTCGTTTGAACATACTTTGCAAGGGCCTTCTCAAATTCTATTTCCTCAGGTTCTTCATCGTCATTTGCTATATTATCTTCACAGTCTGAGGCATCATCAAGATTGTCTTGATCAGACTTGATATGTTTTATACTTTCATCAGTCTTCACTTTGACACTTTCCACAATATTGTTTATCCTTTTGTTATAGCATTTGTAGGCTTTACTTTGAGTGGAATATCCTAAAAATATTCCTTCGTCACTTCTTGATTCAAACTTTCCCAAGTTTTCATCTTCTCTTTTGATGTAGCACCTACTTCCAAATACTCTAAAGTATTCCACAGATGTGGGTCTACCATACCACAATTCATAGGGAGTACTATCACTATGTACTCAAATTTGAACTCTATTAGAATGTATATTGCAGTATGTATCACTTCTCTCCAAAATATATTAGTTAATCTAGCTTCTTTTAGCATTGTTCTAGCCATGTCCTGCACAACTCTATTCTTCCTCTCTACCACTCCATTTTGATGTGGTGTTCTTGGTGCCGAATATTGTCTCTTAATTCCATGTGCCTCATAGTAATCAACAAATTCACCAGATGTGAATTCTCCTCCTCTGTCTGACCTTAAACATTTTATCTTCCTTCCTATCTCCTTCTCAACCATCTTTCTAAATATTTTGAATCTCTCAAATGCTTGTGAATTTTCCCTTAGAAATGCTACCCATGTCATCCTTGTATAGTCACCTATTAGCAACATAAAGTATCTTTCTCCTTTTAGTCCTCTTGTTCTTGTGGGTCCACACAGGTTATTGCGAACTAGCTGTAAAGGATTTATGGTTGAGTATTCTTTAGTTGGAAAACTAGTCTTTGTTTGCTTTCCCTACTGGCACTCTTTGCATATGATGTTTGCAAGCTTAGATACTTTAGGCATATGTCTAACTAAACCTCTTGAACTCACTTTCACCAAGTTTTCAAAGTTAATGTGGCCTAGTCTTCTTTGCCAAAGTGAACTCTCATCAGCCTATCCCATGAGACAGGTTTGACCTTTTACTTCAACAAGGTTGTAAAGATTGCAGTCGGTTCTCAACCCTTGTGCAAATATCTTTCCATTCTTCCTGATTTTGCAACCTTTTGAATCAAATGTGACCTTATAACCATTGTCACACATTTGGCCCACACTTAACAAATTGTGCTTTAGATCTTCAACATACAAGACATCCTTTGAAGCAGTTTTTTCATCTAAACTTAAGATTCCTTTACCGCATATTTTGACTACGGTGTTATCACCCAAAGTCACAGATCCTCCATTGCATTTATTGAGTTTGAAGAACTTTCTCTTATCTCCAGTCATGTGTTTGGAGCAACCACTATCTATCACCTATATATTTTTCTTCTTGGCATGCAAAGTTTGTGCAATTAAAGATTGTGTGGAGCTTTCTCCTTTTTCTTTCCACACTTTCTTAGTTTTCCTTTTTGTCTTTTGTACTATCTCCTTATTATCTGATTCTTTTTTTTATCTAGGAGATGGATCTTTCCTTTCCTTATTCTTAACACTTGGTCTAGGTCTATGCACAAAAAAATTATGTATTGTAAGAATGAACAAGATGTCTGGGATACATTGAAGAAGATTTATGAAGGAGATGACAAGGTAAAATTGACAAAGCTGCAAATACTGAAAGCTAGATTTGAAGGTCTAAGAATGACAGAGGAAGAAAAGATTGCAAACTATCTCATGAGAGTTAATGATATTGTGAACTCTATCAAGGGACATGGAGAAGAGATGAAAGAGGATGTGGTTGTATTAAAAGTTTCTTGATCAATGAAATACAAGTGTGACTCTAAGATCTCAACTATAGAAGAAGGGATAGATTTTAGTATCTATTGATTCACCCCCCTCTCAGTAGATCATTGTGTTCCAACCAAAAATTAGTTAGAATCCTACTCCACTATTCTTCTTGAGATGTGCTAAGACAATATCTCCAACCTTAAAACTAACCTCGCTTCTCTTCAAATCTACCTTTTGCTTATATTTTTCCACACTATCTTGGAGCTACTCTTTCACTTGTTGATGAATCTCTTGCATGGAAATTGCATATTGTTCACCCTCTATACTTTTCACAGGACATTTTTGCACACAACATTTTGATCCCTTAAACAATAAACCACCTTGTATAAGAGAATCTATCCACTTCTCCCAATTAGTGCTAATACGTTGCTTTCAAACCTCATAAACTTCTTTGAAATGCTCACCATCCTTATACACCTCCTTGAGTGCTTCAATACCAACACTTTTAAACTAAATTACTTGCACCTTTAATCTCTTCTACTTAAAACATCAACCACCTTATTACTCTACCCCTTCTTGTGTGTGATTGTGAAAGTGTAGCTTTGTAGGCACTTAACCCACTTAATGTTCCTTGTATTTGACAACATTTTACACCTCTTGGATGACACTCTACTTGTGTTCATCTGCTCTAACTCACTCTCATCAGTTTCTTTCATACCAACCTTGTTACTTTTAGTATCAAAATCACCATCATCTGCAACTTTCATCTGCTACTCCATTGGTAGTTTCAGCTATTTTAATTTTCCATCTTCTATCTTCAGCTTAGTTTGAAAATGTTGTTGCTCTAAATTTCCTTTCTTCATTAGGCATTGCTCATTTTGATTTGCAATTTCCTTCATATCAATCCTGTTGCTTTTAGTATCCCAATTCCTATCATTTCTAACCTTCCAAACAAGTTTGTTTGTATCACTTTTATTGACATCATCCTTTGCCTTAGATATCTTACATTCTTCATTTTTTTGGGGTGTCATCTTATAGGTTGCTTTGTTTGGTAGATTAGCCCTTGGTATAAAGTCTATATGGTGACTAATATCTCTCATTAGAGGCAAGGATTTAGGAAGTTCATCAACAACTATATCTGCATAACCCTTCGACATGTCTTGAATCTCCCATGGCAACTCATCAATTCTTGTTGTTGTTATGATAGTCCTAGGTCTCAACATCGCTGCACAACCTATCTCTTCCTCTTCCATTGTATTTAGAAACTCTTTTTCACCCACTAACATCACACTTGATCCAACCTTTTGGTCTTTATTTTCCTATTTCAAAGGTGCTAAGGTATATGTAACTCCATCCTCTAAAACATAGACATTCTTCCTACCATCTTGTATTGTTTTCTCTATCATATTTCCAAGGCCTACCGAATAACACATGACATACATCCATAGGGATGATATCACGTAACACCTTATCTTTGTAGTTTCCTATTTGAAACTCTACCCAACACTATTCATTGACTAGTACTTGTTCCCCCTTATTCAACCATGAGACTTTATATGGTGTGGGATGAGGTAATCTCTTCAAATTTAGTTTCTCTACCATCTCAACAACAACTAAATTATTGGCACTACCAGAATCTATAACAACTTTGCAACACTTACCTTGGCACTTACAAGTAGTCTTGAATAATGAATTATTTTGAGGTGGCTCCTTCTCCATTGGAACCTTGATCAAATTCCTTCTCATCAACAAGGATTCTCCTATCTCTGGTTCTTCTAGTTTTGGTGAGGATTTAATCCTTTATTCATCTCCTCCTTGAGCAACTTGAGTCCTTTCATTCCTAAAGGTAGTAGTTGATTGCTCTTTTCGACACTCCCAAGCTTGATTACCTGCAAACTTGTTGCACTTGTAGCATTTGTCTGTGAAGCCATTGAATCCTCCTATTTTTCCAAACATGCCCTTGAAGTTAGGCATTCTTCCTCTAAAACCTTCTCTTGAACTTAGTGCTTGTTCCTGAGAGATGCTTGAATCACCTTGACTTTCTTGTGACTATCCTCTACCTATATATGGACCTCTATCTCTGTAAGTCCTTCCTCTACCTCTATTCTTATTTTCTTGCTTCCTATTCAACTTCTCCTTAGTTTGTAAGGCCAATTGATAACACTCTTCAAGTGTTTTGGGGCTTGTCAGGCTCAACTCATCTTTCAAGCTATACTTCAATCCATTAAGGTATCTTGCAACCTTGTATGTATCATCCTCCATGTGTCCCAATCTAATACTCAACTTATAAAACTCCTCAATGTACTCTTTCACTCCCATATCCTTTTGTTCCAAGTTCTGCAACTTCCTATACAACTGATTCATGTAGTCACTAGGCATGAATTTTCCCTTCAACTTGGCAACCATCCTATCCCAATAAGTAATCTTGGATTTTCCTTTATTTTCCTTCTTCCTAAACATAATCCCACCATAGGGATACATGAACTTTAAACTTGGTCCTGGTCAACTTAACTTGTTGCTCTTTACGTACCTCCTCAAACTCAAAGTACTTGTCCAACTCCCCTATCCAATCAAGGAGTTCTTCACCATTCAAACTACCTGCATATACTAGAAGTTCCATCTTCACCTTGGTTCCTTCACCCTTAACTACCTTCAACAATCTTTCCATCCTCGGATCATCAACATCCCTCTCTTCTTGAGGTTCTTGAGGTTCTTCATCTACCACTTCTTCTTGGTCACTCATATCCCTTTTAACCACTCCTCTTCTTTGGTTAGCTTCCACTACAAAGAGTCTTGCATCCAAATAGACTCTCATTTCCCTCATTTCTTTAGCAAGGGCTTCTCCCAATTGTGTTTCTATTCTCTCAACCACCCTTTCAGTGTTCCTTAGAGGCATCTTTCCCTTTTTGGATTGTTAACCCTTATATAAGTTTTCTTACTTAATATAGCTCTGATACCAATAATGATGTGGAGGATAAACAAGATGCAAATGGAAATGATTTCAGATTCCTATTGACTCTCCTGAAGGTGTTATAACCTTATCTTGGAAGATTTCTAGAAACTTGCCTTTCTAGGCTCAAACCCTTAAACAAGGTCCTAATCGGTGTTTATTGAAACCACACTCACTCCTAGGCCTTTTTAGGCTAATCAAACCTTCAATTTACTCTAGAGGATCTCACCAAACCTTACAGTGCTATGGTGAACACAAAACAAATGAATCTTGCACTAAACCCTCATCACCCTAGGGTTTTGATAGTTTTATTGATAATGCATACAAACAGATCTACACAACTCACTCATACAATTGAATAAGGAATTTTCCTTTGGTGGGAACCTAGGCAACAACCTAAGGAAAGGTTTCACCAAGTTTCATGAATTTTCAATAGTGGAAACAAAAGTTATGATTTTTTTTCTCTTGCTCTAGGTGCTTGTTTTAGACCATATAGAGCTTTCTTCAGTTTGCAAACATAATCTTCTTCCTCTGATAGCTGGAAACCTTTTGGTTGTTATATGTAGAATTCATCTTCTATATTTCCATTTAGGAAGGTAGACTTGACATCCATTTGATAGACTCTAAATCCTTTGTAAACAGAGAATGTTAGAAACATTCTTATGGCTTCCAATCTAGCAACAAGAGCAAAGGTTTATTCAAAATCTATTCCTTCAACTTGTGCATATCCTTTACACACCAATCTAGCCTTATTCCTTACAATAGCTCCATTTTCATTGAGCTTGTTTCTAAAGCCCCATTTTGTACCTATGACATTCTTATTTAGAGATCTTGGAACTAATTCCCAAGTTTTGTTCTTTTCAATTTGGCTCAGTTCTTCTTCCATTAATTTTATCCAACTTTCATCCTTATTGGCTTCAACATAGGTCTTAGGTTCTATTTGAGACATGAGAGAAAAATTTACTTGCTCTTTATTCTTTGTCGCTCTTCTCCTTGTTTGAACTCATTCATCTATATTGCCAATAATCTGATCTATAGGTTGATCCTTCTAAACATATCTTACAAGTGCCTTCTCATTCTCTTCTTCAAGCTCTTCATCGACAACTTCTTCAAAATTTGATTCAACATCATAGCTATCTATGTCAACATTAATATGTTTCAAATCTTCATCAACCTTGGCATTAATACTTTCTACAATTATGTGCAACCTTTTGTTGTAGCATTTATAGGCTTTTCTTTGAGTGGAATATCCAAGAAATATTCCTTCATCACATCTTGAGTCAAAACTTCCCAAGTTATCTTGATGTGGCACTTGCTACCAAATACTTTGAAGTACTTAACAAAATCAGGTTTTCCATACCACAATTCATATGGGGTCATTTCACTATTCACCCTCAATTGAACTCTGTTTAGGGTATATACTGCAATATGTACTACTTCTTTCTAGTATACATTAGGCAACTTGGCTTCATTTAGCATTGTTTTTTCCATCTCCTTAACTGTTATGTTCTTTCTTTCAACCACTCCATTTTGTTGTGGAGTCCTTGTTGCAGAATATTGTCTTTTGATTCCATGCTTCTCATAATATTCAATAAACTCATTTGATGTGAATTATCTACCTCTGTTAGATCTTAAGCATTTGATCCTTCTGCCAATCTCCTTCTCAACCATAGCCCTAAAGATCTTGAATCTTTCAAATGCTTGAGTTGTCCTTCAAAAAGTTTACCCATGTCATTCTTGAGTAATTATCTATTAGTAACATGAAGTACCTTTCTCCTTTCAATCATTTTTTCCTTGTGGGGCTACAAAGATCAGTATGCACTAACTCTAAAGGCTTTGTAGTAGCATACTCTTTTGTTTAAATTTTTTCCCTTGTTTGCATGCCTATTTGACATTCCTTGCAAGTGGTGTTTGCAGGTTTGGTTATCTTAGGCATGTTCCTTACAAGTCCTTTTGAGGTTACTTTAACCAAATTATCAAAATTTACATGGCCCATTCTCCTATGCCACAACTAACTCTCATCAACTTGTCCTATCATGTAGCTTCGACCATTTTCTTCACTAAGATTATAAAGGTTGATTTTAGTCCTTTTCCCTTCCGCAACTAATCTCCCTAATTTCCTGATCTTGCATCCTTCTGAATTAAATGAAAATTTATATCCATTATCAAACATTTGTTTGACACTTGTTGATTTTCCTAATTTCCTTATATGCTTTAATCCTTCAACATAAAGAACATCATGGGTAGGCAATTTTCCATCTACACTTAGAGTTCCTTTATCATAGATCTTTACTGTAGTGTTATCTCCCAAACTCACAAATCCTTCCTTACACTTTCTGAGTTTGATAAATTTTCTCTTATCACCAATCATGTGCTTTGAATAACCACTGTCTATCACCCACAAATTCTATGTTTTGGCATGAAGTGCAATTTGTACAATCATTGATTGTGTAGACTTTTTCTCTTTCTCTTTCCAAACCTTCTTAGGTTTCTCTCCTGTCTTATCCTCCTCCTTTTTAGGGACTTGTGATCCTTTGTTCACACTAGGAGGCATGCTCTTCTTTTTATTCTATACTTTTGGTATAACAAAGTTTGTTCTACATTGCTTAGCTATGTTACTAAAATTATGGCAATTGTAGCATATCACATTTATGTTAACCAAAGGAGCAAATAGATTTCTACTCACAAATTTTTTTCTCCTTGTAGGCAAAACTCTACATTCACTAGCCCTATGATCAAATTGATTATATGTATAGCAATAACCATAGAAATATGGGGATTACTTGGTCATAACATTTATTTTCATAGGATGAGGAGGTCTTCTTTGCTTTAGCTTCTTCAAATCTCTCACCCTTATGAATCCATTTGCATCAACTCCCTTTGTGTTTTGCTTCTTCTTCAAGTTATTAGGGACTAATTGGTTATTCTTCTTGTCTTCAACAAGCTTCTTATCTTCTTCAGATTTATTCATCTTAGTAGTGCTTTTGCCATATTTTTCATTCTTAGAGACCTTCTTTTTACAAACTTTCTCATCCTTTGTACTAAACTTT
>VDFB02168118.1:188265278-188317749 GCA_007258455.2 Sequoia sempervirens
CCGGGCCGCATCCGCCCTCCTTCCCCCCCGTGGCACGCATTCCGAGGTGACCCACCAAAATTTTTTTCCTACCCATTTCATTTTTCGACGTCCCGCAAAAAACCCATGTTTTTGTTTTTCGAAAATACGTGCCAAAATGCCGAAAAACACAAAAATAAAAATCCACAATCCGGTTTTGAGCTAACCTGGCGGGGTATCGCGCAATGGGTGAAAAATATCCGTCTCTCGTCCGCTCGGTGAATGACGTCACTGTCGTACTCCGGCATGATGTCCGCTCTCGCTCGCCTCCTCGTCGCTCGCCTCCTCGTCTCTCTCTCCTCTTTCTCCACTTGCCAGCTGTCACAATGGGCCCAAGATAAGTACCCACTTATCTTTTATCCCCTTTTCACTTTTTCACTTCATGGTCATTTTTTTTCTTTTTTCTTTAACCAAAAAATCCCGCCGATTAATTCATCCAAGCTCTTTCTTCCCGGGGCCGCCATTTGCACACCGTATATCCGATTGACTCCGTTCAACCGCCATTCTTCTCATTTTCCCGTGCTCTTTCCAACAACATGTACCACTCTATACTTTCGAGAAGTTGACCGGGGCTCCCTTTTCCTCCCCCGTCCCCCTTCTCGAGGGGGCATACCCTACCATTCCCTCCTAACCCGTCGCTCTAACCCTACCTTTCCTTGACTGGGGCATCCTCTCCGCATTCCCTCTGTTCGGGGCAGCTCACGCGCGTTCCCCCATGCTGGGGCATCTCTTTTTCTGGTCTCTTTCTCTATAGAGTCATCTGCATCCTATTTTTCTTCGAAACCCTATTATTCTAATAGTCTTTCGAAGAGGGGCAAAATGTAGACGTCTAATTTTGATCACTTCTATATGATCAAACGTGTCTCCCTGTTCATCCGGTTGCTCATCCCCTTTGTCAATATTAATTAAACCAGGTGTTTAATTAATACTCTGCATCTTGCACAAAGGTCCTAAAGTATTCAATTTGATACTTTGCCCCTCTTCCTCCTTTAAATTAAATAAATATGCCCTTTTATTTAATTTAGTCATATTCCCCTTTTGAATTAAAATTCATTTTTAATTCATCTTTTCTCTCTCATGGTCACATCCTCCAACTTTTGCAAGTTGGTCCTTAATCCATTTTAATTACTTCATCTTCTTCTAATTAACCAGGGTTAGCATGTGCACACCCTTAATCATCATTAAGGTCACATCCTCCATAATTTCCCACTTGCCTCTAATCAGTTATTAGCCTATCTAACTGGGTACTTGCACAACCTTAATCATTTGATTAGCCTAACCTAATCCTCATCCTATTTATGGCACATGTCCTTGAGTCAACCTTATTAAAGGCTTTCTCCTTTTGGACAAGGCATCCCCCTTCCCCATGTGAATTTTTAATTCACCTTTTAATCCCCAAGGCACCCAAAAGGAATTTTTAATTCCTTCACTTCTCCCCACATGTCCTTTATTCATTCTTTATTCTTTCTCTCATCCCCATAGGGATATTTGAGGAATTTTTAATTCCCCACTTGTCCTCTCACCCACATGGGGACAAGGACCTCCTTTATGAGGAGATCTTGTCCAATCCCAAGGTACTTTGTACCCCTCTCCATGTCATGTCCTTTTCCTTCCACCTCATGTCCACTTCACCTTTTAGGGCTATCTCACATGCCACATGTCAAGATGTGAGGGCTTGTGAGTTCTCAACTCACCTTAGCCCTACATCTTGATATTTGGTGGATCTATCTCAACCGTCCATTTCCCCTAGGATTTTCCAAAAATCCTATAAATACCCTCTTTTCTCTCATTTTGGGGAGATCATTTGTGCTAGCCAAACTCTTGCAGTTTTGTTTCTCAACCTCTACTTAGCCATTTTCACATTTTCATCCACTTGCATCCATCTTCACATCCTCATCTAGCTTGCATCTTGCCATCCAAGGAGCATACACGTCAAAGATCGAAGGGCCAACCAAAGAATCGACTCAACGCAAGGTATAAAGTTCCATTTTGTGGCTTTGTCTTGTTTTGTTTCTAACTTAGGCTAATCTTGAAGTGTAGGTTGTTTAAGTTGTTTATTTGCACTCCTTTTGGCTTGTTGCTTGCTTTCTAACCACCTAATTCGACCTATCACGGTTGGATTTGAAGATGTTGAACATGATATTGAAATTGGGAATGAAATTATTCAAATTGATATTGAAAATGTTCAAGGTGAAAATGTTGGAAATGAAGATTTTGAACATAATATTGAAGCAAGTGTAAATTATGTTTCACCAGATTACATGAGAAATGAAGAACCTTGTGGAAGAAAGACATATTCCAAATTCAAGACCTTCAAGAATCCCCAAATGGTTACTTGAATTTGATGAGAACATTATAAACAATTTTGAAGGCAAGAGGTCAACACGAACTGTTCGGTTGTGGGCTAAAAGACTTTTCAACCAATATTCTAGTGATAAGACATTGACCGAGCAATGCCAAATTTTTGTACAATTGCTAAAGATGTAAAAGATGAGACCTTTGCTAGCCAAATTGAAGATTTGTGTGAACAAGAAGACCGAAAAAAATTCTATTATTGTCAAAAATATTTTTAATGATCTCAAGTCTATTGGAAAAAATAACAAGGAAAAGGATAAGAGAGATGCTCAAAGAGTCATTACAACTGCCCTAGTAAGCCATCAATTGAAAAAGGCTCGCTTTATGAGACAAACTTGTATTGATTTTGACATAAATCATAAAAATTTGGATAGAGCACTCACAAGAAGAGAAAGAATAGATGATCCTCTTCAAAATGATACATGGGCTTTTGCCGGGAGGCTTCCACATGTTGATAAGAAGGTAATTGATAATGTAAATCAGGTAATTCAATTTTTTTGGCATGATAACTCTTGAGTATCACCCAATGCAAAGGATTTTTTAAAGTTAAGAATTGGCAATCGAGACTGTACACCACATCCTAAACATTTCTCAGAATCAAGACAAACAATGTTGTTCAAAATTTTTTATTGAAACACATCCAAATATGGAAATCTCGCAAAGGACTTTTGAAGGTTTGAAGCCATTTTATTGTGTGCCTCTTAAGATTCATAATACTTGTTGCAAATACCATGTGGAGTTTTCAATGTACCATGAGCTATTATGCTATATCTGTTCTACTTTGCATACTAATGAAATGTTGCAGGAGTGTGGTGCAATGCATCTTCCAAAATCATCAAGGGACTTGCTAGATCTATTTTTATGTTCTAGAGATGATGATTGCTTTTTCTATAGAAATGATTGTTTAAATGCAAAGTGCTCACAATGTGGTGGCTTGTCAAAGTTTGTTCAATGTTTTCATGAGAGTTCCGAACATGAATTTGGAAAGAAGCTTGATGAGAAAAAGGGATATGAGATAGTCAAATATACTTTGCAAAGTGGAGGTGAAAGTTCTGGACGTGAGTTGGTTACAAAAGAATGCAGTGTTGCTGATATTATTTATGATTTTAAGGACAATATTTTCTACAAGTATGCAAGGCATAGTCATAGGTCTCAGTGGTTAGATCAAAAATTTAGGATGTGTAAGGACTCTTTTCTGATTGGCACTATAATATCAGTGGTTGATTTTGCAGAAAAATACACATTGCAACCACAAAATGAGGTACAATCTCAGTATTACAATTCCATTCAAATTGCTATTTTTGTCAACATAACGTTTAGACATGCACTTGATAGTACAAAGGAGGATCGAAAGATAATAAGAGAGTATCATTTTTATATGAGTGATGATAGATCTCAATCGTCTGAGTATGTCCAACATTGTTTCGAGATTTTTTTTGAGTTCTTGCAAGAGCATGATATAGCATTGGGTTGACATCTAATTTGGTCAGATAATTGCACAAGTCAATTCAAGAATGCTCGTATGTTTTATTGGTTGAGTAGAATACATGTAGAGAGGGGTATACCTCATATTTGGAGTTTTTTTGAAGCTGGACATGGGAAAGGGGAGCATGATGGAGCAGGTGCATGCATAAAGAGAGCTCTAGTTAAGGAGCAATTGAATATTTTAGGAGCAAAATTCAGTGATGCACGTTCTATTGTTGATTGGTGTAGTTCAACATTGTCATAGGGAGGGAAACTTGATTCAACAGTGTGAAAATTCTTTTGGTTCATTGAGGAGGGTACAGTGGGAGGCAGATTGGATTGTCATACAATCAAATATTCTTCAAAGATGCATTCGTTTCAAAGCTCAGATGTAGGCACATGGACCATTTGTACATGAGAGTTGGCTTGTTTTTGTCAGAGTTGTATTCGATGTGAGTGGGATCAATGTGAGTCAAGTGAGTGGGTGGATACATGGGTTCCACATTATCTAACTCCTTTATCTCAAACAATATCCATGACAAATGACACAATGGAAAGTTCAGTTGATTACGACCTGCTTTCAGATCTACTACAGCCAGGACATGTTTTTGCAGTTGTTGCACCGTAGGGGAATGAAGAGAGATCAGACTATTGGTTGGATCGATGTGTGTGGGTACATAAGCTAACATAACCAATGGAAGTTGATGATGGTTTCGTGTATCCTACAGGTTCAGTTGTGGTTGTAGGGACTTGGTTGCGAACATACATGATTAGAAAGAATGGCATACCTGCATTTGAAGACTACGAGAAACACAAAACCATTCTCATGTATTCGCACCTTGTTATAGCAACAAATGTTAAGTTGTTGAAGCATCATTCCAGACCAAAGACAAAACAACTATGGACACTTAGTAATGCTGATCATGAAGCAATATTCGATACTCTTTTAAAGCAAAGAGATGACCCTTTAGGCACACTTGAATAACATTTTCAAGAATGGAAGGTACAATGCTTATATTCATTATGATTAAGTTCATTAGTGTTATTTATTTAATATTGATATTTTATATACTATTGCAATGCAGGTGTCTTTAATAGTGATATTTTGTATGCACTTTTGTGATATTTTTGGCAAGATTGATCATGGACCTGCTGCAATAATAACCAGCTCTGATCCTTTTAGAGAGGTATGCAATAGATTAGAACAATATAGATTGGTTATCTAAGCATCTTTTACAGTTTGAATCACCAATTCATCATCATTCAGGTTGTTTAGATTAATATAGATTTGTTAGTCTAAGCATCTTTTCTATTGTGACAATATAGATTTCTCATTTTCCCACTTTTGCGATATTCCTGGCACGATTGATCATGGACCTATTGCAACAATAGCCAACTCTAATCCTTTCAAAGAGGTATGCGACATATTACAACAATATAGATTGGTTATTTTAAGCGTCTTTTATAGTTTGCATTACCATCTCATCATATTTTGTGTCATTTAGAATAATATAGATTGGTTATTCTAAGCATCTTTTAGAGTTTGCATCACCAATTCATCATTCAAGTTGTTTAGATTAATATAGATTTTTTAGTCTAAGCATATTTTCTATTGTGACAATATAGATTTCTCATTTTCCCACTTTTGCGATATTCCTGGCACGATTGATCATGGACCTACTGCAACAATAGCCAGCTCTGATCCTTTCGGAGAGGTATGCGACATATTACAACAATATAGATTGGTTATTCTAAGCATCTTTTATAGTTTTCATTACCATCTCATCATATTTTGTGTCATTTAGAATAATATAGATTGGTTATTCTAAGCATCTTTTATAGTTTGCATCACCAATTCATCATCATTCAAGTTGTTTAGATTAATATAGATTTGTTAGTCTAAGCATCTTTTCTATTGTGACAATATAGATTTCTCATTTTCCCACTTTTGCGATATTCTTGGCACAATTGATCATGGACCTTGCAACAATAGCCACCGATCCTTTCAGAGGTATGCAGACATACAATATAGATTGGTTATTCTAAGCGTCTTTTATAGTTTACATTACCATCTCATCATATTTTGTGTCATTTAGAATAATATAGATTGGTTATTCTAAGCTACCTTGATGGTTTGCAGGTGCTTGTCAAAAACTTGAACATACTACTATTGTGGAAGACTGTGCCCTTGAATGCCTCAATAGGAAAATTTTGTAAAATTTGAATTCTCAAATTGGAAACAATGTAAAAAGGTCATAATTGTGTATGGGCATAATCTATACCCAGTGATGTTTTTTGAAATATGGGTCAAATGTCTAGCATTGTATAAAGGGTATGTTTAAAATGTAAAGGGGTATGTATTTTGGAAACTCATAGGTTGAATTAGTCATACAGGTGTATGCTTTGTTACTATTATTGGGACAATTCTGTAATAAATTTTTGTACTTAATCAAGCTACAACTGAAGGTTTTCTTCTTGGTTCTTTCATGTCGATATGCTCGTTTGAACCAGGTTTTGTAATATCTCCTATTTATATATAATAAATTATAGTGGCTTGCCACTTTGCTCCTCAAATCCAACTTGGGTGCAACTTCATTTTTAGCAACTTTCATGAGGTTTTTAAGGAAATCAATGTTTCCAATGTTGCCTTACCCTATAAATTCATCAAACATGTCTATTAGGACCTGCACAAGCTTGATCCAACCTTAAATCTTGCTGCCCCCATGTTTCATTAACATTAGCAAGTTGTAACCACCATTTTTGGTGTAGGAGCACGTACACCACAACATCATTGTGGATCATTTCAATGATTAAAGTGTTAATATTTTGAGTTTTTATCTTTAATGGGATCTAATAGGATCAATGGTCATGTATTAGGAGGATTTTTTAGGTTTTAGGGTAAAAAAAAATGGAGATCCCAACTTGTCCTAGTTGTTGCTTTGTAGCCTTTGAAGGAAAAATTAGTAAATTTGTTTAGGGACAAGCAAGAACAGTGTTTTGAACATGTAATGATGCTATTTCAAGCCATTAAGTGAGGTCTTAGTAAAGTTAGAAGTGGAAAAGCGCAACATTTCATTATGAGTCATATTAATGTGAAAAATGTTTGTATTTTGGCCTTCAACAGTTATTAAGGTTTCAAAAGTCAGTTAAGATTGGTGGTTAAAGGCATTGGGAGTTGGATTCCAAGGAATAGAAATGTACTTAAGGCCTTCAAGGGCTTGAGATAGGTTTGGTTGAAGGAGTTTTTTTTCTTTGAATCAATAAAGTTTCAATTGCTCAGTTTAGATTTTACTGTTTTTCTTGTGTTTTCTGCCTGTGCACAGGCCATTCAAGCATTTTTGTATCAAAAATTTATGTAGAAACATTATTACATGTCTTTAATTTATTATGACTTCTTAATAGATGGTTTTTTTATTCATTTTTTGCCTCAAAACTCAGACTTTCTCTAGACAGGTTCCTGAACAGGGGAATAAGAGTTTTGCAATTTTAATGGCTTGAATCTCATCCCACCTACTGTGTGCCAATGTGACTCAGTGGGATGAGTTGGTAGGGCTTAGGAAATGATATTTCAAGAGTGGAAGGCGTGGAGAACTGGGTTTTGAAATAAAATGAAGAGTTAAAGGTCTGAAAATGGTGGTTTTTTCACATGAAAATAGAGTTTTTACCCTAGGGTTTGCAAAAATCTCTGAGATACCAGAAGTTTCTTTTTTTTCTAAGCATATTGGGGCCTAAATAAAGGTTTCTAAGGTGGTGGAAGAGTATGAAAGGTTGTGGAAGTGCTACATCCAATAAACCCTCAAGAATTACACTAAAAACAAGGGTTTTCTGATTTGATGGTTACAGGTCCGTACAAATGGAATCCAATTGCAAAATATTTGTTTTCTTGGAAATTTATTTGCTTCCCCAAGGTTTTAGGGGCCTGTGTGGTGTTTGAAGGTATGTTGCTTTGCATTTTTGGGCTAACTGAGTAGCCTTTTCAAGGGTGAATGTATAAGAAGTCAACGTTGGTCCAAAGGAGTCTATGTTGTTTCTCATATATGTTGTGTAACATGGAAATGGGTGTTTGAATCAATCATGTGTTGATATGGTGTTTTGGAAAATTGTGGAGTAATTGGACAAAAACTAGTTTCTCACTATTACAAGGGTTTAAAGGGGTTAAAGAGGGAAATGTGTATTCAGTTGCTTGTCAAGTTTTAAGGGAGTTTTGGACTGTCCAAAGAGATCAGGATAATCTTGTTAGATGCCTCAAATAGGCAGGTTGCAAAGAGTTTGTGATTGTGCCCTTGTGTTTGCATTAATTTTTCACCTAATTTCACTCATTTTTGCCTCGCATGGCAACTCATCAACTCAAGTACAGAAGTTTCCAGCTCTCTAAACTCATATAGCCACCTTATATAGTCCTAATAAAATCTACCATGGCCATACCATCTAGCTACAAACCGTACAATAGATGGTATGGTGTTTTAGCACTTTGGACTCTTAAGGGAAATCATCAATCCAATGTAGCTCAGAGTGATTCGGCGTATTTGGTTGTAAAAGAGGACCATCCCTAGTGTAAACATACCCATACGGACGGGTTGGAACAGTCCGTTTGGTCGTATGAGTTGCTGAATAAAAGTTGCACCACTTTGCAACTTTACACTGCTTGCATCTGACAACTTTTCCCTCAGCTAAAAACTTGCCACCATGGGAAAATGCCTCCGAGATAGCAAAAACCGAGAGAGGTTATTGTAGATGGGCCAAACATGATCCCATAGCCTCAAACAGAGTCTGTAAATGTCACGGTTTTTGAGAAATAACCCTTCAAATATTGCTGCCTTTTAGCACTTTGGACTCTTAAGGGAAATCGCCGGTCCAATGTAGCTCAAAGTGATTTGGCGTATTTGGGTGCAAAAGAGGACCATCCCTAGCATAAACGTACCCATCCGGACGTTTGGAACAGTCCATTTGGTCGTACGAGTTGTTGAATGAAAGTTGCACCACTTTGCAACTTTACACTACTTCCATCTGACAACTTTTCCCTCAGCTGAAAACTTGCCACCATAGGAAAATGCCTCTGAGATAGCAAAAACTGAGAGAGATTATTGTAGATGGGTCAAACACGATCCCATAGCTTGAAACAAAGAGTTTGTAAATGCCACGGTTTTAGAGAAATAGCCCTTCAAAGATTGTTTCCTTTTAGCACTTTGGACTCTTAAGGGAAATCACCGGTCCAATGTAGCTCAAAGTGATTCAGTGCATTTGGTTGCAAAAGAGGACCATCCCTAGCGTAAACATACCCATACAGATGTGTTGGAATAGTTTGTTTGGTCGTACGAGTTGCTGAATGAAAGTTGCACAAGTTTGCAACTTTACACTGCTTGCATCTGACAACTTTTCCCTCAGTTGAAAACTTTCCACCACAGGAAAACGCCTCCGAGATAGCAAAAACTAAGAGAGGTTATTGTAGATGGGCCAAATGCCATCCCATAGCCTCAAACAAAGAGTCTGTAAATGTCACAGTTTTTGAGAAATAGCCCTTCAAAGATTGCTTCCTTTTAGCACTTTGGACTCTTAAGGGAAATCGCCGGTCCAATGTAGCTTGGAGTGATTCAGCGTATTTGGGTAGAAAAGAGGACCATCCCTAGTGTAAATGTACCCATCCAGACGTGTTGGAATAGTCCATTTGGTTGTACGAGTTGCTGAATGAAAGTTGCACCACTTTGCAACTTTATACTGCTTGCATCTAACAACTCTTCCCTCAGCTAAAAAATTTCCACCATGGGAAAATGCCTCTAAGATAAAAAAAACCTAAGAGAGATTATTGTAGAGAGGCCCAACATGATCCCATAGCCTCAAATTTTTTTTTTTGTAGGCATCACAGTTTTTGAGAAACAGTCCGTCAAAGATTGCTGCCCTTTTGCACTTTGGACTCTTAAGGGATTTCGTTGATTGAACGTAGCTTGAACTACTTCGGCCGATTTGGGTGCGAAAGGGGACCATACCTAACCTAAACGTAACCATCTGTACATGATGGAACAGTTGGTTAGGTCATACGAGTTGTAGAACAAGATTTATTTATGTAGTTACAAGTAGATTTTCACCCTCCAACTGAACTCCAATGCTGATTTTCGTGTGAAAAAAAGCCATGAGACCATAGCTTGTTGCTTTCTTTTTAATGGAAACTAGTTGGCAGCAGAGTTAACTTCTTCATAGATTTAGCGTTTGAGATTGCAAGAAGACATCAAAATGGCTAGTGTACTAAATAAATTCTTATGATTTCTAAAGAATGCTGATAACTCTACTCAATTGGCTTCTTTTTTCAAAATATACAAATTGAACCTTGGCATCAATAGACTTTGTATATCAAGCTACCACAATTCAAGTTTCAACGATGAATATTTATCATGCATGTTTTAAATGACATTCAAGTTTATGGTGGTTTTGTTGTTTATATGATGTTATGTGATATTCTAATCCTATTTCATGCTTCTATGTTGCATATATATATTTTTTAATTTTTAAATGTTTTTTTAACTAACGAACCCAAAACGAACTGAACCACCCCCAAATTTTTTTAGCCAAACTGGCGAACCGAATCCCCAAACCCGAACAGGTAACTTAGTTTGTAAGTTAGTTATTGGGAGTTGGTCGGTTGTTTTGTGTGGGGGAGAGTCTTAAAAAAGGTTGAGGAAGTCATTTTGGGGATTGATGAATGTAATTTTGTGAAGAATCAATAAGATAATTTTGGGGGAAATTGGCCTGAGACCCTTTTAAAGTTGGCTTGACTGCTTTCTTTTCATTTTTTGTGAGTTTTGTGCCAAGTTTTCTCAAGGCGAGTAGTGAACCTAGATTTTGCATTTTTGAGTAAATTATGAATTATTGAAGCCCTCCACCTACTGTACCTTTCATGTGGCTCAGTGGAGAGGATGTGTACAATGTGATTTGAATGTGTGCAGGTCAATTTAAGAAAGGGGAAATGATTTGTGAGTCTTGGAGTTGCTGTCCTAAGCAAATCATTGCTTAAATTGCATGAAAATGAAGCTTTTAGCCTAGGGTTTGTTAAAATAAATGAGAGTGGGGGAATATCTTTAACGTTTAAGCATATTGGGGTCATAATAGAGGTTTCTAAGTCAGTGGCATGGTCAGGAGAGTCATGCGAGTGGGACTTTCAATAAACCCTATGCATTTGCATGGTAAACAAACGGTTTCATGGGACATCCTACTAAAGGACCTATAGGTGTACAATAATCGTAGAATTTGTTGTTTTATGACACAACTCAAGATTTTTTGGGGTGTTCTTGTAAATATCAAGTGTTTAAAGGGCACTCACTTTGTGAAACAGGGCTAATTCACTAGCCTACAACAGGGGTACGTTATTGGTTCTCAAATTTGGTCCAAAGGAGTCAAGGGTAGTTTTCACATATGTTTTCACCCCCACTCTGCATCAATCCATAGCTTGTTTGAAAGAACTTGTTTTAGGCTTTTACCCATAACAACAAGCCAGTGAACTATTTGATAAAAAACTTTGGTACACATGTATGAAAAATGTGGTGGCATAGACAAGGCAGTGAATTGTTTGAAAAAATGCCTCAAAGAAATGCGGTCTCATAAAATTCCATGACAAGCAAATACAATTGACAGTTTCTCCTAGTTATTAGTTATGTAATGTGAAGTAATTGCATAACTACTTAGGTTGACTTTGTAAAAACTATATTGTAATTGATTTTTTTTCATCTATCAGTATCTAGTTGATAGTTATGCAATGTGAAATAATGCTTTGAGTTTGAAAGATGTGCAATGCAATATAATTAGCAATATGAATATAAACTACATAATACAACCATTCTTTTTTATGCTCTTGTACATTGATATTTAACCATTGCTCACTTGATTAAATTTTCAAAGAGTTTAATCATGCACATGAGGAAGAAATTAAATTTCGATTGTCAACTTCTATATATCAAATTATCCAATAATCTTGAGTGTATCTCCATATACAAAAATGGCATCAATTCCAACTCAAACAAAGTTTTACAAAATGTGGTATATGCCATCTCAATGTCTATTCAAAATTTACATGCCAAAATGTCTATCTCATCCTAAACTATTGGTGGATCATCAAAATGGAGCCTCTTTGCAGCACTCGTTGGCTCTGAAGGTAGCTGCACAAGAAAAATTCAAACCACAATTGAGATTAGTTATACTATATGATTTAAAATCGAATAATTAACATCAAAATCAATATACATTGAATTATAATTGAACTCTAAAATTGTAATCTTGATTACTTGAAATATCTGTCTCTTCAAAGGGTCAGGAGTCCTAGAATATGCCCCTCTCAAAGAACTGACCAAACCAACTTTTGTAATGTCAATCTATATATGTGAACAAAAAGATAAAATTGATCCAAGTTAGCATACAATTGTCGGTAATAGGAACATATAAATACCAAACACAAAATAAAATAAACACATACCTCTTTAGGCTGATCTTTTTCTTTATCTCTTTTAGGTGTTTTGACACCTCCTCCTTGAGGTGTTTCAACACCTACTCCTTCAGGTGTTTCAATACATACTCCTTCAGACATTGTGGCACTTGTCAACAACGATGTATAGCTCATAACTGCCTGTACATAAAAATGAAAAGTACATATGAAACTACCAATCTATATTGATGTATGTATAATCAATATAAGATCTTAAAAATCTTAATTCAATTGAATTTGAGTTCAATTACCTTCCCCTTATCTAACATTGCACTTTCATAATCTGGACAAGGCTGCACCTTGCTCACACTTGTCAACAACGACGTATAGCTCATAACTACCTGTACATAAAAATGACAAGTACATATGAAACTACCAATCTATGTCGATGTATGTATAATCAATATAAGATCTTAAAATTCTTAATTCAATCGAATTTGAGTTCAATTACCTTCCCCTTATCTAACATTGCACTTCCATAATCTGGACAAGGTTGCACCTCGCAAGCACTAGGTATTTCCTACAAGAGGAAAATAAGATAAACATATAAGTTATTATATAATTTCATTTATGACAATTCAAATGACAAGAAAGTATATAATAAAAAAATGTAAATGAGTGCGAAAATATATACTGTGTGCGTGTCGAGGCTAAATGAAATGGCCCTAAGGGTGCTATCAGTCACCTGTGCGAGCTCCTCCTCAGACATCAACTATTAAATAGACCATGTAAATAAATATTAGTACATTATACTATCTCTTATTAATGTTCATTTAAAAACAAATGCAAGTTATGAATTTACAACTTAAATCTTACCTGTGTCACTATTCCAATGTCCCCCTCTCTAGCAGGAGAGGACTCTGTAGGGTGCGCTCCACTCCCCTGCGTCTGATCTATAATGTCCACATTATGGAGGTCATAAAATTTAGAAGTGTCCAAGGGATGCTCAACGGGTTGTACAAGAGGACCCAAGCATATTTGGCGGCACATGGAGCAAGTATGTGACACACAACTATGTGGACCTGACAATGATGACAACAACACTCGAGCCATCGCCAACATCACCAGAATATAGAAGCATGCGAAACCAAAAGACCACTCAAAGAGTGAATAGCCTGGATAGTCTGTGTGGCCGCATCCTGCATAATATTTGGATGATATACTGGAGGTGGTGGAGGAAGGGGAGGAGGGGGAACATATGGGCGCGGGACTACTCTAACTGCCCTTGGTCTATCCTGGGGCATACCTCCACCAACGCCCTGGAAGGGTTTAATGTCAAAGTAATTGACATGATTCCCTAACACAAACTCAACATATAATTTTTTAATAAAGTAAAATGGTATATCACAATTGTTGTTCGGTGGTTTATCAAAAACCATACACCAACGATCCCAAAAGTTATCTACAATGTCCCTATGCGTGCACCATTTTAAAGAAAGTTTTGGTTTATTAACATTTAAAACTAGAAAACTAGTTCGGGGGTTAACAAATAAAGAGGCTATTTGGGCTTTGGTTATTCCGAGATCTTTCACATCATCATAAGACAATCCACATGCATAATATTCCCTCATGTCATCTCGCCACAAATGAAAGGAATTATGTTGGGTGGAGAGGGTTTCTATATTTTTAATTATTTCCTTCAATGTGTTTGACATCTTGAATAATCGAGGGATTCTCTTATAAACTTCAGAAATGCCCTTTAATTGCTGCAATTTTTTACCAATTAATTCTTCAATTGATGGCTGTGGAGGTGGTGGAGCGTTTGGCATTTGTGCATTTTCATTCTCATTTGGTGGATCATTTGGAATTTGTGCATTTTCATTCTCAACAGCCATAATGCTTGATTAAAGTTAAAAACTAATTAATCTAATTGAAATTAGATAGTATAAATGAAAATATTGTAAAAATACCCTAGTTTAAAAAAAAACAAAAAAAACCCTACTTTTTAACAAAAATCTATAAAATTCTCTAATTTTTAATACAAATACATAAACAACACTATTTTTAAATCAAAATCCATAAAAAAACATTCATTTTTAATCAAAATCCATAAAAAACATTCATTTTTAATCAAAATCCATTCTAAACTCATTTTTTTCATAAAAAATCAATCAAAAAACCTATTTTGAAAAGAATCCATAAAAAACTAACTGAAATTATACAAATCTAATTCAAAATTCGATCAAAGCAAAGAAAAATCTAAAATCTAACCTTTTCAAAACGAATATTGGCTAAATCGGATATCTGATATGCGGAGAACCTCCTCACTGTGCGCCCACGGCCTGTTTGTGAATGTGAAATGATTTTAGCAGGCCTAAATTATGTATATATATTTGCCTCAAATCAGATATCCAATTTGGATCGAACATGAGATTTGAATATGATATCAAATTGGATATCCGATATGGAGATCTTGATTTGGGCATTGCTTTGGAGGTGTGTACTGACACCCAAGCCACAAAAAAGTCAACTTGGCATTTTCACATTTTTGGGTTGATGAAAAACGTAATTTTTTCCCCATTGCCACTTTTTGGCCCATCATGATCCTACACATACCCATAGTTTATTTCTTGCTAGTAAGTGTTGTTGCATAATGTTTTAGGTGTCTTTCCCCTAAGTGCTAATGCATAGTTTGCTTTTCCATTAGGTGACTACAAGTTTTGGTTTTGTTTAAGTGTTTAGTTAGCTATTTTAAGATGTTAACAACTAGATGTCAAGTTTGTTTTTGAGGTCATTTTAGGTCTTTTGATTTTTATGGCGAATGAATATGCAAGGAGAGTGGTCTTAAATGATTAGGAGCCAAGAATTCCATAGAATTCTCTAAAGATGTTAATATCTTACTTTACCTTGGGTGAATAGTCTCCATGGATAATATTTTGAAATTTTATAAGTTCATCCTGTTGGCAAGATACACTGCACATGTTTTCTGGTGTTGTCATTGATGGCAACCTTGGTCAGCTAGTCGATCCAGGAAAAAAAGATATGTGTTATATGGTGAGCGTCACTTTTTAAAAATGTTGTTTTCTGAAAAAAAAAGTTTTTGAGGGAGATGGAAAAAGAAGTGCAATCTGATTCCAAAATTTTTGAAAAAAATATATTTAGAATCTATAGACAAAATTTCATGAAACTCTAGTTTTCATCATCTTCAAATTCCTCACGGTTTAGCCACTATAGGTGCCTGAAAGTGAAGATTTAGTTAAAAAATAAATCTCAGTGTCCAGTTTGGCCAAAAATTGTAAACCACTATTGTGGGATCACCCATACCGGCAGACAGATTGAATATCAATGACTATCTATTAAGTTAGAATAGAGCATCTGGTAGATTTATGTTCTTCGATTCATATGAAAAATTTATGTTATTATTTTGTGTTGTGGATCTTAGGGAGTATTGTTTGATGCATAATTTGTGTTATTTGAAAATCTTGGTGCCTCGTATCGATTTGGGTGTAAGTTAGAAGGTCCGGTGAACTAATTTTCTGTTCATCAGTGTATGAAGGCCGACTTAGTGAATATAGTGTGTCGCAGATAGTTGAGGAGTTATTGTTTAAGCATTTTTGTGTTCAAACATTTTGGTTTGGGTCCTCACTATGTTGTGGCCGACTCTTGTGGATGCACATTGAATATTATGGATGATTTGAGCTGACAGTTTGTGAATATTTCTTATTTTGTTGAGGCCGACATGAAGCGATTAAATCCTAAGTGGTGGATATATATAAGTGATCGATTATATCATTTTGGTGTATGTTCGATGTGAGTTGATGTATGTTACAAATGTCAGAAGGTTAGTAGAGCGATTCTGCATAGTTTCACTTGTGCATTAAGGATTTTTGTTGCGAGTTGAAGCAAAACAGAGCAAAAGAGCAGAAGAGCAGAATCAGTCAGAAGATCCATAATTTGATTGTTGAGCCTAACAAAAATTGTAATCAGGCATTTGTAGATGCAACTTTATCAGTTCAAATCCTTGGAAGTATTCCAAACTTTTGTAAGGCAGTAAGCCTTTCAATTTTTGAGCAGTGAGCTCTAGGCAGTGTGCCTGAATGCAAGTGCATTCTCATTTTGTAAACTTTTTCTTTTGAGTATATTCAGAACAATATTGTGGATTGACCTCCACTGTGGTTTTTCCCCTAATAGGGTTTCCACGTAAAAAATCCTTGTGTTATGGTGTTGTGGTTATTTGTCTTATGTGCATGCATTTTTGTTTTGGTTGAATGTTATCAACACTTTAAGGACCAAATTAATAAAGTTAAAAATTGCACAACATTGATTCACCCCCCCTCTCAGTGTTGCTTGATTCCAACACATCCTCTCTTTTCAAAGTATAAGGTTTAAGGTTTTAAATCATGTTATTTCGAAAGAATACAAGCCACTTTTGGCTTTTGGGGCACAAAGAGAGGGAAATTAGGAGAAAGGTAAAAAAATAAAAGAAAAATTCATTTTGTTTAACTAAGTCTCCACTTTGAGTCCTTATGTTGAGCCTTCTTTTTAGAGTTTTAAGAACATAGCATGAGAATATTAGGGTTTGTTGTTTTTCCTTGGAAAAGGTCTCTATTTCGGTGTAGTTGTAGCACTTGATTACTCTGAAGATTTATCATGTTGTAGAGATAGTGGAGGATATTTGCTCACGTTGTACGCCATGTTGTAGAGAAATGAAGACTTGGTGCATTACATGCAGAAGGAGTAGTTCCAAGAAGCAGGGGTAGATCATTACCCACATGTTCAAAGGCTTTCAAGGTGTAGTTTCAATGTAGCTTTATATATATTAATAGGTACACACCTGTAGGTGTTTAAAGTAGAATAGTTTTCCTTCATTACACTTTTGTCCTCAAGGAGTTTATTGATTGTATAATGCCTCAAAGGGTGAAAGCCATGGAAATATTGTTGGTACTACCTTCAAAGATATGAGAACAATGTTTATAGCCTAACAATAACCCCTTGTAGAAGCCTTTGAGATTCTTGGTGAGAGTATGCATCTCCTTAAACCCTTGTTGATTGATCACTATACTACGATCTTAAGGGATTTGAATTAGTTATTTGAACCACCAAGATACATGACAATGAGGTCAAAAGTGATTGCTTAAATTTTTCACCATGGAGTGTTAAATATGAAAGCTTTGAGTAGGGGTTTACATGCAGAAAATCATGTTTGTTCTAATTGCTTAGGTCCATTAAAGTGTAAGCGTCTTGTGTCACCATTAGGACTTCACATGATATTATTGTGTGTTGTGTCAAAATAAAAGTCTTTCTAAACTTTGTCAAAAAATCCTACTATTGTCAACATGGAAACCCTCATGGTAAACCATAGTAAACCCATGTCAAGATTGTGAAAAGCCTTGTCAAGAGGTTATTATTGTAAGGATAGTGATAAGCCCTAGAATACCATACATGCATAGTGAAAAGATAGTGAATATCCTTGAAGCAGAGTTAAAGTGAGTTCATCATTGGCTCACAAAGTCATAGTGAAGAAGCCCTATCAAATGTTAAAAACCTTATCAAATCCTTGTACCCATCCATGAAGGAGCAATGAAGAGACTACAAAAATGAAGATCTAAATACAAGTCAAAGAAAAGACAGAGATGAACAAGATAGGGATATTGATTGGCATGGTAGACAAGATGATTCAAGGGACAATGTTGAGAGTTCAATAACAAAGCATTGTGATAATGACAAGGAAAGGACATTCAGGATAAAAGGTGACAACACATACTTCAAAAAAAGAAAAAGAAAAGAGCAATCACAAATACACAAGCTCATTTTATGACATAGGCATCTTCAATGATAGTGAGTAGAAATGAAGATTCAAATAGTGTGACATGATGCCCACGAACAATGGAATGAAGGATAGTCCATGAGCCAACATAATGAAGGGTTTTGTAAAGAACACTTAATTTTTGAATACTTGATTTCTTGTAAGATGATAAGGTATGGTACCAAGCATGTATGGAAGTTAAATAGTAGTCATGAAATATTCAAAAGATATGTCAACTAGAGGATAGTCATATAACCTACTGAAGACCATTAAAAATTAGTTCAACCCATCAATCAAGAGAACAGTGATGGTTGATGGTTCATAGAGACTTCTATATCACAAGAAACATGATATTTTTATGGAAAATGAGGATAACCAACACTTTCTATTTCAGAGTCATGGTGCATACATTAGCAAAGTTCAGAGGATAGACCTTGAGGGCAATAGTTGAAGGTTCATAATGGGCATGTTTTCAAGCATGAGAAGGTGAGAAGGCATGGAAATGAGTTGGCTTGTGACAGTGTAGGAGAGATGAGTACAATAGGCCGCAAAACGTAGTTTGAATGGCTTCCTACATCTTAGTTTTGTGAACTAAGACTAGCGCATTCCTTGAAAATAAAGAACATGAACACAACATTCAAGAGGGGCATACACAAAACACTTAAGAGATTGAAAGTGTGCACATTGAATGTAAAGTTGTGAGACAACAAACTAACATGCATGAGTACATTCAAAAGGGAGTTCATTAATTTACATCAAAATGATAGTCATATCAAGCAATGACAAAGCCTTCACATTTGCTAATAATAGTGCCTAACTTGTGACTTGATGGAAAGAATAAAGGGTTAGAAGTTATAGGGCAGGTCTATTATGAAATGGTACTTAGCAAAGTTTTCCAAGGATGATATTACAATGCATATTAATCTCTTGCCAAAATGACAGTGTTTTGACAAAGAAGAGTAACAGGCTTGATATAATAGAAATGTAATGCAATAAGTCCTATGACCTATAGATTCATAGAATGTGTGAGATATGAATTCATGTCATTATAAATCCCTAAATATTCTTGTAGAATGGTCCTAAACAAGTCTTTTAAACCATTTTTCAAGAGTCTTTATTACCATTTGGAGCCATGTAGTGTGGCAGAGCTAGAATGAACAAGGATATTTTTAAATATATACAAAGGCCAGCTTATGAACACAAAGAGTGGGACACTAAGTGCATAAGAGGGAAGACATTAAAGATCTATCTAGATCAATAAAATGAAAAGTGGGGTCACAGTCATGTAATAGTCAAGTAGAGTCAAGATAGATACAAATGAACATATGGAAAACCCTGTATATAGTCAAAAAATTGCACCCCTCGCAATTTCACATATATTCTTGTATCTGCTTTAGTGTCCACTCCCTTAGCATCTTGTGTAGGCTCATTTTAGCCCCTGCATAAGCCTTTTTCCCTTCTCAAGATGCTCAACACCCCTTTTTAGCAGCTATCCTTATGTGTCCACTTTGCATCAAACTTTGTGCTTTTCCTATTCATGTTGTTTTGTAGCATGATGTGTTCGGACACTAGTGCATTGTGCAAACGTCTGTGCACCGCACTAGCATCCTACGATGTTTCAATGTTCAAACAACTGTCTCTGATCATGTTTGCTAGTTGTCCTCACCTTTTATCGGTGGTAACAGCTCGAGACACCTTGTAATGGCTTGAGAAGCTTCTTTTCTCCCCTTAAAAGTAGTCTTTTCAATCCATTTGCATCCTCTAACTTCTCTCCAACTTTTTCTCTAGCCTTCTACTCTCTAGCTTTTGCTTGCACAACTTCATATAGCTTGCTACAATAGAACCTTCAAGTTCTCTTGGCAACACTCTTTGCAACCCTTGGCTCTTGCATGTGATACCTCCCTTGCTTTGTACTTGTGAATATCTTGGGATTCCATATCCCCTTCCTATTGCATCTATACTTCGTGATACAGGTTCTCCTCCTTGAGTGGGGATTGATTTTATCATTCATACTTGGTGGTGCAGGTTCTACTCCTGAGCGGGTTTTTCTTTCACCACATGTTTTCTTCATCTCTCTCTATCTTTTGGTTGTCTATGGAGGTGGAAACACCAAAACTGGGTTTTGATTGAGGCAAACCCTTATACAGCCCCAACACTTTCTCCAGATATTACACATGTAGGTTTTGACTTGACATTCATTCACTAGAGGTTTCATCACTTGCATGTTTGTAAGAACTTCCTTAAATCTTCTTCTTATCTTTATCAACTCTACTTCACTCTATTTCAATTCTGTTACTTTCTTGCATTCTAAGATTTCCTATCAATTAGAGTAGAAGTAGTCATTTAGCCATTTTCTAAGAGATTCTCGTTCTTTAGTCCATACAAGACGTCGACGCGCCTCTGGGTTGCCAGTATGCCACGCTATTGTTTGTATTTTGTGTTGTCATCCTTTGGCTAAGAGCTTTTCAGTTTGTACGGAGAATCTTCGTGACCTACTCTTTCAGATTCTAAAGCTTTCACGATGTTCCTTGAGGTAGTTTAGGGTAGTTCACCCCGTGAGGCTCTCTGAATGAAGAGAACTCAGGAGTAGTGAATTCCCCCTTCTCTACATCCTGTAAAGAGTGACATGATACTGTCATGACATAAAATCCTAAAGAAACCATTGAAGATCTAGGTAATGGGTAATAGGGGTGCATATCAAGGTATGAATCATGTTAGCAGTGTAAAGTATTAGGGGGCAAGAACATACTCTAAAAGTAGAGTTGAATGATAGGATATGAAGGACTATGCATGATAAAGGAAAAATATTAGTGAAAATATATATAGTAGGATATAGTCATGCCAAGCTAAAAATAGTAGATAGAAATGTTGTATGATTGGTAGGACCATGAAAAGGATCTAGGAAAAAGAGTCTAGAGAATATGATAGATATGAGCAGTGGACAAATCTTCAAAACAAGTAGATTCCATTGATATCACAATGAACTTCCTATAACAATGACAAAGAGGTGATAGTATTACAAGGAGGCTTATAGATGCAAGTCTATGACAAAGGTATTGAATCATAAATAGATAATACTATACTGTATTCGGTTCAAGATGACTCTAAGAGTTGTTAAAGGCAAGAGTACAATCACTTCATGAAGAGCACAGAGGAATTGTGATACTGTAGTCATGAATGTATTGTGTCTTGACAGATGGAAGAGTATGATGTTGGAGGATACCAAAAGAGAAAGCCATGATCATCCTAATCAAGGTATCAAAGGATAGTAGACTCCATGTATCTGTAGGTTCTCTAAACAAGAAGATAAAATGCAGTGAACAAGAGTTGAAGAATACAATCATGATGAAAGATAGGTGTACAAGTGTGAGAGGATATGAACATAGGTCATGAAACCTTCTAAAAGAGTAGCGTTTTAGGTGAGTTATAGAGCACATGACAAGGATAAAAGTGTTAATGGTAAGGTACATTTGAAGAAGATGTAAGGATGAAGGGGGATTTAATGAATTAGACATGTGGCAAATTATAACCCTGAATGATCTCCTAAGCCTTCCTAGGGAATTTAACCATTTCAAACTCCCATTCACATGCCCTATAAACATGTTTGAGGTAAATTATGACAATTGGAGGATTTGGGAGGAATTTTGAGGGAATATAGGAGTAGTTGAAGATATATAGGGGTAGTTTGACTAGTTATCCTTATCCCCAAGCAACTAGGAGTGTCTTCAGTTGGGTAAGGTCAAAGTATCTAAGAATCTTTATCAAATACCATCATGAAGAAGTTTCTAACGAGAAAAATCAGAAAACAAGTCAGTTGGGCACCCAAGAAGAGGTTTTCCCCAATCATCATATGTGGGTAAAAGCACAAAGTTGAGTCACACTTTCAACCGACTTATCAACACAACTGAATTTAAGTATTTCTAATTAAAAATCAATTTTGGTCAAACATATGATCTAGTAAGATTCATTCTAGCTAAGTTAGATAATTCCACAACTTTTTCAACAAAAAATGTTGGTTAAAAGTATATGGAGCACCACTTTGAGCCCAATTTACCAAAAAATTAAAATTATTTGAAAAAATTGAAGTTTAAATAACTCCTACTAATGTAAATAATTTAAAAAAAATAAATATAAAAATACCCTTTTGTAGATCCATAAGTTTAGTTTTCAAAAATATATTTATTTTAATAGTTTAATTATTATTTATATTTTATTTTTTATTTTTACTAAAAGTAGGTTATTAGCACAAAATATTAGGTTGATTACCATGCCAAGGAAAAATACTAAAAATTATTAGAAAAAAAATATGATGCACTAGATAAAATAATCTATTTCAAGATGGTATACTTTTTTTTCCATTTTAGATAAATATTTAATATGAAAGTTGACGTCAAATGGAAATAGTTGTTTTCTGATTCATGCACATTTCAATATTTATTTAAAAATATATATTTATCAAAATTGGGAAAAATATATCCAGGAACTAAAGTTTCAAGTTATAAATACACACAAAAAATTTGAAAAAAAAAAAAAATTACTATAAAAAGTTTGACGTCTCATGCAACTTCATTTTTCAACATTTTATCAACAACTAAATTATAGTGTTAATTTATTAAAAACTAGTTTAAAATAATTTTTTATTATTTTTTTAAAAATACAAACATAAAATATACAAAAAATACATATTTTACTAGTTTACATCATTTCAAAATTCAAAACATATATGCCACTTTTTAGTGATTCAAGTTTAAAAGTTGGATCAGTGTTGGCCGTTTCCTTTATAAAGTGTGACACAAATTTGTGCTTTTACCCATGTCATTTATTCTTCAAAACATGCGGCAAAAGGATAGCAGTGCAACTTGGAAAAAGTTCACTCTTGTAAAAAGATAGCCTTGTAACTCAGAAAAGCAATCGATGAGACTGAAGATCAATGTAAATTTTCAACTTTTCAAGCATTTTTAGAGCAATTTTAGAATTGTGCCACTGTAATAGAACCTTTTGAGCAATAAAATTTAGAGTTTTACCTTCTTCAATACTGTTTCATTGTGTGTCTACATTTCAAGATTGATGAATATCTATGTGATTTTCTTTGCAAGATCCAAAAATATTTCTCTCTTTCAACATGTTTAGATAGAAAACATATACAATTATGCAAGTTATAAATTGTGCAATGAATAGGATCAATCAATAGTTGTGAAAAACTATACCTTCCTAGATTAGAATTGTGAAAACTCAAGCCTCCTTATAAAACATTGATGCAAAAATTATGTGAAATTTTTGAGTTGTGTAGAAAAATAGCTCAGTATTTGATCATTTGTGTTGAAAAACAACATAGGTCTAGTAGCAATTTGGTGCATCACCATAGTAGGAAGTAGGTTCATTTTTAAGTTATTCCTCTACTCTTTTCCTCAACAAGGTAGTAGTTTAGTTTAGTTTAGCTTAGTTTAGGCGATTGCAACAAGGGGACTAGTCCTCTCTGGAGATTCACTCCAAGCTATGAGCAACCCACAAGCCTTGGAGTGTTTCCATGTTTCATTGGATTGCTGAGCTAAGTGCTTAGCAAGGGTGTAGATCCATTAATAACACTACCATAAGACATTCACCAACATGCATATAGAAATATAATAAATCAACGAAAGATAAATAAATAACATAACATAGGTTTAGAACATAGGAAATTGCATGACTACCACTTTTTATTAAAAGGATTTAGGTTGAAATATATTAGAATTACAATAATCTTATAAAGTGATGATCTCAACCACTAGCTCTTTATGTTGTTATATATAAGGTAGAGGCTAGGAATAAGATTTGAAGAATAATTATGTAAAAGAAATAGTTAGTTTAAGAGACATTTAACTAGTTAAACTTAGCTCCTTAAGTGTAGTTAACTAATAAAATATATCTACTTATGATAGAAATTTTCTATTAATATAAATAACATGTACATAAGTAAACACTAATTAATGCACTTTTATAAATTTTTATAATGGACATCCACAAATTAATACAATGATTATCCAAGGATTATATTGCAATGAATATACAAGTGCATCTTAAAACTATACAATAGTGTGTGATAATTAAATATGCTAGCAATATAGCTTTAAAAGATATCATTGTGGTTCATATAGTTAAAAATAAACATTTCTTTTATGACCAAGACAGTTGGTAATGATATACTTTTCTATAGTATTTTTTAGAGCTAGTTCAAATGTTTTTATTTATAGATTTTTTTTTTACTTATGCTTTTTTTATGACTTTGTTTCATAAGACTTGGTTTATTTTTTGTGGCTTTAAGATGTTACTTCATTTCATCCATATTTTTTGTGAATAACATGAATAAATTATTGCGAAGTAATACATAGATCTATTTCATATAAAACAATCTATGCTCCTTAGCCATGCAACATCAATGCCATTCTTTGAGGACACTCCCTTTTCACATCATATGGTCCTCTCTTTTTGTAACATCTATACAATCAACTCTCCTCCTTTATACAATAATGATTGTGCACTCTATTTTTTAATAGGTTTTACCCTACTTTGATTAGGTTGTATGATCCAAAAATATTAATGTACTCCTTTTATATAATGTTTGTATAGATTACAAATAAAAAAAACATTTCTTCACATACAATACCTTTTTATAAGTTTTATGCCTTGTTTTACTTCTAGGATTTATGAAGTATACACTAATTTTTGTTTGTTTCATATATGATGAATCTCTCTTTTTGTTAGTGAATATCTAGAAATCTCAAATAACATCTTCAAGAACTTGAACAATGTTTTGACATCACTTGTTGGTTATGAGAAAAGCTTCACTTGTCTATGTGATAAGTGAATGATTTTACTAATTGAGGAAAACGAGCACACATGGATGTCTTCTCTTTAACCCTTTCTCAAGTAAAGACCCCACTTATAAAGTTGAGATGTGTGGAAATTCAACCATCTTGATTGTTTGTAAACAAAATAGACAATAAACTATTAAAAAACTAGTTATGAAGGACCTATAAGAGGGGGTGTCTCAAGGAGAAGCATGCCCCTTCACAACTTTACAAGAAAAACCTAACAACTTTTACTAATATATAAGTGACCCTTTAAAAGTAGCTTTGTTCTCAATCATTAAAAGGGAAAATAAAATGTGTATTAGACTCTAGAGCACTCACATGGTTTGAGGAAGAAGACAAATCTCTATGTCTATACTTCCTACTTTGTCACATCTAGGATACATAGTTAGTATTCCATCAAATTTATTTTCCCATCCACTTTTGACACCTATTGGACTTCCCCATCCAAAATCATTTTTCCTATATAGGAAATCTGGGATAACTTGCCACCACAATGGAATTATTGCCAAAAGATTCATTCAAATCAACAAATTTTGGAGGCTTGTCTAATTCAGCTCAAATTTGAGCATCTTGGTGTGTTGCTATGATGTGGTGCAACATTAGGGCTATTGATGATCTTCTACCATCCAAAAGCTCTCTTTTTGTGATGGTTTCCCTAAGTCCTTGGAGAGCAGTAAGACAATGGAGGGACCATTTTAGGTCGACAATTCATTGAAAAAAGCAACCTAGTTTCTTCATTAGGTGAAAGTCCTCAAGCTCGTGTGATTCTTTGCCATAGATGCACACACAATGCACACACAATGCTTGAAAGGAGGAGATGTGGATGGATTTCTCTTTGTATGCCTCATTGGCTTCTTCCTTTAGTTGAGATATGGTTTGTGCAGTGAAATGAAATCTTTTTTCACTTAGTGTTGTTGGGGTGAAATTATCAAACCTTTGTTTTTTGGTATTGCTGTGTTGTAAGTTGACCTTTATGGGAGAAGTTGTAGTGAAACAACGTGTGTGTAGCGGAAGGAGAGGAATGCTTGAAGGTTCTCGACATAGTTGAGCCCAAGAATTAATGAAATGCCAATTTGAAGATCCATCAACAACTTTGTAGTTGAGTGTGAATGCCATTACAATCCCATCTATCAATTTCGTCACCTGCTAAAAAAATATTATGTTAGCTTTTTTTTTTAATGAATCCATATAAAATGAGAAAAGAACAAGGAATACTCACATTTAATTTAATTCAATTTAAATAATATATTCTTTATATCAAAAAAATTACATAATATACTAATTAGCTTGAAGAAAGACTTCACCTATTTTCAAGAAATGTGTCTTTTATATATCATGTCAACCTCCCACCTAAAAATAATAGATCTCATGACAAATAATATTTATATTCACTTTAACTCTTCCACCAATTAATTAGCAACTCTTTAACTCATTGATATACTATTAATATATAAAAACTAATTTAATTTCATCAATATTTTGTATTACATTTGTATCACATTCTATATTATCATATTCAAAAAAAAAATAAAATCTTGAGAACTTTTCCCTTTCATTCCTTAAAAATATTAAATAAGAGAAAAGGAAGGAAAAGTCTTTTTATAGTCCACGAAGTGTTTTTGGGTCTACAAATGATTAAAGTATATGGGACTACCTAACACGTGCTCCACAATAAGAGAGGAAAAGTCCTTTTATAGTCCACGAAGTGTTTTTGGGTCTACAAATGATTAAAGTATATGGGACTACCTAACACGTGCTCTACAATAAGAGACATACATACCCTACCTCTACAGGATTTGAACTTGTGACCTCTCTTTCAAATACTCTTTCAAGAATACAAGTTCTCCCCACTAAACCAACTCAGATGAAAATACGAGCTAAATTACCTGAATACCTAACAACGGCAGAAAGTGGCCGTCTACGTTGAAAGCACCATTGAAAGGAAAGAAGTGATGAGGGATGTTGTCCGTCACGATTTGTGCGATGCAAAGATCCGGCGCAGAAGCTTCTATAAACTCCGCTCCACTGTCATTACACTCAATATACACCTCGCCATCATATGTTTCCAGTCTTCCTGCCAGCGGATAGAAGTAAACCAGAGTTTCCGACAGGCTTTTCTCCAGACGCTCCACCATGGACTGAAACTCTTGGATGGTGCAGCCGCTGGGTGTGGAGAAGAGTAGACATTTCTGTATATAATGGACGTACAACATCCGCAGATCTGAATAGGTGAGTTTGCATTGGTACAGTTGAGAAGGGCGGGCAGGTACTATGCTACATTTTCTATCCACCTCTACCTTGGCCATGGCTGACATGGAATAGAAACACGAGAAAATACTGGGGTCTGAAGATAATTTATAGGGACCGTATAACCCTAACCTTGCCTTGACCGTAACCCTGACCAGAGCCCTCTGCATTATTGCTGTAGACTACCGATTGTTTCTGAAATCCACATGGAAATGGCAGTAATGTTTGCTTGACAGTCATCAGCAGTCAGACGTATAGAAGGCTGTCCAAAGGCTCAACAGATCACGTGCTTGGCCCTGAAGAAGATGGAAAAACCATTATTGCTGTTCTTCCATTTTCCAATCACTGATGGAAAATAATGACAGGTCATACAACTGAGTGGATTCTATTTAATTACTCTGTTGGCAGTGAGGGCTCTGCATCCCTACCATCCTGAGGGTTCGTTGCACGCCACTTATATAACACTCTCCACAGGATCTCTCAGCCTGTTTAAGCTCCATTACTATTCTCCGATCAAACAAATGAAGGATAAAATGTCCAACAAAGCAAAATACTGTGTTTTTTAGCGGGACTGAGACCACTTTTTCTAACATGAGATCATATTCCAAAAAAAAATTGGGCTTGAAAATTTATATAGAAAATCCTATCAGGAATCATATTTTGGTGTACAATGAGTATGTTGATAATGGTTGTATTAGTTGTGTGTGATAATTTTTTAGAATGCAACGGGGAAATATGTGAGGTCAATTGTCAGGCCATTAAATTAATGACATTTTGTGCACAACCTACGTCTACAAAGTGTCCAATCTGAATTGTTATATCTTTGAAATTAGACATAACTAGTATATATATCTTCAAAATAATCCATATAAAATATGTCGATAGATATCCAATTGTTTATTTTTTGGATTAGCAAACTTAAAATAAATAAATAAATTATTGTATGACTTATTATATGGAAAAAATAAAAAATATTGTAATTAAACAATGAAAATAAAATTTTGTAATTATTGTAATATAAAGTAGATTTTTGTTTTTCTCTCAGGGATTTGTTGAACACCTACATGCGTGTTTCCATTGTTTTTTTTTAAAAATTTTATTCAAGGGGTAAACGCTTTTTGACCAGAGCTATGAACTGGATACAACCATTCAACAATGCCACCCCAACAGGGTTTGAACCTGGGTGGCAAGAACAACAATGCCACCTATAAACCATCACACCATGCCAATACTGGCATGAGTGTTTCCATTGTAGAGTTACATTTATCAACTTAATTAATTTGCACTATATACACAAATATGACCCAAACAGTGGATTTCACCAAATCTTTGTTTATTTGTCCATATTTTCTCTTTTGCATTATTGCAATACATAGTCATTCTTTGGATAGATTAACTGAAGAAGATAGAAGCCATCTGTGCACAATTTAAATATTTTTGGTTTGTTCTAATAGATTGTCATATACCATTAAGGAACTAAAATTATAAAACATTATATGTGCCACAAATGGATATGTTTCACTCAAACACATTCCTTCTTGTCAAATATGTGGTCACAATCTAGTAGTTTTCATTTACCAACCTTAACACTTTTAGGTTTCTACTAACAAATACAAGAAAAAAATAGATCTAATGCTGCCCATCATTTTTATCCTCTTGTATCATTATAAGATGATGTCAATATTTCATGCCCAAAGTTAGTCATAACTTGAAATGTCATCTTTGGATTGTTGGCACGAAATGGTTGATCAAAAGTTAATATCTCTCTTCTTTATATATCTCACCATTTATTTGTTCCTCTCTTTCTAGCTCTCTCTCTCTATATATATAAAGATAGATAGAATAATAAAGGAGATTGACAAAGAGGAAGATGCATAGAGAGGGGGGTGGAGAGGAGACAAAGATATATAGAGAAAGGTAGAGATAAAGAGAGCAACAATTTTGTGCCAACAATTCAAAGATGGCATAATTCCATTGGGATCAATGGTTGAGGCATAACATCATTTGCTTAAGTACCTAATAATTTACCTTTAAGAAAAGAGAGACTAACTTTCAATTATCTATTTGTGCCAACATTCCAAAGATAACATATATTGATAAGGAGAGAGAGAGAGAGAGAGAGAGAGAGAGAGAGAGAGAGAGAGAGAGAGAGAGGAAAAATATAGAGAGGGGTGGAGAAATATAGAGGGAGAGATATAAATATAGGTAGGGAAATTAATAGAAAGGAATAGAAAAAGACTCACTCTCCCCTCTCTTTGTTTCATTCTATCTCTCTAATCTCTATATCTCTCTATGTCCTTTTAATATCTCCTACCACTCTAGATCTCTTTTTCTATCTCTCCTCACCACTCTATCTCTCTCTTTGTTTCCCTCTATCCATTATCTTATCCTCTATCTCTTTTATATTTATTTGTCTTTCCATATATATATATCCTCTATCTCCTCTTCTCTATCCATCTCCCCCTCTCTCTATCTCTCCTTTCCCCCCCTCCATCTCACTCCTTCTCTCTTATCCATGTCTCTCTATCAATCTCCCTCTCTCCCTCTCTCTCTCTCTCTCACTATATATATACATACCAATCTCCCTCTATACCTCTCTATTTATCTTTTTTTCCCCCATCTCTCTCTTCCTCTCAATTTTCTTCCCCTATTTATTTTTCCTCTCTTCTCTCTCATAGTCTCTCTCATTTAATCTCTCTCTAAAAGATTTGTTAACTTGTTAGATTTCTTCTACGTTATATACAATATTACATTTTTATATATTATACATAGTAATTATATAACATGTTATATTTATATTTAGAAATATATAATAAATAGAATATAATATAGTAATAAAAATTGAATATCAATATATAATTAAATAAATATTGAACATATATATATATATATATATATATATATGTAGACACGTAAAATGTACCAATTGATCCTATAGACCTGATCCTGATCTACTAATACCAGTTCATCTTGAATCATCTCTATTTGTTAGTCATTTAATTAAATAATCTTTATTTAATTAAATTCATCACATTTCATCTCTTAATTAAATAAATCAATTTTATCTGATTAAGTCATCATCTCCTATTAATTAAATAATTCACTTTGTTTAATTAATCCTGTAGTCCCTCTTTTAATTAAATAATTCATTTTATTTAATTAATCTCTAAGTCATCTCATTTAAATTAACCAAATTTATCTTTATTTGATTTAAAACTAACATCATCCTCTTTAATTAAGTAAATCAAACTTTATTTAATTAAGTCTAAAATCATTATTCCTCTCATTTTGATTTATTTAAATCCTAAAATCTAAGTCAAATGTCAAATCAGCTAAATCCCCATCTAAGTTAATTAAATCTTAATTAACTCTATTCCTAATCCATCAAATCCTCTAGATTTTGCAACTTGCACAATAAATCAATTTATTTGATTTATTAAATCTTCTATTTTCATTCAAAAAGGCATCTCAAGTGGAATATTCCTCCATTTCAAATTCCCCCCTCAAAAGGATTTGTCCTTCCAACAAGGCATTCAATACTTCTTACATGTCCTTGTGCATTGAGCCAAGTGGCAATTACTTCATTTCTTTTCCCTCTAACATGTCACTTCTTCAAATTCAAAATTCAAATTTGCACATTGATCAAAATGTGCTCAACCTTCATCCTCTTACATCTTGACAAGTGGCACTTGGTCATTGGATGTTGATTAATCCCACATTCATCCATTTTTCCTCTTCTTCTCTCAATCTCTTCTATAAATAAGAGGCTTTTCTTCTCATGTTAGGGACACAACTTCATGCAAAGTCATAATCTTCAAATTTTGAATTGTGCTCATCCAACCATCATCCATTTTCAAGTTTTATAGCTAGGTTATGCAGGGTTTTCTCCAAGGAATCATCAAATCTACGTCAAGTCATCACAAAGCTTACAAGGGATTGGGAAAGGGCCATTTTCCACATCAAAATGACACCAATTCCCCCATGGGATTGAGAGTTTGCATGATTTAATAGGATTTATTTGCTTTCTTTGTTGTGTTCTTCATCCATTTCCTATTTTAAGCACTGTAAATGAATTGCATGGGGAATCTTAGTTCTAACTTGCATATGTGACTAACATTGTGTTTGTTCTTTGTGTTTGTGCAGGTCTAGGATTGGGGTTGACAATATATATATATATATATATATATATATATATATATATTCAACATAATAAATTCTTATTTTTCCTTTAAAATAAATCTTAGGTAAAATAGTAAATTTGAGCAAATATATGGAAGTAAGTGCAATTGAAGATACAATAGTGATAACTAAATGTCATTGTATGCAAAACAATAAAAATAGGAATGAAATGGGTGTGATTAAGCATTAAGACAATATTTAATATAAAAAATAAGTTTTCAATATGTTATTAGTCCTTGCCATGGTAGGGATATTATTGCAACGAATACAAATAAAATTAATATTTAATAGATCAATCACATGATTGTGTTTTTATTCTCCCAAAGTTTCAAAATAATCAAACCTATTATAGGTATTGCAAGAAACTAAAATAATTGTTATTTTTATAATATGTTATTATATTTTTTTGAATGAAAAGACAAATTATGTCTTATAGTGAACTCTTTTACACTAAATTTTAACTTATATTTTCAAAGGACCAATGACTTGCATTTATTGTTCCTTGTGCTAAAGTTCAGATTCATGCTATGATTTTTTTGTAGTCTACAAAATGTAAACATTAATGGTGGCTTGAAATTTAAAATTATATGGGAAGGCATGAAGTCAAGATGATGCTCTACAAGTTAGAATAAGACACATGTAGGGCCAATTTGAGCATCATAAAGTAGAAGTAACATATATTGTAGTCAATGCTCTAAAAAAATAATGGTGAGTAATCAAAATTTGGAAGTGATAGTATATATTTTGTGAATAAAGCGCCAATCCCCATGCATAGTGCAAAGGTATTCCCACTTTCATGGTTCTATTTTTCCCATTAATCATTGGTAGAGGTAAAACCTAAAAAAAATCATCCTACCTAGTCATGTATGAAGACTTTCAAATGTTTTTTAGTGATTTATTGAGGATAAGTGGTAGGTTAGATTTTGTTTTTTATCTCACATGAGGCAAGTTGTGCAAATGGTTCTAAAAAGCCTCAAAGCTACAAATCATAATTTGAATAAGCAAGTGTTGTGGCTAGTCTTTGCAATTGCATTTTTTTTTTGTACATGCATCCTTAGCAGCTGCAAGGGATGCATTGATAGAATGTGCAAGAGATGCGTCAATAGGAAATCCAAAGGAATATTCAAATTTAATTTTTATATATTACAATTATAATATTTTCATTAACAATTAATTCATCATAAAAAAATATTATCAAATTTATTTAATATTACTAAATTAGTGATATAAGGATATGGAAAAAAAGAATGAATTCACACTGACCTTGAGAAAAATATGGAAGATAAACCGAAGGAAAGGCCTAGTTGCTCCCTAAATGATGTGCTTGAAGGTGACGGTGATAACATAAGAAATGGGATTGTTTCCCTTGAGGAAGTTGTTGCCAATATAACTACCATAGTGGATGGGATTATGCAACGTGCAATTTTTGGTACCGTGTCTGGTAAGTCCAAGCTAAGAAAAATTAAGAGGAAAATTGGGAAAGAGCAGGAGGAGACGACTTAGAGGACTTCGACTAATGACAAGGTTATGGAGAAGGACTAGAAGATGGCTATTGACATGTTGAAGACAAACTGGGATCTCTTTAGATCATCTAAAAAGTAACCATTTTTTTTTGTTGTCTTTGTTGTTTTGGCTTCTTTTTGGCTTGCATGCCTTTCCTTCTACTAATTTTTGGGTATGTTTCTTTGAGGTTTGCATGCCTCCTTTTGATGGTTTTTGGTTGTTAGGGCTGGATGGCCTTTGTTGTTCTATTTTCTTCTCTTAAACTATTAGGTTCAAGGGCCCTTCCCCTAATTTTATTATCAAAAGCAATAAATTTATAAATTATTTTTTTAAACCAAAAAATAATGTAATTGTAACATTAATGTGAATGAACTAAATTTTGTACATGGTCAATTTGAGTACAACTTCCAATTATGGTTATACAATACTCAATGTATAATGGATTCTCACACATCCATATGTTTTGATAGAGTTACATATTTCTTCAATACAATTTTTTTTTTCAACGTTATAGACTTACATAATTTATATAAAATTAACAAGATTTATAATATGTTTAAAAAGTATTCTACATAACTTTTTAATAAATCTTGGTTAATTACTTTGTTTCCTTTGAAATTCTCAAAACACTTTCAAAAACGTGAATAATGGCATTTTTTTATGAATAATATAATATAATAATAACTCATAGAGAGCTTGAGCATCTCCAATTGGGGATAAATATCATTGAATTCATATTTTGTATGTATTTGTTCAAACTAACATTATAAAAACCTAGTGAACTATTTATTTATTGTCGCAATTATTTATTATAAACTTTAACCAATAATTTAGTGCCATTTTTTCAAGCTATAATACTAAATATAATTTGAAGGATTTTAAGGTTGTAGAAACCTAAATTTTTCCACATTCTAACATCACCCAATTCATCCACTTCCAACATTAATTAAATAAAGCCAATTATTTAATTAACCTTTCTAATCCTCTCCATGACATTAATTAATTAAATTCTAATCATTTATTTATTTAATTATTCATTTCCATCCCTTTCCTTTGTAGTATAGCCTTTAATTGAATACATTCAAGATGTATTTAATTAAATGCTCCCTACATATCCTTATCTTCCAAAAATTAATTAAAATATAACCTATTTATTTAATTCCCCTTCCCCCCTCAAACCAAATTAGTTTGCTAAAACCAATTATTATTTATGTTGGATGGGGTGGATGGAAATATTGGGATTGGTAGTTGCTATATTAGGTTTTGGATGGGGGATAGGGATTGGAGGGATGAGGATGGATGGAATCAAGCTTTTATTTCCATGGTTACTCTCTAGTATCCCTTGTTGAATAAATATTTGGAATGGACCATTTTTATTATTGTTGTGCTCATAGATGGTTGTAGAAACCTTATGGATTGATAAGTTGTTTGAGTTGTTGAAGGGGGTGAAAAGAGTGATAGGATCAATAAATATAGAATTAGTGGTTGAAAAATATTGGTAGGATCAAAAGGAGGCGCTTGTTTGGATAATGGAGGAAGCCTCCTTAGCATTTTTTCAAAGGTGTTACCAATATTTTTAGAGTATTTTTTGTGAGATCTATTTCCAAGCCTTGAAATCCTTGACTTAATTTGATTTGTATGTGCTCCAAGATTCCTTTCTTGTGAAGGCATGGTCCTTTTCCTTAATAGTTCATGCGGGCTAACAAATCCAACTTGTGATGGTATTTTTTTTTCTTTGGAAACAAGATGTGGATCCATTTTTGGATCCAATATAGATTTTTGGTAGTTGTAGTTTCTTTAACAATGAGAAAATTGGATCAGATGAAGGTGGTAAAACTAAGGATGATAGGATTGAGGTTTGGGGATGGGCTCAATATGGGTGCTATGATCTTGAGATGGAATGGTATTATGAAAAATATTAAGTAGGGGTTCTTGGTTCTTGATTTAGGTGGTGATACATGTGGGCATGCTTTGGAGCAAGCTCTTGACATAATTGTATTTTCTTGGATTACATGAGGGAGTAGTGGTGTTTTGCATTGATATTTCCACTAGTGATTAATGCATGAGTGGAATTATTGACTTGCACACATGGATGAGGGATAAATCTTTTATTTTTATGGATTATACATCTGATGGATTGAATGGGCATGTAAAAAAGTTAGCACTCCTATCCCACATAGGTAGATTTGTAGAAATCATGGCATTAGGTGGACTTATAAATTTTTTCTTACGAACCTTTACAAATAGTCTTTGGAGGAAGTCCATGAAGGAGCTATTGATTTATTGGTGGTAGTGGTGATGGGATGTAGTGGATAGTAGAGTTTCAAAAGATGAGGGTTTTGGATCTAGGAGATGGAGATTTCAAGGTGCTCGCATGAGGAGTGGATCACAAATATAGATTGGTGATCCTAGGACCTTGGGCTATAAAGGTTTTTCCCTTACCATTTAGGTACTATATGGATGACCAAAACATATACTTTAAGGATTAGCAAGATATCTTGTTCTAGATGGTTCTTGGCCTATAGGCTCTTGATGGTTTAAAATTTAATGACTAGAGCTTGTGGCAAGCTTGCTTTAGGTAGTATCATCTAAGGATTCATTGGTGCAATCATCTTGGTCCAATAGATTCTCATCATCATGATCATGTTCAAGGGAATGCTATTCTTCTTGATCGACAAAGCTATCATAATCATTAGTGAAGAGGTTTTTTGATTGGTTGTGATGAGGGGATTCACCAAAAGTAAATAGATTCACATGATTAATTTTGGATTGAATTTTGAGTTTAATTTTTAATTTTAAAGGCTTGGACCTTAAGATTTATTTTGATATCAAAGATTGTGGGTTGAGTGGATTGACTTGTGAAAGATAAAAATAAATCTTAAGAGTTTCTACATATAAAAAATATTATAGTCATATCTAAAATTACAATGATGAACATATCAAATATTTGTTACAATGATGAACCGTTAACAATGGAAAATAGTGGCCATCTATGTTGAAAGAACCATTGAAAGGAAAGAGCGAATGAGGGAGGTTTTCCATTGTTATTTCTGCAAAGCAAATATCTCACACAATCTATAAACTAAAATAAAAAGAACAATAAAATATAAAATATAATCTAAAATGTTAATGTAATTTTTTAATGATCCATTTTTAAAAATTATATGTCACAAAAGAGAGGAAATTAAAAATATACCAAAAACCTCCAAGATATCAAACATGTGTATATATTTTATAGTTAACACATATAATTCTTTTAACGATATCAGATTTCCACAATCCATAATGTAAATTTTTGTTGCTTTTGGATTTGATTGTGTGCAAGTTTTTTCATCAACGTTTCGGATCACACTCCGTGATCCATCAAAGAGAGCAAAAGGAGAAAAAAATGGATCATAGAGTGTGATCCGAAATGTTGATGAAAAAACTTGCACACAATCAAATCCAGAAGCAACAAAAATTTACATATAATTCTTAATAATATATATTAAATTTGATGGTATATATAATATAAGCCCGAAAGAATTATATTGAACATATTTTCATAATTTCTCTGGTGACCAACAAATTTATTGTTCTTTTTAAATAAGTGGAGTATCTCCACTTAAATAATTAATTATAATAAACTAAATGAATATATAATCTTATCCAATTTAACTGTCACAACTAAAAAAATCTATTCCATCAAAATTTAATTAATGTACATATTGATTTCAATGATGAAAAGCTGAGAATATCGTAAACCTTATCATCTACAATGCAACTTGAAGTCTTACGAGTATTTATCAAACCGTCAAACTTTAGCTTAGTGATTGTTTCTGAAACCCACATGGAAATGGCGGTAATTTGTGCTTGACAGTCATGGGCAGTCAAGACACACAGAAGGCCGTCCAAAGGCTCAGCAGATCACGTGCTTGGATCGAAAGAAGACTGAAAAACTTATTGCTTTTCTTCGATCTTCCATTCACTGATGGAAAATAATGACAGGTCATACAATTGAGTGGATTCCCTGTTTAATTTATCTGCTGCCAGTGTCCTCACCTTATAAAGACATACACAGTGCTCTGATGTACGTGAACTTTTCCTGATGTGATACTACTGAGGGCTCTGCCTCTCTTGCAGATCACTATAGATAGGATAGGTGCCCACTTGAATTAATTTGCGCTACTCACACAAATGTGATCATATTTTTGATTTTTCTCTTTTGTCTTATTGTAATACAAAGCTACTTCATGGATGGATTCAGTGAAGAAGATACAAGCCATCTGTGCATAATTTTTTGTTTGTTTGTTTGTTTGTTTCAATAGATTATCATGTCTTCGGGGAATTAAAATTCTAAAACATTATATGTGTTATCTATAGATATGTTTTCACTCAGACACATTTCTTCTTGTCAAGATATGTGGTTATAGTCTAGTAGTTATCATTTATTGGCCTTCACTCTTTAGGTTTTCTACTGATGAATATAAGAAATAAATAGATTTGATGGTAACTATCATTTCTCTTGTCTTGTATTGTTATAAGATGATATCAGCTATTGATGCCCATAGTTAGTCATAATGTGAAATGCTCTATCTTCCTCTCTCTCCTCATGGACATGTGTCATCTTTGGATTGTTGGCACAAAATGGTTGATCGAAAGTCAATATCACTTTTACACATACTTCTCTCTCCTTTATATCTCTTATCTCTCTCTCCTACTTCATCACTTTTTCTATCTCTCTACTAATCTCCCTCCCTCCCTATGGACATGTGTTATGTTTGAATTATTGGCACAAAATGGCTAATTCAATGTTAGTCTCTCTTTTCTTAAAGGTGAAATATTGGTTCCTTGAGCAAATGATGTTATACCCCAACCATAGCTCCCTATAGACATGTACAATATTTGGATTGTTGATACAAAAATTTTGCTCTCTCTCTCTCTCTCTACACACACACACACTTTCTCATTCTCATTCTTATTCCCCTCTTTGTTTGTTACCTCTCCCTTTATTTTCTCTCTCCATTTCTTTGCTCTCTCTCTCTCTCTCTCTATATATATATATATATATCCCTCTCTTTCTTCATCTTTCTCTTTTTTTTGTTTCTTTCCCTATATCTATACCTCTCCCTCTCTCTCCCAAATCTCTCTACTCTCTCTTATCTTTCTCTCTATCAATCTCCCTCTATATTTTTCTCTCTTTCTTTATATCTCATTATCATCTCTTAATGTATATATACATATCCCTCTCCATCTCTATACCTATATTTCTCTCTATATATATTCATATCCCTCTCCCTCTCTTTTACCCTATTTCTCTCCCTCTCTCCCTTTCTCCCTCTCCATCTCTGTACCTACCTATCTCTCTTTCTCCCCCTCATCTCTTTTATCTATCTCTCTTTCCTTAGGTCTCTCATTTCATCTCTTTCTAGAAGGTTAGTTAAGTTGTTAGATTTCTTCTAGGTTAATTTATATAATATTATATGTTTATATATAATAATTTAATATAGTAATCATAATACTTTAAATATAAAATTTAATAACAAGTATAAATGAATAATCAACATATAATATACAAACTTATCCTTACACACCAACCAATGATCAACTTGTAAATGTCTTCACCAAACCTTTGAGTAAGGATAAGTTTGTATACTTTCAAGAAGGTATTAGTGTTCAAAAAATTCCATTTGTAGAGATGGATAGCTCCCATCATCTAATTATGTAATGAAATAAAGTTTTAGAGGTTGGGGAGGGGGGAGGTTTTTAAAATATAAACTTTATTTAGTTACAAAGAGTCATGTCTCACGTGACACACCTGTCCATAAGTATACTTAAGAATGTTAGATCCATATTTTTTTGTAATGAATAAAATCTATTCAAGCTTTCCAATTTTAGCAGTGGAATAAGGTACAATTATTGCGCACCTTGAATTGTGTGGTCTATGTTTGAATGCCTAATGTACCTTAGCTATTTCAAGTCGACTAGACCTGATCGGGTGAGAGATCCTGTCGAAAGTGGCGTGCAAAAAACTTGTCAAAATGGAAGGACTGCAATCAAATTTTCCCTCTTCTTTCGGGGTAATAATGCAATCTCTTGTCAACAGGCCCAATCGGTAGACAAGAGCAATAATGCACATGCCTCTGGTCAGGTTAGTGTCAAGGTTAGGTTATACGATCTCTGATCACGGCATTAAATGGATGGAACTCGACGCTCTCTCTATAAATAATCTTCAAATTCCAGTCTTTTCTCGTGCTTCTCTTCCATCTCAGCCATGGCTAGGGTTTCGGTGGATAGAAAATGTAGCATACTCCCTGCCCGCCCTTCTCTAGCACAGCAATGTAAACTCACATATTCAGATCTGCGGCTGCTGTACATCCATTATTTACAGAAATGCCTCTACTTCTCCACACCCAGCGGCTGCACCATCCAAGAGTTTCAGTCCATGGTGGAGCGCCTGAAGAAAAGCCTGTCGGAAACTCTGGTTTACTTCTATCCGCTGGCAGGAAGACTGGAAACATGTGATGGCGAGGTGTTTATTGAGTGTAATGACAGTGGAGCGGAGTTTATAGAAGCATCTGCGCCGGATCTTTGCCTCGCACAACTCATGACGGGCAACATCCCTCATCAGTTCTTTCCTTACAATGGTGCTTTCAACGTAGACGGCCACTTTCTGCCATTGTTAGCGGTTCAGGTAATATAGCATGTCTTTTCAGGAATGAAATGGAGAACTTCTCAAGAAAATTTTGCCTTTTCATTTTAGCAACGTTCTCTTCTTTTTTTTTTAATAGAGATTTAAATAAGACATCGTATGGGTGTCTACAACACGGCTCTGCTGTTACATCAATCGTCTTTGGATTTTTTTAAATTCTTATGATAATCTAGAGTGTGATACAAATGTAAAATAAAATATTGATGAAATTAAATTAGTTTTTATATATCAATAATTTAAAGATTTTTGTTTTGAAGAGGTATTAATTAATTGGGGAAGAGTTAAAGCAAATATAAAATGACTTGCATATTATTTGGTATTGAAATCTAACATTTCCTATTACTTGCATAAAATGACTGGCATATTACATGGTATTGAAATCTAACATTTCCTATTACTTGCATAAAATGACTGGCATATTATTTGGTATTGATCCGTCATGAGGAAGAGAGCAAGACAAGAGAGTAGAAAAGTTTGAAATTTTTGGTTTTGACTTTTTTGCTCTCTTCCTCATGATGGATCGTGGTGTTTGATTCGAAACATCGAAGGAAAAAATTCACACAGTTAAAACTAGAAATTTTAAACTATAATATTATGGATTGTGAAAATCATATGTCAACAATGATATATAAAAGATATCTTTCTTGAATATAGATGAAGTTTTTAGTCAAGCTGATTAGTGCTATATTATTTTTTTGATATACATAATATATTATTTAATATTCCTTGTTTTTTGAGAATTGAAATAATGGTTTCATTAAAAAAATTAAAAAATTAACATAATTTTTTTTCATCAGGTGACGAAGTTGATAGATGGGATTGTGTTGGCATTCACAGTCAACCATGCAGTTGTTGATGGATCTTCAAATTGGCATTTCATCAATTCTTGGGCTCAACTATGTCGAGAACCTTCAAGCATTCCTCTCCTTCCACTACACACACGTTGTTTCACTACAACTTCTCCCATAAAGATCAACTTACAACACAACAATACAAGAAAACAAAGGTTTGATCATTTTACCCCACCACCATTAAGTGAAAAAATATTTCATTTCATTGGGCAAACCATATCTCAACTAAAGAAAGAAGCCAATGAAGCATATAAAGAGAAATCCATCTACATCTCCTCCTTTCAAGCATTGTTTGCACATATATGGCAAGGAATCACACGAGCTCGAGGAATTTCTCCTCATGAAGAAAATAGGTTGTATATTTCAATGAATTGTCGACCTAAAATGGTCCCTCCATTGCCTTACTCATACTTTGGCAATGCTCTCCAAGGAGTTGGGGCAACTGTCACAACAAAAGAGCTTTTGGGTGGTAGCAGAGCTTCAATAGCCCTAAAGTTGCATCGCATCATAGCAACACACCAAGATGCTCAAATTCGAGCCGAATTAGACAAGCCTCTAAGATTTATTGATTTGAATGATTTTATTGGCAATAATTACATTTTGGTGGGAAGTTCTCATAGATTTCCCGTATACGATAATGATTTTGGATGGGGAAGTCCATTAGGTGTCAATAGTGGATGGGCAAATAAATTTGATGGAAAATTAACTGTGTATCCTGGACGTGACAAATTAGGAAGTATAGATGTAGAGATTTGTCTTCTTCCTCAAACCATGAGTGCTCTAGAGTCAGATATAGATTTTATTCACCCTTTTAATGATTGAGAACAAAGCTACTTTATAGGGTCACTTATATATTAGTAAAAGTTGTTAGGTTTTTCTTGCAAAATTGTAAAGGGGCATGCTTCTCCTTGAGACACCCCCTCTCTTATAGTTCCTTAATGACTAGTATATTAATAGTTAATTATCTCTTTCACATACAACTAAATATAAAGGTTGAATTTCCAAACATATCAACTTTATATGTGGGGTTTTTGCTTGAGAAAGGGTTAAAGAGAAGACACCCATATGTGCTTATTTTCCTCAATTGTTAAAATTATTCCCTTATCACATAGACAAGAGAAGCTTTTCTCATAAATAAATGGTGTCATAACATTGTTCAAGTTCTTGAAGACATTATGTGAGCTCTCTAGAATTTCACTAACATAAAGAGAGATTCATCATATGACAAAAACACAAATTTGTGTATAGTTCGTCAATCCTATAAATAAAGCAAGTCATGACACTATAAAAATGTATTATGTGAAGAAATGATTTATTTATTTTTGCAATCTATATATACATTATATAAAGGAAGGAGTACATTAATATTTTTGGATCATACGATATAATTAAAGTAGGGTACAACCTATTAAAAAATAGTGTACAATTTGTAGAGTCTAAACTAATGTATTGTAAACTTGGTAGTACGTACACAATTCAAAGGTTTATCTAATTGAACAGTCCACTCAACATTGCAAAGACTACATTAAAATATCAACTCGAGGTTTGTAAACTTGTGATGGTGCAACATTATATATGCCTTCAAAGACTCAAAACTACCTATATCCTATTCAAGTTATTTTAATTGTTGGAAATTCATAGAATTGCAAAACAATAAAATACATAAACCAAAACTAATGGCTACGAGTACCTACAACTGAAACTGTATTTGAACCGTTACTGATAAAATATTACTGTGTCAACTCAAACTAATAAAAACTAATGAATCAACTATATTAACTTGTGGAGTACTACTGGTTAACCATTACATGCATGTTCATAAATGTTCATTGCCAATAAGCAAAGTGTGAGATTCTAGTTTAACTTGCATTTAGTTCATGAAGTAATGATAAATAGGGAACAACTATTAAATATAAATAAATAACTAGAAAATTAAGTGGAGAACAATTACCTTGAGTGGCATGCTCAAGTGGTTGTTCTCACTCAACTGCAACAAAAGCTAACTAACAGATTCTACGCATTCAGTGAAATTGACTTCATTCATTACATATCATGAAAGATTACAAAATATCTTCTCACAGATTGTATTCAATCATTCTGGATATTCATCATGTCTTGAAACTGAAAATAACTGATAATGAAAAGACTGAAAAACCAACTCAACTAACTAATCTAAGGATTCAACCCACGGCTATATACAAGCACGGGGGAATCTTATTCAAAGTAACAACTAACCACAATCATTAACTTCCACCCCTAAATATCAGCGCGTATAGTTAAGACTAAATTGTTCAAATCATAACTAAAAAGAAAGAAAAATCCTAATAGGACTAAAACTCTGTAAAACAAAATTTCATGTAAACACACAAACATTTGTCAAAATCCTATTAGTAAAGGAGTCCTTCAATGCTTATTAACTTGTTATAATGATGCACGTTCAACCTCCACCAGGTGCCTTTAATCAGTAATCATCACATTCATCTTAATCTGGAACTCCCCTGTTTTGTTGTCACAGTCTTCCTTTTGTTGCAGGTTACAACATTCAATTGCTATGTGCTACAATTACTCCTTGGCTGCAAAAAGGTTAACTCACAAAGCATGTACACAAGAGTAACTATCACAATTAAAACATAGAATTCCATCCATATTTCATACATATCTACATATAAACCATGCAATACTATTATGTCATAACCATATTTCCATCATTATATTTTAGGTCAAAGTCTACATAATAAGTATGAAAAGATAGTATAATATAGGAGCATTTTCTAGGAGGTATATCTAAAAGTGTCTAAAAGTATGTATGAAAGCAACATAAAATGAGCTAATATCTGGACCTATCATTCCCCCCAACTAGCCTTTTGCTTGTCCCCAAGTAAAACACTAGGGATACTAATTGTATTGCAAGGTAATCTACCTCAAGTCCATAACAACATCAACCCCCTAGATCTATTCCAAATAAAAACCTTGATATGCTGCAAGTTTCCTCATTCTGATATTTCTAGCTTTCTCACATTCCTCACCTTTCTCCCCAGTCCAATATAGAACTGGATAGAGTAGGATAGGTGGATGGAAGGTGAGTAGTACCCAGTAAATCCCTTTGTCAACACCAATTGCTATATACTTGTGTACCCTTTGAAGCATGGGATTGAAATTATACATAGAATGAGGTTCCTTTCTTTGTAATTTAGGGGTCAAACTATTCCATTTGTTCTATACATACTTGTAGTACTGTTGTCCCAAACCCAAAACCAACATCTACATTGTTTCATAATTTTCTTTCCTAGGCCCACACCCTTATGATCAATGAGCTTCAACCATCCATCAATGACTGCATCAGGTTTTTTAGCTTCTTTCCTTATGGGGAGAGCAATTGATTTCTCTTTCTCCTCATACTCTTCCATTATTTCACCACTGAGTTGTTCATTTCTATAATAGGATACAAGAGCCCTTATTTGAAGCTCCCCTACAAAAATCAAAGGGTTCCACTCTATTTCATCTGGCACTACATAATTGTGTAAATAATATTCACACAACTGATCTTATTTCTCAGGTGTAGAAGCAATAAAAGTATTAAGAAACTCAAAAATTCTACTCATAGGTCAACAAACTGTTTACTAATTAACCTGTTAAACTTGAAAACATAGAAATCTTTCTTGCAGAAACAATGCATATGTCCTCGGTGGAGGTCTATATTTGATGATCTGTGCAGCTATGTTTGCCACTTCCTCCAACCTTGACTACTGATCTGTTTATCTCCATGTCTTTCTTTTCCAATTCCTTTGCATGTTCCTCAATCAAGATTTCCTTTTCTTTCTTCCATTTCTCTTTTTCATGTGCAAACTCAAAACTTACTTCCCATAATTGGTGACCAATTGACAAGGTTGTATGGTAGTTAGGAGTTATGATAAAAGGAGGTTTTTGATCTAGCACTACCAGTTCTCTATCCCCTATCTTAGTTATGACCAGTTGTGCCAACAAATCAAGTTTAGTGCCATGGCCATACAATTGCAATTTCTCCTCCATTTCCTACATTTTGCTTCTCTCTCCTTGTACTTTTATTCATATCTTTGTACAAACTCCTCCAAGTGTTTAATCCTGTCCAAGGCTTCTTGGAGCTCTTTCCTCACATCTCTTTCTTCTATGTACATCTCCTTTGTATCCATAAATTGTTCATTACCTCCCTCTTCAGTCTCCATGAATGACCTATTTAGGGTTTCTTTCTATGTTTTCTTAGCAGTAAACACATCATCTAGTTCTAAATCAGAGGTAGTTGGCACGTATCTTCTCCTTTTCATATGTATATTTACATTGCCAAGGGAATCCTCCTTTACTTTAGAGTCTATTTCTACTATCATGACATCTTCATGTTGATGTTCCTTGCTCTTTTCTTCTTCTTTTGGTTCCTCTATATTCTCCCTCATGACACCTTGTCTCCTTAATATGCCTAAACATCTAAGTATAGGGGTTCCTTTCTTAGTACTCTTCTTTTTATCCTTTTTAACACCCTTCTTCTATTGAACATCTCTCCTCTTCTTTGGAATATCCTTCTTCTCCTCTATTTTGGAAGGTGTGGAGGATGTAGATGCACTACCTCTCCTACTCTTGGATCTTTGTGATTTAGAAAATGGAATTTCCTCAATTACAGGTGACCTAGACTCTGGCTCATTAGGTTCCTCATGCTCACCTTGGCTATGGGTAGGTGAGACATGAGGGCCTTCTGCCCCTTCAAGTTCATTTTTGGGTTCTACATTCTCAAGTACTACGGGTGCATCCAACAAATTGTTAATAACTGTACACTCCTTAAAATCTTCCCAATTTACTTGTGGGTATTGAATCCTCAAACTTATCTTTATCAATAGAGCAATTAAATAGTGGTGAGATAGAGAAGTGTCACTTTTTTTTCTTTGGTATTCTAATTCCATTTGTTTCAACAAATTATAAACAAAGTGGCATATTCACTAACTTATTATGCCAAAAGTGACTAAGTAATTTGAAATGAACTATATATAAGAGGTTTTTCCTACCATCACAGGTGATATATTTAACAATGTAGGGAGCACAATTCACCCATAACTAGGGAAGATAGAGTCTCTTCGTACCTTGTGATGATGAGTCTAATTCCTCTCCTCGTTCACAAAATTCTTCCCTGGCTGCAACTACATCAACATGTGTTGGAAACTCTATCCCAGTTCTTGGTAACCTAGCGACTTGTGCAAAGGCGATCTCGAATGCATCTACTGATAATCCCTTCACCATAGCTTCATCATATTCAAGCATAGCTACAAACCTTCTTGTCATATCATCATTGAATTATGTTAATCTCAAGAAATAATTAAGCCAACCAACCCTGGTAAAAATGGGTAGAACCATTACATCCTCCAGAATTTGCTTATGAGCTGACAACTCCCTTATGATGACTTCGCTTCCCATTTTGGCTTACTTTCTCTACTCAATGTGTTCAATTTAAGTTTTGAAAATTTAGCTCAATCTACTCTACAACCTTCAAAACCCTTTGCCTTCCTATTGTTTCCTTGTATACTTTTACTACCATACCATACTGCAACTTCCCCTTCTCAGTACCAACTTAATGTGAGCTCATGAACATGTTTTAAGTTCAACTGTGGTTTGGACTAAGCTCAAGTTCTTAGGGTTTGGAAATTTAGCAATTGGAAATGACAACAAAAATGAGATATAATTCTAGGAGGATTTTGCATGTCATTTCGATCTATTGAATTTGATTTAGGTGGTAGATTTCAAAAAGATTGACGAAAAGACTGACTGAGTTGTACCCTCCCCCAAACTTAATTGATGAAGTGACCTCACTTCACGTTTTTGATTGGAAGGTGGCTAAAATAAGAAATGATGGAAATTAATGATATGAATAGTTCACATGCATGAATTAATAAAAAAGACATAATGAAAGTTTAAAGAAGACTATATTAATCATGATAGCATACCTAAAGTACTGACCAAAAGAGATAACTATGCACCACACATGTAAACTAAAAAGAATGTATTAAATTTTTAAATTGATGTGACAAAAAATAATTGCAAGATAATGAATTGGAAGGTGGCAGGTGCAATTGATGAGGTGGTTATTACAGATATGAGTTGGCGATGTGACAACTCAAATATTTAAAATGCGAATTGGTAGAAAAAGAATCATGTTACAGGTACTTATTGTGAAGAGATGGATATTAGATGTGGGTATTTGAAACAGTTCTGTTCGAACCCGTTCTCTACTTATGTTTTAGGCACTTATCTGTTACCAGGACAAGCAAGCAGTGGGTACTTGTAGTGTTAAGAACCATTCTAAATGGTGACAACTATTAAGCTACAGGTCCCTACGACATCAAGACCCTCTGTGATTTTTTTAAAAAATAGGTCCCTTTGGAGAAAATTTGAACATCATTATAACATGCAATGTGTTCTTTTGAGATAAAATGAGAAATTAATCTCGGGTAATCTCAGGGATTGAGTTGTGTAGCTCAATTACTGAGTGACTTGAAATGCCTGGTATATCTTGTGCTACCAAAATATCACGAGTTGTGTGTCAGATTTTGTATCTAGTTCACTATGAGCACCATATTGCCCAAATAGGGAGAAAATAAAATCATCCTTTTGTAATGGTTTTTTATATAACTTCAATCTATGGCCATTTACAAGAAGAGAAAATATGACTTCATCTATGGTATGCAACTTGACTACCCCATTAGGATAAACTTGACTGATTTCATAGGAACCCAACCACCTGGATTGGAGCTTCCCCTTGAAGTCTTTGCACCATGAATCAAATAGTAGTGCTCAATGATCTCCGACATTGAACTCCTTTGTTTTAATGTACTGATCATTCCATTTCATCATTTGTTGTTACATACTACTTCAGTGTGATGGATTGCTTCCATTCTGATCTCATCCAACCCATTTAATGTGTGCAACATCTCCTTTTGAGCTTTTGTTGGGTCCATTTCTAGTTCTGTTGTTTTCCTTAGTATTTTGTATTCAAACTCAATTGGAAGGAATGTTTTCTTACCATAGAATAACTCATAGGGTGTAAAACTAGTGGCGATTTTCTAGGTCGTTCTATATGTTTGTGCTACTTCTGGTAACCTTTCAATCCAATCTTTCCTATGTAGTTGCACTATCTTAGTGAGAATACTTTCAATTTACCTATTAGTGACTTCCACCTGACCATTAGCCTAAGGATGGTAAGGTGTCAAATTCTTGTATCTAATTTGGTATTCTTCAAAAAAATTGTAATGACGTAAGATGTAAACTATGGACCTCAATTAGTGACTATTTCTCTAGGTACTCCATACCTAGTAAATATATCCTCATACAAGAATTTAGCCACATTGCCATCTCTAGAAAATTGTAAGGCATTTACTTCTACCCATTTAGTCAAGTAATTAGTGCAAAAAAGAATGTATTCCTTGTTGGAAGCAGGTGAGATTGGTCCAATAAAGTCTAGACCCCATTTGTCAAAAGGCTAGTGTTAACTGAGGCTGCAATGGAATTTCATCACTCTTTGTTGGTCTTCCCATCCTTTGGCACCTATCACAGCTCCTGGTGTATTTAACATCTTTGTGCAAAGTTGGCCAATAATAGCCAATTGTGAGGATTTTAAAGGCTATTCTTTTTGCTGCAAAATGACCTCCACATGGTTCATCATGGAAAGCCTTCATAATATCACATTTCATCTTCCTTATACACTTCTCTCAAGCAATGTCATAGGTCTTAGTGTAAAATAGATAACCCATTCCAAGAGAGAGTATGGAAAAAATTTGTGTACCAGCTGCCTCTTTTCCCTTGGAGAAAAGTGTGGTGGAATTTTCCTGATTACTAGATAATTGGCAATATCAGTATACCAGGGGATATGTACATTTAGACAAAATAAGTGTTCATATTGGAATGAATCATCCACTACTCCTTTAGTTGATTATGTTGGCAGCCTTGATAGAAAATCTTCTACTACATTAGCTTTACTAGGTTTTTCCACAATGGTAATGTCAAATTCTTGTAAAAGGAGCAACCATCTTACCAATCTACCTCCCACTACTGGCTTGTTCATCAAGTATCTGATGGTTGTATAGTCTATATGGAAAAAATTTGAATAACCATTAATGTAATGCCTAAATTTATTAATGGCATACACTACTGCAAGCATCTCCTTTTCTGTAACTGTATAGTTCAACTCTGCTCCTTGAAGATTATTGTTGATGTAGTAAATTGCATACTCTTTGTTACCCTCTTTCTGGACCAAAACTGCTCCAATAGCAAAATTTGAAGCATTTGTATGTATATGAAAAGGTAAGGTCCAATTGGGTCCCCTTAAAATAGGTGCTTGAGTCAAGGAATTCTTTACCTCTTTAAAGGAGTGTTGGCACTCTGATGTCCACTTAAATTCAATGTCCTTGCCCAATAAAACAAACAATGGTGCAACAATTTTATTGAAATCTTTAATAAACCACCTATAGTAGCTTGCATGGCCAGGGAAACTTTTGATATCCCTTTGATTTTGTGGAATAGGTAATGTAGATATAATTTCTATTTTGTGTGGATAAACTCCGAATCTTTACTCAGGATCAAAGAATTGGCTATGAAGGTATTTCATCCAAGATCTACAGGAGGCCCAATAGAAAGCAAAAGAGATAATCATGACAAAACAAACCATATTCCTAATAATGCAAAATAGAATGGAATTGTACAAATGTATATGAGACCCTTGCTATATAGCCAAGGTGAGAATATAGCGGCATAAGATGCGACAAGTGTCGAATCTTTTGCGACTTTGAGATCACCGCAGCATTACCCACCTAAAGGTGGTAAAGGTGATAATGATAATCACTACTAAAAGTGGTGGATCACCCAGAGATAATCACATGGAAGGTGTGTCCACAAGCAAAAGCGATGCGGTAATGATGATGTCAAGCGGAAAACCTTCCAACAACCCTCCTATATCCCTTTGCTTTTGTGGAACATGTAATGTAGACATAATTTCTATTTTGTGTGGATCAACCTGAATCTTTGTACTAGATATAAAGTTCCCTAAAACAATTCCTTGTGTCATTATTATAAATCACTTTTCATTGTTGAGTGATAGGATGTGTTTTTTACATCTTTTCAATACTTTTTCTAGATTGGTGAGAGCTTCCTCATATGTCTCTCCATATGTGGTGAAATCATCCATGTATATCTCCATATAATCATGTGCATAATAAAAAATGATGCTAAGGACAACCCTTTGAAAGGTAGTTGGAGCATTGCATAAGCCAAAGTGTAGAATAGATTAGGCATAAGTACCCCAAGGAAAAGTGAATGTGGCTTTTTCCTGATTTTTTGAAGCAATTTTTATTTCGTTGTAACAACTGAAACCATCTAGAAATGAAAAGTACTTTTTCCCAGCTAGAGAGTCAAGCACTTGATCTATGAAGGGCAAAGGAAAGTGGTCCTTCCTAGTTGAATTCAATTCCTTGTAGTCTACACAAACTAAATCTAGTTTCCACCTTTCTTAGGAACAACAACCAAAGGTGAGACCCATTCACTATCTGATATAGGATAAATAAAGCCCACATCAAGGAGTTTTTGAAGTTCAAACTTTACTATCTCTCTCAAGGCAAGGTTCATCTGTCTTTGAGGCTTCCTAATGGGTCTATAACCATCATTTATATAGATCCTATGCATACATAAGTCAAGATCTATGCCTTTCATATCATGGTAATCCCATGCATATGTTGTTGTGTGTGCCCACAACATTGTGTGTAGAGAATTTTGTTGCTCTTCAGTCGAGGCATTGTTTATGTTCAACATTTTTCCTGGAATGACTTCCAATTCCTTGGATGATTCTTGTACTGATGAGACGTCAAGGCTTGGAATGATTGGTACACACTGTTGTGGCTATAAGGAATGAAAGAGCTGAGATATTTCTTCTAAGGAATTGGTGGGTATAATAATTTTCAAGGGGTCTTGTAAACATGCAAGACAGTCATGTTGTTGTGGGCTCCTGTCGCAGTCATTCTGAATCATGTGAGCAATGAGCTCATCTTCATCCTAATCATCTAATAAAGGGTTGTGTTTTATGGTCATTAAAGTATGTAGGAAATAACTATCTTCCTCATCTAAAGGAGGCCAAATAGTTTTTGCAAGGTCAAAATAAGGTTGTGTTGGAGGATAGAGAACCAATGTCTTGGTTACTATTCCATTGGTTATTATTAAATTTCTAATCAGTTGTAGCTAACCAAGGTCTACCTAGGATGAGTGGGTAACCTGCAAGATTAACCTTAGGTTGTAGAACTATAAAATCAACAGGATATTCTCAAGAATCCAATGCAATAACTAAATCTTCAATGATTCCTTCAGGCTTGTCTATTGACCTATTAGCTAGTTGTAGAACAATTTGTGTAGGTCTAAGGTTGGAAAACTTAAGTAATTGCATTGTTTCTTTTTTCATAACATTGATTGCTACTCTCAATTCTATCGAAGTATTCTTGATGAGGGTGCCATTAATCTTGACATCCACTACTAGAATAATAGGATTTGTATACTTAGGGATAGTGATGTTCCCTAACATGATATCTGTAAGGTTTCCCAAGCTATGCACTATCTGAGGATCCTTCATTTTTTTGCCTGGTTTCTTAAGACATAGATCCCTCATAGTTTTAGTATAAATAGGGATGTCTTTGATAGTTTGGATAAGTGGAATCTTGATTCTCACATCCTTTAATTGGCCTAAGAGGTTTGTCTCAGCCTATGTGTGATGCTTTTGAATAGCTAGGGATTCAGGAAAAGGAGGATTTGGACTTGAGGTAGTTTGGTGTACTTGATTTGACTCGCATTCCAAAGGTTTTTTTTTCTGAAGCTTCAACTATAGTTTCCTCATCCTCCATCTCTGTAATTTGAGGGGATGAAGTTCCAATAAGTTTTTTTTCTAATATGAGGTTCACATCACTCACCTCTGCCCCATAAGTGGGGTATTGCATAGCTTCATTAGTATAATACTATTGAACAGGATTGTTGTTAGAATTAGGTATAGGTTGGGAAGGTATTTGTGGTTGCTTGGGTGGTTGGGATGTAGGATTTGATGGAGGCATGATAGCTTGTTGTTGTGGTGGAGGAGGAAGTATAGGCTATTGATAGTTCATGTTTTACTGCTGCCACTGGTGGCCTTTTTACCATTGATTTTGTTGTGTTGGCCATTGGGGGTTATAGTTGGAACCTTGGAAATTTTGTTGTGGCCAAGGATTTTGTTGTTGTTGGTTCTAATTTTTCTAGGGCTATGGCCGTTGTTGAGGGTTTTTCCACTGATTTTGGTTTGTTGGACAGGGCTGAGAATTCCAAGTAGAAAAGTTTTGATTCCCAATAGGAAAGGATAAATTAAAGTTGAGGGGGTCTTGTGGCATGCCTTTTATTTGTTTCCATTTCCTCCTTTGTGCTATATAAAAGAGTTATCCATCATCTCCTTCAATTAACTAAAAATCAAGTTTCTCAACTTTATCTTGCTGGATACTAGCCACTCTCTTGCATTTACAATTTGCTTTTCTTTTCCAATAGCTTGGATAGTATTCAGTGAGCATGGCCTCAACTTCCTCTTGCTTCTTCTTCATTTGGAGAGTATCCAACTAAGTTGTTAAGTGGTTAATATTGTCCTCCTTCATGTTGGAAAAAAGGTTTCTTAACTCTATCTTTGAAATTCTTGTTGAGGATTTTCCAATAGTAGATGTCATATCCCCTCTTGGTCTTCTACTAAAGGTCCTGGAATAATTTTTGTAGACCTTATAGATGTCTTCAAATGGTATTTGAGAGATATATCCTTGTCCAATGAAGTTGAGGTCATCCATACAATCCTCATTGATTCCCCTCAAGAATACCAACTTGAGGGATTCTTCAGACTTGTTCTATGGGTTTTTCTTCAAAGAAAACTGAAATCTCTCCACATAATCTTCTAATGGCTCATCATCCTTTTGTGACATTCTAAAAATTTCATCTTTCCTCCTATCGGGTCCCCTACAATAGTCTTGGTACTTCTCCAAGAACAATGTCTTCATAGTGTCCCAATTAGGAACAACATCCTTATCTAATCCCATAAACCATCTT
>VDFB02168118.1:188327508-188401997 GCA_007258455.2 Sequoia sempervirens
TTTGGGAGAGAGTTGGAGAGTGTGGGAGAGGGTGGGAGAGGTTTGGAGAGAGTTGGAGAGAGGGTGGAAGAGTGGGAGAGAGGGTGGGAGGTGGTGGGAGGGAGTGGGAGAGTGTGGGAGAGCATGGGAGAAAGGGTGGGAGAGTTGGAGAGAATGGGATAGATTTGGAGAGATTGTGAGAGTGGGAGAGAGTGAAAGTGTGTGGGAGATAGGGTGGGAGTAGGTATACCATATAAATCTTTAAAAAAACTAAATTTATTATAACGCGAGCGCGTTATTGATAAATAGAGTTATTTTGTCAAATAGTTATACAAACCAGTTGATTTCCTTGTCTATGCTACCAAATTTTCCATACATGTCTCTAAAAAATTGGAATATACTCCTAATGCATGCTCAATTAGGTTTCCAATACAAAAACCCTCAATTTGCTCATAAATATCTAGGGTTTTCTATATTTCACAACTCCAAGGCCTTCCTGATGTAGAGCCAAGGTGAAGATTAACTCATAACAACCTAATGTCAATTCAAATACTGATGTAGACAAGGTGGAGCAACACAACAACCAACCCAATTTTATGAAATGCATGCAAAGAAACAACCTTCAAAACTTCATTCTCCCAAACTGCCCAAAACAATATCCTTCACTTTCTAGGTCTCAAAATTCATCCAATGGACCTATCTTTTAGAGAAGGCCATAAAAGGTCCAACACATCATCCATTTAGCATCCACTCAGACCCTAAGTATAATGCCTAACAAATCACATAAGGTTCCCTTTCAATAGTATGGAGTTTCAATAGGTTACCCTACCCAAAGGCTACTAGATTAGCCCCATTTTACAAAGGAGGTCCCTCTTAAAGACTCTATTTTTACTCCAAACCAATGGACAATCATTTTATATGTTCTAAAACAAAAAAATCCACGGTTAGTTCCCATACACGAACATTCTAAAGTGTTGTCTTAGCAAACCCTCCTTTTACATGCTAAAACCCAAGGGTTTATTGAAAGTCATATGCCCAAGCCTTTCCTGACCCCCACAAAGCATCAAACACCTTCCAAATACCTTGCACAAACTTAAAATTTCATTAGATGAACAAGTTCTTCATCATTTTGACAAACCTCACCATCTAGCCTTCAAATTCACAAGGAAAAATGACTTTTCCAGCCCTTGGCATCACTCCTACTCACTCAAATGAACACATGTGCATAAAATAGACCCCAAAACATTTAAACCTATTATGATCCATTCCACCAAGTTACAATACCTATATAAGGTGGAATGGATCAAGCTTGCATTCTTTGTACTCTCAAACCCTTAATTTTTGAGTCACACAGGCAGTCTTTGAAAATCTACTCTAAAACCCACAAAACTAAATGGTTAAGCCTCCAATATGATGGAAATCATAGTAGAATCACTCCACTATCATTCCCAATTCATTTCATGCCACAATATTCATTGTATAGATTGTTTATTTCCAACAAAGTTAAAAAAAAATAGGGAAAAACGAGGAAAAAACAAAAGATTTCATTCAAATTTTCAAATGGAGTCATGCCAACCTCCCTCCAACATTTACATGGCCTTTTTTAAAGGAACTCCTACCTGTACAACCACCTAAAACCACCTTACTACATTGACCTTTGCATTTCCATCTTATAGGTTTTTTCATATTTATGCCATTGAAGGCTCCATTCCATCATATTGACAACATTTTCTAAGACATGGCAACTTCACAAAACTATCAACCTAACATGTCTCAAAAAACTTCCTAATGGTCTTTTGAGACCTTATTACATCACACTCATGATTGCAAAGAAAAAATTCATCACTTGACCACCTAATGGTCCTAGCTGTCCTTGGTGCTCCTGTACCATAGATCCGGCTATGAAAGCTTTCCAAGTCTCTTGGAATTCTGCAACACCTTGACCTGCAACAAATCTCTGATGATCCTCCTTGTTCCTACCATTGCTCAATCTTTCCTTCATCTTCACATTGGGCTTGGCCTTGTCCTTGCAAAAAAATTCCTCTCTTGATTGATCACATTGAACCTGCACCTTCCTGCTCTGTCCTATCATCCATGGCTACATCCAATTGCTCCTAACTTGTTCCATGGCGTCACTTACTTCCAAACAGTCCACTCTATGTCCTTTTATTTTTCACCCTTGGCTTCACCTCCATCAACATGATCATGAAAAAAGGAAGTAATAAAGCACTCCCTTCACTCTTTTCCTCTTATCCATCCTCTTCACCATCTGCTTCAAGTTCTCCCATCTAGGAGCCATTGCCACAACTGCATACAATTTCCACATCAGTACTCTTACCCATCTAGGACCATCCACTGTCCTAGCCTCATATTTTTCTTTCTTCTCCATTTCATTTGGAGATCCCACTCTCACCTTTCCTCTAGCCTTCACTTGGCCAACCTTTATAAACATCTCTTCCTAATTCTCTTCCATCTTTGAGTCATTCAAACACTTTGTGTTTGCAATTTCACCTTTTATGGTGACTGCACCTTCTACAAACCCTGTCTCAAACCTTTCCTTTTATTTTTTCCATTCCACTTGATGCATCACATCCTATGATCTCTTTACCTCTATATCTTATGATTCAAATTTCACTGTTTCTACAATGCTTGTTTGCTCCTTTTCTCTCTTTATTTGTAGGGGACACAACACTACCCCTATCATAATTTCTTTATTCTTGACAAGCCCTTCATGGCTTTCCTCAATCCATCCACACTCTTTTACCTCTTCCTTCTTTCCCTTTGCCTCTGAGACCTTCTCATCATGTGGTCTTCCATCTTCTTTTTCATCAGTCTGTTGATTTCCATCTTGCCCTTTAATTGGACAATCCATCTCTTCCACCATGACCTTACTAGGACATCCTTACATCTTCTCCATCTTGTATCCACTTATCTTTCCTTTTCCTTGCATTAGGGTCTTTTCCCCAAGGTTCTTCACCTCACATTTCTTTTCATCAGGTCTGCATACCTATGTTTTGACAGTATTAGACTATCCTACACTTGTTCCTACCTTTTCTTGACTAAAATCAGTCCTTTTCTTGTCTCCAACCTACTTTGCAAACATGTCTAGATCATGTATAAAGGATTCCCTTTCTCTTATTAATGGAACTCTAGCATTTGGTGGAAGATGAAGAAAGATGACTAGAACTCTAGAGGCCCACCATACTAGATTTTAGTATTCAACCATGAGAGTAGAAGAGAGATCTGATATCATGTATCAAAACATTAAGCATGCATTATTCCAACCGATGGAGAAGGAGATTATTACTTTTCTTCATTTTCATTTGCATAAGCATATCAAGGCATGGGAACCAAGGAGACCAAGGATGTCTAGTTTTATGTGGAGGTAATGGATGTGGTCCAAAATTTAGGAGGGTCAAGAAGGTCAATGTATGATCTTGATGAAATTGAGGAAGAATAACAAGAGAGGGACAAGAAAAATAAAATCAATAAAGAGTTTGAAGGTTTTTTCAAGCGAGTAAGAGAGCTATGGGAGCAGCCTCATCTAAAAGATTTTGAACTAGACTTTGATATGTACCATTTAGAGAGCTTGGTTTTCATGGAGTTAACCTTGAGAGAGTAGGACTTGGGCAAAAGGAATTGATATGGCTATTGCTTTCAAATACTTCAAGCGGGATGTACTCTGCATTGATTCCATTCCTCAATCTTCACTTGATGGCATTAAGGAATGGATGAACTCCATGGTTATAAAGTGTCATGAAAGCAGAATGAACTTGTACTAGTAGCCAATTTTGAAGACTATTACTGATGATTCAAAGCACATCAACCATGTGGTATAGATGATTAAATCCCAAAGACAATTTGTAGCAATGAAAGAGTTTGAAAAGGTAGAGAGAGCTACATTGGTGACTCAGGAGAAAGTTTAGCTTTCAAAAAACAAAGCCAATTAGGATGGGAGATGTGTGGATTGGGCCAACATTTGGTGTGGGAATGATGTGTTTGTGTTGGGGAGGTCTGAAAGTGAGATGGGTGTGAAACACATGTGTAAAAGTGAATTTTCTTTAAGAAAAATGGTGGTTTTGAAGAGTTAAATTGTGTTTTTGTGTAGGGTAGCATTATTTTATGATTTTTTGAGCTTGTGTAGGGTATCAAAAACTTGTTTGAGTAATTTATAGGTTGTGGTTAGCTTTGGAAGTATCATTTTCAATAAACCCCTAGGGTTTGGGCTACAATAGACGGTTTTGTGGTTTACCCATTGTACGGTGGTATAACTGAGATCTAATTGTGGATTTTGAAGTTTTGATACCTTAGAATTACTGCCCCAAGAGTTGGTAAGGTTTGGATAAGTTTAGAGTATAGACCCTTTGTTCAACTAGATCAATCCCTTAAGGGTCCAATGGGAAAAATGGCTGCAAACTTCAGCATGAGGTTTGTCGGACACCGTGATGCTTAGAAACTTCTTGTTTGATCCAATGGGATCACATTGGGCCCCTCTAAAATAAGCTCTTTCAGTTTTCGTTATCTCAAAGTGGTTTTCCTGTAGTGTCTAGATTTCAGTTGATAGAAAAAGTGTTAAATGGAAGTAGTGAAAAGTTGCCAAGTGGTGCAACTTTTAATCTGCAACTCGTGTGACCAAATGAACTATTCCAATGTGTCTGAATAGGCATGTTTACACTAGGCATGGTCCTCTTTTGCACCCAAACACGCGGAATCACTCCGAACTACGTTCAACCAGATCGATCCCTTAAGGGTCCAAAGGGCAAAATGACTGCAAACTTCAACATGAGGTTATTTAGACACCATGAGGCTTAGATAATTATCATTTGATCCCATGGGATCACTTTGGGCCTCTCTACAATAACCTCTCTCGATTTTCATTATCTCGGAGTGGTTTTCCTATGGTGTCCAGATTTCAGTTGATGGAAAAAGTGTCAAATGATAGTAGTGAAAAATTGCCATGTGGTGCAACTTTGGTTTTGCAACTTGTGTGACCAAACAAACTATTCCAACATGTCTGACTAGGCATGTTTACACTAAGCATGGTCCTCTTTCGCACCCAAACATGCGGAATCGCTCCAAACTATGTTCAACTGGATCGATCCCTTAAGGGTCAAAAGGAAAAAATGGCTGCAAACTTCAGCATGAGGTTATTCAGAAACCATGACACTTATAAACTTCTCATTTGATCCCATGGGATCATGTTGGGACCATCTACAATAACCTCTCTCAATTTTTGTTATCTTGGAGTGGTTTTCTCGTAGTGTCCATATTTCAGTTGATGGAAAAAGTGTCAAATGGAAGTAGTGAAAAGTTGCCAAGTGGTGCAACTTTCGTTCTGCAACTTGTGTGACCAAATAGACTATTCCAATGTGTTTGAATAGGCATGTTTACACTACGCATGGTCCTCTTTCACACCCAAACACGCAAAATCACTTTGAACTACGTTCAACCAGATCGATCCCTTAAGGGTCCAAAGGGAAAAATGGTTGCAAACTTTAGCATGAGGTTACCAGGACACCATGATGCTTAGAAACTTCTCATCTAATCCTATGGGATCATGTTGGGACCCTCTACGATAACCTCTCTTGGTTTATGTTATCTCAGAGTGGTTTTTCCCCTGGTGTTAAAGTTTTAGTTGATGAAAAAAGTGTCAAATGGAAATAGTACTTTGTAACTTTCATTCTGCAACTTGTATGACCAAATGGACTATTCCAATGCATCTGAATAGGCATTTTTATGCTAGGCATGGTCCTCTTTCACACCCAAACATGCAGAATCGCTCTGAGCTATGTTCAACTAGATCAATCCCTTAAGGTTCCAAAGGGAAAAATGGTTGCAAACTTCAGCATGAGGTTATTCGGACACCGTGACGCTTAGAAAATTTTTATCTGATCCCATCGCGTTGGGACCATCTATAATAACCTATCTCAGTTTTCATTATCTCAGAGTGGTTTTCCCGTGGTGTCCATATTTTAGTTGATGGAAAAAGTGTCAAATGGAAGCAGTGAAAAGTTGCCAAGTGGTGCAACTTTCGTTCTGCAACTCGTGTGACCAAACAGACTGTTCCAACACATCCAAATAGACATGTTTATGCTAGGCATGGTCCTATTTCGCACCCAAACACACAGAATCATTTCAAACTACATTCAACCGGGTTGATCCCTTAAGGGTCCAAAGGGCAAAATGGCTGCAAACTTCAGCATGAGGTTACTAGGACACCGTGATGCTTAGAAACTTCTTGTCTGATCCTATGGGATTGTGTTGGGCCCCTCTACAATAACCTCTCTTGGTTTACATTATCTCAAAGTGGTTTTTCCGTGGTGTCGAAGTTTCAGTTGATGAAAAAAGTGTCAAATGGAAGTAGTGGAAAGTTGCAAAGTGGTGCAACTTTTGTTCTGCAACTCGCGTTACCAAACAAACTATTCCAACACATCTAAATAGGAATGCTTACACTAGGCATGGTCCTCTTTTGCACCCAAACACGTGGAATCGCTCTGAGCTATGTTCAACCAGATCAATCCCTTAAGGGTCCATAGGGCAAAATCGTTGCAAACTTCAACATGAGGTTACTCGGACACCGTGATGTTTAGAAACTTCTCGTCTGATCCCATGGGATTGCGTTGGGCCCCTCTACAATAACCTCTCTTAGTTTTCATTATCTCGGAGTGGTTTTCCCGTGGTGTCCAAATTTCAATTGATGGAAAAAGTGTCAAATGCAAGTAATGGAAAGTTGCAAAGTGGTGCAACTTTCGTTCTGCAACTCGTGTGACCAAACAAACTATTCCAATGCATTAAAATAGGCATATTCATGCTAGGCATGGTCCTCTTTCTTACCCAAACACGCTGGTTTGGCCAAAAAAATTGGGAGGGGGGTTCAGTTCGTTTTGGGTTCATTGGTACAAAAAATATGTAAAAACAAAATATATATCTATGCAACCTAGAAGCATGAATTAGGATTAGAATATCACATATGATCATATAAACAACAAAATCACCATAAACTTGAATGTCATTTAAAACAAAAAAATTGGAAAAAAAAAGTGTTTATAACCTGCAAAAAAATGTGAATAAAATCACACTAATTTTCAGCAGAAACCATGAGACCATAGCTTGTTGCTTACTATTATGATTTGATAGGATTTTTTCCAAGCATCCATAGCTTGTTCAAACTACTTTTCTTAGGCTTTGCCATAGCAGCAAGGTAGTGAATTGTTTGATAAAATGCATTGGTAGACATGTATAGGTCAGGAAGAGTTGTGACAAGGCAATGAGTCAAGTTTTGAGGGTCAGCTCTAAAGAAATGTGGTCTCATGGTGATGGAATGGCATGATGAATGGCAGATTGAAGAAAATTTATGTGGATTGTCATGGTGATTCACCCTCACCATTGAGACCACATTTATTTGAGGAGCTTTTTATTCACCGCCACCGCCTTTGTCTATGCTATTGCTTAGCTAAATTATGCTTTTGATAGGATTTTTCCAAGCATCCATATTGCCAGCCACCACGGTGGATTTTAGCCATAGAGCAAGAAGGTGAATTGTTTGATAAAATGCTTTAAAACATGTATGAAAATGTGGTGGTAGCATAGACTAGGCAACAAATCGCTTAGGGTCGCTCAAAGAAATATAAGGAGTCCATGGTGATGGAATGCCATGACAAGAAAATTGCTATGGATTGTCATATGGCATTCCACCAACATTGAGACCACATTTCTTGAGGCTTTATTTAGATGCAGTCACCGCCTTGTCTATGCTATTAAGCTTATTAAATTATGCTTTTGATATTTTTCAAAGCATCCATAGCTTGTTTGAAGCACTCATTTTAGGGATTTAGCCATAGTAGCAAAGGAGGTGAACTATTTGATAAAATTCTTTGGTAAACATGGGCGAAGGGAAAGCATAGACAAGGCATTGAACTGCTTAGGGTCGCCTCAAAGAAATGTGGTCCTCATGGTGATGGAAAGGCATGATGAATGCCATGATAAGAAAATTGCTATGGATTGTCATGGCATTCCACCAATTGAGACCACATTTCTTTGAGGCTTTTATTCAAACAGTTCGCTGCCTTGTCTATGCTATTGCTTATTAAATTATGCTTTGATAGATTTTTTCCAAGCATCCATAGCTTGTTTGGAAGCACCTATTTTAGGATTTTAGCCATAGGAGCAAGGAGGTGAACTATTTGATAAAATTCTTTGGTAAACACTTATGAAAAATGTGGTAGCATAGACAAGGCAGAGAACTATTTGAAAAAATGCCTCAAAGAAATGTGGTCTTATGGTGATGGAATTCCATGATGAAAGCCATGACAAGAAAATTTCTATGGATTGTCATGGAATTCCACCACCATTGAGACCACATTTCTTTGAGGCTTTTATTCTAATAGTTTGCTGCCTTGTCTATGTTATTGTTTATTAAATTATGCTTTGATAGATTTTTTCCAAGCATCAATAGCTTATTTTGAAGCACCTATTTTAGGATTTTAGCCATAGCAAAAGGAGGTGAACTATTTGATAAAAATTTTTGGTAAACATGTATGAAAAATGTGGTAGCATAGACAAGGCAGAGAACTGTTTGAAAAAATGCCTCAAAGAAATGTGGTCTTCATAGAGATGGAATGGCATGAGTTTAATGCCATGACAAGAAAATTGTTATGGATTGTCATGGCATTCCACCTATTGGACCACATTTCTTTGAGGGCTTTTATTCAAACAGTTCCCCTTGTCTATGCTATTGCTTATTAAATTATGCTTTGATAGATTTTTTCCAAGCATCCATAGCTTGTTTGGAAGCACCTATTTTAGGCTTTTAGCCATAGGAGCAAGGAGGTGAACTATTTGATAAAATGCTTTGGTAAACATGTATGAAAAATGTGGTAGCATAGACAAGGAGAGGAACTATTTGAAAAAATGCCTCAAAGAAATGTGGTCTCATGGTGATGGAATGCCATGACAAGAAAAATGCTATGGATTGTCATGGCATTCCACCACATTGAGACCACATTTCTTTGAGGCTATTTTCTTGTTCCCTTGTCTATGCTATTGCTATTAAATTATGCTTTGATAGATTTTTTCCAAGCATCAATAGCTTATTTTGAAGCACCTATTTTAGGCTTTTAGCCATAGCAGCAAGGAGGTGAACTGTTTGATAAAATTCTTTGGTAAACATGTATAAAAAATGTGGTAGCATAGACAAGGCAGAGAACTATTTGAAAAAATGCCTCAAAGAAATGTGGTCTCATGGTGATGGAATTCCATGACAATCCATAGCTTGTTTGAAAGCACCTATTTTAGGCTTTTAGCCATAGCAGCAAGGCAATGAACTGCTTGATAAAATGCTTTGATAGACATGTATGAAAAATGTGTTAGCATAGACAAGGTAGTGAACTCTTTGAAAAAATGCCTCAAAGAAATGAGGTCTCAAGGTGATGGAATTCCATGACAATCAAAAAAATTTCATTGTCATGGCATTCCAACACCATGAGACCTCATTTCTTTGAGGCATTTTTTCAAAGAGTTCACTACCTTGTCTATAATATTGCTTACTATTATGCTTTTGATAGATCTTTTCGAAGCATCCATAGCTTGTTCGAAAGCACTTGTTTTAGGCTTTCAGCCATAGCAACAAGGTAGTGAACTATTTGACAAAATGCTTTGGTAGACATGTATCAAAAATGTGGTAGTATAGACAAGGCAGTGAATTGTTTGAAAAAATTCCTCAAAGAAATGTGGTCTCATAGAATGCCATGACAAGCAAATGCAATTGGGAGTTGCTCCTAGTTATTAGTTATGCAATGTGAAGTAATTGCATAATTGCTTAGGTTGAATTTCTAAAAACTATATATTGTAATTGAAATTTTGTCATCTATCAACATCTAGTTATTAGTTATGCAATGTGAAGCAATGCTTTGAGTTTGAAATATGTGCAATGCAATGTAATCAACGATATGAATATAAACTACAAAAATCTATTTTTTACAATTGATTAGTTAAACTCTTTATTGTATTTTCTCTCTATATCTCTATGCTATGGAAATGCCTTTAAATTTTTTTTAAAAAAATTTTATCTCAAAAATTGTTCTACTTTTTTTTACCTTTTTTTTTTAAATCTAATTTTTTTCCAATTTTTTCTAGACTTTTTCCTGATTTTTTCAAAAATCTTATACTTTTGGTTTGTCAAAATTTTCCCCAAAATATTTTTGCTGCTATGGTATAAACACATATCTTTTTGTAATATCAAGGATACTTTTTGAAACTTCCATGCATTTCTAATCTAAAAGGAAAAGTCTTTTGCCTAATATGTATGTAACCATTCTTTTGACATTGTCAAAAAGAGAAAATAAGGACACCATCGATAAAAAAGATTTGTATTAACCAAATAGCCATGTACACATACATCAATATATGTTGATAAAAGTAAAAAATATAGTTACAAAATAGCCATATAGGCTTACGCTTGAATGCCATATAGGCATACAATGTCAAATATATCCAATACAAGATATGTACAAAATTGCCATGTCTAGGCATACAACAAAGGGCTCTGGAATCAGAATTCATTTCTCTCCATGCTCTGGAAATAAATTATTTCCCTTTGTTTGGCGATTTGATGGTGATAAGTCTGTTTGTCATTTATGCTATGCTTGAGGAGCGCTCTTGCTGCTCCTCCTATAGTTTAGCTCCTGGTGAAGTCTTAACTGTTACAATAAGAAGTAAAGACATTAATATATAGAAATTACATTATAAGAAATGATATATTTAACAAAATAATCACTTACTGCCATCTCATGATCACTCTCCACGATGGAAATATTTGCATGCCAATGCTTAGTCGTGCTCAAGCCCTGTATAAACCATCCAAATAGGAATTAAACTATGGATCAATAATGGTTTGATTTTTCACTAGAATTAACATCTATAACAACAAATGTAAATTGAAATTTAGTAATTTGCCTCATACCTCCTCTATCAGAGCCATTGAGGATTGTATAGTAGATGAAACACCGATATACATTGCCCTTGTAACATTTGGAGGTGTTCCCACAACCAACATCTAAAAATAAAACAACAAATTATTCAATCACAAAAAAGTTACAATAGCGAGATCCATGTCATTACTTATAATGTATGAGATCTAATGAACAAAATTTTGAGTACAAGTATTAAGCTATATATTTCTGGTAGGCCTTGGCACTTCAATAAGAAGACCAAGAATGATGGGGAGAAGAACACATGCTCCATTTTGAAGGATGGGAAGACTTACAACCTTTCGCCTCTCCTAGGAGAAGACAAGGAAAAGCATGAAGGGCCTAGTGTTTTGATGGTGGGTGAGGAGTTCATGAAGACCTTGAATGAAGGAGGAGGAAGAGGATTCTTCCTGATTATGATCCCAAAAAGTGAAGTAGATCTGCCCATAAAGAAGAAGGAAGATGCACCAAACGAAGTCCAAGAGTTGTTGGAAAGGTACAAGGATATAATGGTGAATGAATTACCTAGTTCCCTACCTCCCATTAGGGATATAAGCCACCATATTGATTTGATTCTAGGGGCTGCATTGCCTAATAAGGCTGCATACAAGATGACACCTGCTCAAAATGAGGAGATTGCAAGACAAGTGCAAGAGTTGATAGATAAAGGGCTAGTGAGGAAGAGTTTGAGCCCATGTGTTGTTCCTACTATCCTAGCACCAAGGAAGGATGGGAATTGGACGCTTTACACTGATTCAAGAGCCATTAATAGGATTGTGCAATCAGATATAGGTTCCCAAAGCCAATAATGGAGGATCTCATGGATTGTCTATCAACAACATCTTACTTTTCCAAGATTGATCTAAAGAGCGGGTACCATCAGATAAGGATCAGGGAGAGGGATGAATGGAAGAAAATTTTTAAGACTAATGAAGGGCTCTATGATTGGTTGGTGATGCCCTTTGGGTTATCAAATGCCTCTAGTACATTTATGCGCTTTATGAATGAGGTATTGAGACCTTTCATTGGAAAGATTGTTGTATTTTATTTAGATGGCATCCTTGTGTTTAGCGGGTCTAAAGAAGAACATTTGAAGCACCTTGACATGGTACTAAGGAGGTTACAAGAGGAGAAGTTGATCAACATGGAAAAGTGTGAATTTGTGAAGGAAGAACTAGTCTACCTTGGTTTTGTCATCCCCAAGGGAAGTTTGAAGATGGATCCTTCAAAGGTGCATGCTATTCCTACTCAAGGCCAACACCAAAATCCATGGGAGATGTGAGAAGTTTCCATGGACTTGCAAGCTTTTATAGAAAGTTCATCAAGAACTTTAGCCAAATTTGTGCACCAATCTTGGACACCATCAAAGGAGGTAACAAAGGTAAGTTTTCTTGGACCAATGTAGCTAATAAAGGGTTTGAATATCTGAAAATGAGAGTAGCACAACAGCCTATAATTTTGCTCCTTGATTTTGATAAAGTTTTTACCATTGAGTGTGATGCTAGCAATCAAGCAATAGGGGCTATTTTGAGCCAAGAAGGAAAACCAGTTGCATTTTATAGTGAGAGATTGAATGAAGCAAAGTGGAAGTATTCTTCTTATGATTTGGAATTGTATGCTATGGTCCAAGCCCTCAAAAAATGGAGGCACTACTTGTTACCTAAATAATTTGTTGTTTATACTGATAATCATGCCTTGAGTTCTTTGAATGCACAGGACAAACTCAGTCATAGGCACATGAAGTGGGTAGAGTCTTTGCAAGCCTATACTTTCACAATAAAGCATAAGAAGGGCCAAGAAAATAAGGTGGGAGATGCTCTCAGTAGAAGGTCACTTGTAGTGCAAGAGATCCAACTCCAAAGCATGGGGGTTGAAGCATTAAAGGATATGTATCATGAAGATTCATATTTCAAGGAGGTATACAATGTTTGTGAGCAACATTTGAATTCTTTTCATGGTGAATTCTCTGACTTTTTTATTGCAGAATGATTTTCTCTTCAAAGGAAGCCAATTGTGTGTTCATAAATGCTCAATGAGGGAGATATCATAAAGGAGAAACACAGTGGGAATCTTGGAGGTCACTTTGGCCTTGACAAGACCTTAGAACAAGTTAGGAGATTTTACTATTGGCCAAAGTTACAGGTGGATGTGAGAAGGTATGTGGAAGGCTGCATAATATGTCAAAGGGAAAAAGGAATTTAATCAAATGTAGGACTCTATCAACCACTGCCCATTCCGAATAGGCCTTCAGAGTGTGTAAGTATCGACTTTTTCTTGGGGTTGCCTAGAACCCAAAAAGGTTTTGTAGTATCTTTGTGGTAGTTAATAGATTTAGTAAGATTGCACATTTTCTTCCTTGAAAATGCACCAATGATCCATCTCATATAGCAGGTCTCTTCTTTAAGGAGGTTGTTAGGATACATGGACTACCTTTAAGCATTGTTTTTGAAAGGGATTCTAAATTCATTGGTCACTTTTGGACGACCTTGTGGAAGAAAATCAAGGCAAAAATCTATCCTTTAGTTTAGCATACCATCCAAAAATGGATTGACAAACTGAAGTGGTGAATAGATCATTAGGAAACCTCTTAAGATGCCTTACCAAGAAGCATGGACAAGCTTGGGATCTGATTTTACCTCAGGCTGAATTTGCATATAATGACTCCATGAATAGGAGCATTGGTAGAAGCCTTTTTGAGGTAGTCTATGGCATGCACCCTAGAGGGGTCTATGAACTAAGAGATATACAAGGAGTTGCTAGGAGAAGTGCTCAAGGTGAGGACTTTGTTTTTACAATCAGGGATATTCATCAACAAGTGAAGGAAACCCTTCAAAAGAATGTTGAGAAGTATAAGGAAAAGGCAGATTTAAAGAAGAGGAATGTCCAATTCAAGGTTGGAGACTTGGTGATGGAACACTTGAAGAAGGAGAGACTTCCAAAAGGAAATTATACCAAACTCATGATGAAGAAGATAGGACCTTGCAAGGTGGTCTACAAGTTTGGCCAAAATGCTTATGAAATAGAGCTACCTCCTAGGGTGGCAATCTCTCCTATCTTCAACATTTCTAACTTGTATCCTTTCAAATCTTTTGTGATATGATTGAGTGCTTGGTTACTATCAAACTAATGATATGATTGATGTTACTAATTTTTTTTAAGGTGTATAAGATAGATTTGGTGACTTTGATGGTTGTATGGGTGACTATTATGAAGCCCTTTGAGCAACTTGGTGATTAACTACAAGATGATAATCAAGATTTTGTCGTAGCAGGAGTTTGTAACCTATAAATAGATTGTTGCAGTCAAAATATGGTGAGTATAGTGCTTGATAATGGATTGATAATAGTGAGGTATGGTTTAATTGATTTGTTGCCTTGGTGAATAAATGAAAGGATGAATTGTTCAAGTGTCAATAATCAGGTTTATGTTGTTTTATGGTGGTTGAGAATGATGTGAATCTAATTGATTAAGTCAAAGTTTTCTTTAATATGGTTTTTCTTTTGAATGAATCAATTGGAATACTGATTAGTGGAATGATGAATGATGGCCTATGGAATGGCTAAGAGAATTTGAGTGGATTTTGGTTGAATGAAAAGTAGATTTATGATGAAACTATATTTGATCTTCTCTTGATTCTATTTGGGATCAAAATCCCTTGAAGAAATGATGTTGATGGTGTTTATTGGATGCTCTGCATCTGATGTATCCTGATGATTGAGTGTTTTGATATGATTCTTTGCATCACTAACTACCCTGTCTATGCTATTTCTTACTATTATGGTTTCATATATTTTTTTCAAGCATCCATAGTTGTCGTGGTGGTGCACCTTTGCAAGCACATGCCTCCATGTGAAGTAATTGCATCGTATTTCTTATGTTGAATTTCTAAACAACTATATTGTACAATTGAAATTTTGTCATTTATCAACATCTAGTTATTAGTTATGGAATTTGAAGTAGTAATGCTTTGAGTTTGAATGATGTGTAATGCAATGTAACCAACAATATGAATATAAACTACACAAATCTATTAAGTAGAATTCATTAGTTAAGTTCTCTTTATTCTATTACCTATGTGTATGTTTGAGTGAATCCATTGGCACTAGGAGGTGTTTGCTTGAAACCACCAATATTAGCCTGTTCAACATCCAAAATCACATGTATTAAAATACCATTCGTAAAATAATGCTATTAACATGTAATAAATTTATAATTGTTTACTAGTTACATACCCCACTGATAGGTGTACTGCAGAAATAAGTAGGTGGAGGACTAGTGTATCCAATCTCAACACTGTGACGCTGTAATTTTATTAAAATAATAAAACTAAATTAGTTAATCATGCATTTCAGAATTGAAATTTAATAAATTAAATTCAATGAACATGTTGACTTTTACCTGACTATCAATGCCATATGCACGATGCAAAATGTCAGCTGTCCTCTCCATCCCCGTAGCAGCATTTAGATCCTATGTAGTAGCATACGAATCCTACATAGTAGCATACGGATCCTGCATAGCAACCTCCTGTGTGTTGGTGCGGTCATATGAACAAGTTGCCCCGCAAGATTGACACACATGGGTTCGAAGGCCACCACCTGAAGATTCCCCTGGATGGAATTGTACAATAGGGCTACTATGATGGATGACACTCTGGGTCAAAGTGTTGATCGCCTGCAATGTCTCTACGTCAGCACTCTCCTTCGCAACAACAGGCATAACAATGTGCTCATGAGGCAGCCTAGCGAGAGGTCGTCTCCCTTGCCGCACAGGATCTGGCTGTGCACTGGGCCTATCCTGAGCCAACCCCCCACCTCTCCCCTAGAACTCCCTCATATCAAAATAATTTGGGATTTGGTTCAATACGAACTCACTGTATAGTTTCCTAAGAAAATATTGGGGAACTTCACAATTATTGCACGGTGGGTAATCAAAGATCAAATACCATCTATCATAAAAATGGTTCCTAATCTCTTGGTGGTGGCACCAATGAATAGGAAACCTCTTTGTATTGAGGGTAAGATTTTGATTTGTTTTAGGGTCAGTGAATAGAGAGCACAAATCACCTTTACTAATTTTTAAAACTTTTACTTGTTTATATGATAATTTGTCTACATAATATGCCCTGGCTGCCTACCTCCTATCTTGCCATCTAGATATTTGTTGGGTAATTGCATCTACATTTTTTAACATCTCTTTCAATGAATTTTCTAGACGCATTCTTTTTGTGGTTGAAGCATTTGGATCACTCAACCTACTGATAGGATCCTCAAGTTGTTTTCTATTGTTGTCAATTTCACTCAGATTTTCTTGAGTGCCAAGAGGGTATTGAGTGATTGGTGGGGGAGGTTGATTTTGTTGAGGATTTTTTTGTTGAGGATTTGCATCCTCTTCTTGTTGAGGATTTGTAGGATTTCCTACAAATTAAAAAAAAACAATCAAATCTAGCCTAAAACAAACAAAATCAATTTCAAACTAAGAAATTAAAAAAAAATAGCAGACAATACTTACCTCCCATACCTCTTTGTCATCGTGGTGCCATATTTGCAAAGAAAATCCAACTATTGTTGATAAAAATTTTAGAAATCCTTCCTCCTAGAATGCGAGCACAAAAGTGAGGGTTTTTGGCCGCGGGAAGAGCTAAGAAACAGTAAATAGAAAATGATAGTTTTAACCTTTTTTTTCTTTTAAAACAACATAACGTGAGCGCGTTATAATGAGAGCACGTTATAATGTGTTCACATTATCTCTTTCCAAAAAAAATTTTGGCCACAAAAGTGCAACCATCTTCATGCACCTACCCACATCTTTCTTTTCCAGTTCCTTTGCATGTTCCTCAATCAAGATTTCCTTTTCTTTCTTCCATTTCTCCTTTTCATGTGCAAACTCAAAAGTTACTTCCCATAATTGGTGACCAATTGACAAGGTTGTATGGTAGTTAGGAGTTATGATAGAAGGAGGTTTCTGATCTAGCACTACCAATTCTCTATCCCCTATCTTAGTTATGGCTATTTGTGCCAACAAATCAAGTTTAGTGCCATGGCCATACAATTGCAATTTCTCCTCCATTTCCTACATTTTGCTTCTCTCTCCTTGTACTTCTATTCATATCTTTGTACTAACTCCTCCAAGTGTTTAATCCTATCCAAGGCTTCTTGGAGCTCTTTCCTCACATCTCTTTCTCTTATGTACATCTCCTTTGTATCCATAAATTGTTCATTACCTCCCTCTTCAAAGTCTCCATGAATGAGACTGTTTAGGGTTTCTTTCTGTGTTTTCTTAGTAGTAAACACATCATCTATTTCTAAATCAGAGGTAGTTGACATGTATCTTTTCCTTTTCATATGTATATTTACATTTCCAAGGGCATCCTTCTTTACTTTAGATTCTATTTCTACTATCATGACATCTTCATGTTGATGTTCCTTGCTCTTTTCTTCTTCTTTTAGTTCCTCTATATTCTCCCTCATGATACCTTGTCTCCTTAATATTCCTTTAAACATCTAAGTATAGGGGTTTCTTTCTTAGTACTCTTATTTTTATCCTTTTTAACACCCTTCTTCTTCTATTGAACATCTCTCCTCTTCTTTGGAATATCCTTCTTCTCCTCTGTTTTGGAAGGTGTGGAGGATGTAGATGCACTACCTCTCCTACTCTTGGATCTTTGTGATTTAGAAGAAGATGAAATTTCCTCAATTATAGGTGACCTAGACTCTGGCTCATTAGGTTCCTCATGCTCACCTTGGCTATGGGTAGGTGAAGCCACAGGTGAGACATGAGGTCCTTCTCCTTTAGGTTCATTTTTGGTTTCTACATTCTCAAGTACCACAGGTGCATCCGACAAACTATTAATAAATGTACACTCCTTAAAATCTTCCCAATTTACTTGTGGGTATTGAATCCTCAAACTTCTCTTTATCAATAGAGCAATTAAATAGTGGTGAGATAGAGAAGTATTACTTTGTTTTCTTTGGTATTCTAATTCCATCTATTTCAACAAATTATAAAGAAAGTGGCATATTCACTAACTTATTATGCCAAAATTGACCGAGTAATTTGAAATGAACTATATATAAGAGGTTTTTCCTACCATCATAGGTGATATATTTAACAATGTAGGAAGCAAAATTCACCCATAACTAGGGAAGAGAGAGTCTCTTCGTACCTTGTGATGATGAGTCTAATTCCTCTCCTCGTTCACAAAATTATTCCCTGTATGCAACCGCATTAGCACATGTTGGAAACTCTACCCGAGTTCTTGGTAACCTAGTGACTTGTGCAAAGGTAGTCTTGGATGCATCTACTGATAATCCCTTCACCATAGCTTCATCATATTTCTAGCATAGTTGCAAAACTTATTGTCATATCATCATTGAATTCTATTAATCTCAAGAAATAATCAAGCCAACCAACCCTGGTAAAAATGGGTAGAACCATTACATTCTCTAGAATTTTCTTATGAGCTAACAAATCCCTTTTGATGACATCGCCTCCCATTTTGGCTTAATTTCTCTACTTAATGTGTTCAATTCGGTTTTTGAAAATTTAGCTCAATCTACTCTACCACCTTCAAAACCCTTTGCCTTCCTATTGTTTCCTTGTATACTTTTACTACCATACCATACTACAACTTCCCCTTCTCAGTACCAACTTAATGTGAGCTCATGAAAAAGGTTTTAAGTTCAACTGTGGTTTGGACTAAGCTCAAGTTTTCAGGGTTTGGAAATTTAGCAATTGCAAATGACAGCAAAAATGAGATATAATTAGGAGGATTTTGCATGTCATTTCTATCCATTGAATTTAATTTAGGTGGCAGATTTTGAAAATATTGATGAAAAGATTGATTGAGTTGTACCCTCCCCCCAACTTAATTGATGAAGTGACCTCACTTCACGTTTGTGATTGGAAGGTGGTTAAAATAAGAAATTATGGAAATTAATGATATGAATAGTTCACATGCATGAATTAATATGAAAGACATAATGAAAGTTTAAAGAAGACTATATTAATCATGATAGCATACCTAAAGTACCGATCAGAAGAGATAACTATGCACCACACATGTAAACTAAAAATAATGTATTAGATTTTTGATTCGATGTGACAAAAAATAACTGCAAGATAATGAATTGGAAGGTGGCGGGTGCAATTGATGGGGCGGTTATTACAGATATGAGTTGGCGATGTGACAACTCAAATATTTAAAATGTGAATTGGTAGAAAAAGAATCATGTTATGGGTACTTATTGTGAAGAGATGCATATTATATGTGAGTATTTGGAAATGAATGCGTGTGAACTTGCAGTCAATATGGTGCCGAGTAAATTTATTTTTTATTTTTTGCTACTAGACGGCGCTATGGGTACTTGTAGTGTTAAGAACCATTCTAAATGGTGACAACTATTAAGCTACAGGTCCCTACGACATCAAGACCCTCTGTGAATTTTTTAAAAATAGGTCCCTTTGGAGAAAATATGAACATCATTATAACGTGTAGTGTGTTCTTGTGAGATAAAATGAGAAATTAATCTCGGGTAATCTCAGGGATTGAGCTATGTAGCTCAATTATTGAGTGACTTGAAATGCTTGGTATATCTCGTGCTACTAAAATATCATAAGTTGTGTGTCAAATTTTGTATCTAGTTCACTATGAGCACCATATTGCTCAAATAGGTAGAAAATAAAATCATCCTTTTGTAATCATTTTTTATATAACTTCAATCTATGGCCATTTACAAGAAGAGAAAATCTGGCTTCATCTATGGTATGCAACTTGACTGCACCATTAGGATAAACTTGACTGATTTCATAGGGACCCAACCACTTGGATTGGAGCTTCCCCTTGAAGTCTTTACACCATGAATCAAATAGTAGTGCCCAATGATCTTCGACATTAAACTCCTTTGTTTTAATGTACTGATCATTTCATTTCATCATTTGTTGTTTTACTACCTCAGTGTGATGGATTGCTTCCATTTTGATCTCATCCGACCCATTTAATGTGTGCAACCTCTCCTTTTGAGGTTTTGTTAGGTCCATTTCCAGTTCCATTGTTGTCCTTAGTATTTTGTATTCAAACTCAATTGGAAGGAATGTTGTCTTACCATAGACTAACTCATAGGGTGCAAAACCAGTGGTGGTTTTCTAGGTCATTCTATATGTCTGTGCTACTTTTGGTAACCTTGCAACCCAATCTTTCCTATGTAGTTGCACTATCTTAATGAGAATACCTTCAATTTACCTATTAGTGACTTCCACTTGACCATTAGCCTGAGGATGGTAAGGTGTTGAATTCTTGTGTCTAATTTGGTATTCTTCAAAATAATTATAATGAGTTCAGATGTAAACTATGGACCTCAATTAGTGACTATTTCTCTAGGTACTCCATACCTAGTAAATATATCCTCATACAAGAATTTAGCCACATTGCCATCTCTGGAAAATTGTAAGGCCTTTACTTCCACCCATTTAGTCAAGTAACTAGTGCAAAAAATAATGTATTCCTTGTTGTTGGAAGTAGGTGAGATTGGTCCAATAAAGTATAGACCCCATTTGTCAAAAGGAGCTAGTGTTAACTAAGGATGCAATGAAATTTCATCACTCTTTGTTGGTCTTCGCATCCTTTGGCACCTATCACAACTCTTGGTGCATTTAACAACATCTTTGTGCAAAGTTGGCCAATAATATCCAGTTGTGAGGATCTTAAAGGCTATTCTTTTTGCTACAAAATGACCTCCACATGGCTCATCCTGGTAAGCCTTCATAATATCAAAGATTCCATCTTCCCTTATACACTTTCTCATAATGTTGTTAGGGCCAGTGTAAAATAGATAACTTGATACCCAAGAGTATGGAAAAAATTTGTGTACTAGCTACCTCTTTTCCCTTGGAGAAAAGTGTGGTGGAATCTGCCCAATTGCTAGATAATTGGAAATATCAGTATACCAGGGGATATGTACATTTAGAGAAAATATGTGTTCATATGGGAATGAATCATCCAATACTCCTTCAATTGATTATGTTGGAAACCTTGATTGAAAATCTGCTACTACATTAGCTTTACTAGGTTTTTCCACAATGGTCATGTCAAATTCTTGTAAAAGGAGTAGCCATCTTACCAATCTACCTCCCACTACCGGCTTGTTCATCAAGTATCTGATGGTTGTATGGTCTGTATGGAAAAAAAACTAAATAACCATTAATGTAATGCCTAAATTTATTAATGGCATACACTACTGCAAACATCTCATTTTTTGTAACTGTATAGTTCAACTCTGCTCCTTGAAGATTCTTGTTGATGTAGTAAATTACATACTCTTTGTTACCCTCTTTCTGGCCCAAAACTACTCCAATAGCAAAATATGAAGCATCTGTATGTATATGAAAAGGTAAGGTCCAATTGGGTCCCCTTAAAATAGGTGCTCGAGTCAAGGAATTATTTACCTCTTTAAAGGAGTGTTGGCACTCTTATGTCCACTTAAATTCAATGTCCTTGCTCAATAAAACAAACAATGGTGCAACAATTTTATTTAAATCTTTAATAAACTGCCTATAGTAACCTGCATGGCCAGGGAAACTTTTGATATCCCTTTTTTTTTGTTGAACAAGTAATGTAGATATAATTTCTATTTTGTGTGGATCAACCTGAATCCATGTACTAGATATAAAGTGCCCTAAAACAATTCCTTGTGTCATCATTATAAAGCACTTTTCATTGTTGAGTGATAGGATGTGTTCTTTACATCTTTTCAATACTTTTTCTAGATTGGTGAGAGCTTCCTCATATGTCTCTCCATATGTGGTGAAATCATCCATGTATATCTCCATACAATCATGTGCATAATCAGAAATGATGCTAAGGACAACCCTTTGAAAGGTAGTTGGAGCATTGCATAAGCCAAAGTGTAGAACATATTAGGCATAAGTACCCCAAGGAAAAGTGAATGTGGCTTTTTCCTGATCTTCTAAAGCAATTTTTATTTGGTTGTAACAACTGAAACCATCTAGAAATGAAAAGTACTTTTTCCCAGCTAGAGAGTCAAGCACTTGATCTATGAAGGGAAAAGGAAAGTGGTCCTTCCTAGTTGTATTTAGTTCCTTGTAGTCTACACAAACTAGATCCAGTTTTCTCCTTTCTTAGGAACAATAACCAAAGGTGAGACCCATTCACTATCTAATATAGGATAAATAAAGCTTGCATCAAGGAGTTTTTGAAGCTCAAATTTTACTATCTCTCTCAAGGAAAGGTTCATCTATCTTTGAGGCTTCCTAATGGGTCTATAACCATCATTTATATAGATCCTATGCATACAAAAGTTAGGATCTATGCCTTTCATATCATGTTAATCCCATGCATATGTTGTTGTATGTGCCCACAACATTGTGTGTAGATATTTTTTCTGCTCTTTAGTTGAGGCATTGTTTATGTTCAACATTTTTCCTGGCATGAATTCCAATTCCTTGGATGATTCTTGTATTGATGAGACGTCAAGGCTTGGAATGATTGGTACACACTGTTGTGGCTATAAGGAATGAAAGAGCTGAGATATTTATTTTGAGGAATTGGTGGGTATAATACTTTTCAAGGGGTCTTGTAAACATGTAAGACAGTCCTGTTGTTGTGGGCACCTGCTGCAGTCATTCTGAATCATGTGAGCAATGAGCTCATCTTCATCCTGATCATCTAATAAAGGGTTGTGTTCTATGGTCATTAAAGTATGTAGGGAATAACTGTCTTCCTCATCTAAAGTAGGCCAAATAGTTTTCTCAAGGTCAGCATAAGGTTGTGTTGGAGGATAGAGAGCCAATTTCTTGGTTACTATTCCATTGGTTATTATTATATTGCTAGACTTACAACCTATGAATGCATCGGTTGTAGCTAACCAGGGTCTATCTAGGATGATTGGGTAGCCTGCAAGATTAACCTTAGGTTGTAGAATTATAAAATCAATAGGATATTCTCAAGAATCCAATGCAATAACTAAATTTTCAGTGATTCCTTCATGCTTGACTATTGACCTATCAACTAGCTGTAGAACAATTTGTGTAGGTCTAAGGTTGGAAAACTGAAGTAATTGCATTGTTTCTTTTTTCATAACATTGATTGTTACTCTCAATTCTATCAAAGTATTCTTGATGAGGGTTCCATTAATCTTGAAATCCACTACTAGACTGCTAGGATCTGTATACTTAGGGATAGTGATGTTCCCTAACATGATATCTGTAAAGTTTCCCAAGATATGCACTATCTGAGGATCCTTCATTTTTCTACCTGGTTTCTTAAGACATAGATCTCTCATAGTTTTAGTATAAATAGGGATGTCTTTGATAGCTTGGATAAGTGGAATCTTGATGCTCACATCCTTTAATTGGACTAAGAGGTTTGTCTCAGCCTATGTGTGATGCTTTTGAATAGCTAGGCATTCAGGAAAAGGAGGCTTTGGACTTGAGGTAGTTTGGTGTACTTGATTTGATTCATGTTCCAAAAGTGTTTTTTTTTTAAGCTTCAATTACAGTTTCCTCATCCTCCATCTCTGTAATTTGAGGGGATGAAGGTCCAACAAGTTGATTTTCTAATCTGAGGTTCACATCACTCACCTCTTCCCCATAAGTGGGCTATTGCATAGCTTCATTAGTATACTCCTGTTGAACATGATTGTTGTTAGGGTTAGGTATAGGTTGGGTAGGTATTTTTGGTTGCTTGGGTGGTTGGGATGCAGGATTTGATGGATTCATGATAGCTTGTTGTTATGGTGGAGGAGGAAGCATAGGCTACTGATAGTTCATGTTTTACTACTGCCACTGTTGTCCTTTTTACCATTGAGGTTGCCATTGATTTTGTTGTGTTGGCCATTGGGGGTTATAGTTGGAACCTTGGAAATTTTGTTGTGGCCAAGGATTTTGTTGCTGTTGGTTCTAATTTTTCTGGGGCTATGGCCATTATTGAGGGTTTTTCCAATGATTTTGGTTTGTTGGACAGGGCTGAGAATTCCAAGTAGAATTTTTTTGATTCCCAATAGGAAATGATGAATTAAAGTTGAGGGGGTCTTGTGACATGCCTTGTATTTGTTGTCATGGTCTTTGTGCTATATAAAATAGCTATCCATCATCTCTTTCAATTAACTAAAAATCAAGTTTCTCAACTTTATCTTGTTGGATACTAGCCACTCTCTTGCATTTACAGTTTTCTTTTCTTTTCCAATAGCTTGGACAGTATTCTGTGAGCATGGCGTCAACTTCCTCTTGCTTCTTCTTCATTTGGAGAGAATCCAACTAAGTTGTTAAGTGGCTAATAATTTCCCCCTTCATGTTGGAAAACAAGTTTCTTAACTCTATCTTTGAAATTCCTGTTGAGGATTTCCCAATAGTAGATGTCATATCCCCTCTTGGTCTTCTACTAAAGGTCTTGGAACATTTTTTGCAGATCTTACAGATGTATTCAAATGGTGTTTGAGAGATATATCCTTGTCCAATGAAGTTGAGGGCATCCATACAATCCTCATTGACTCCCCTCAAGAATACCAACTTGAGGGATTCTTCAAACTCTTTCTGTGAGTTTTTCTTCAAAGAAAACTGAAATATCTCCACATAATTAATCTTCTAATGGCTCATCATCCTTTTGTGATATTCTAAAAATTTCATCTTTCCTCCTATCGGGTCCCCTACAATAGTCTTGGTACTTCTCCAAGAACAATGTTTTCATAGTGTCCCAATTAGGAACAACATTCTTACCTAATCCCATAAACCATCTTAGGGCTGCATATTTTAGAGTGGCAGGGAAGAGTTTGAGCCTATGATAATTAGAAGTATAGTCATAAATTTTACACAAGACATCAAATTCAAACAATAATGTATCTGGGTACTTAGTCATTAACCCATAAAAGACTGGTAAGGTTGAAGGAGGGGTGCTTTTCAACACTATATCCCTTTCTTCGTTAGTGATTGGGAACTCAAATGTTGCATGTTCAGGATCATCATCCACTGCATCACCCATGGTGTGGTATGTTCCTTTTGTAAGTGTAGTAGATGTTGGTGATAGGGAAGTTTCTTCTTCAGTATTACCCTCACTCTTAGTACTGGGTTCACCAAATTTTGCAATGGCTTCTTGGTATGTAGAGGGAAGGAATCTACCAAAGAATTTATCTGCCTCAACATACATGAAATATGGATTTATATAGCAGCAGTCTTGCACAATGTCAGTGTATCTTCTGGTATTGAAAAAGATTAAGTCTAACAGTCTGAATGCTGAAAATAAAATGTAAACTATGAAAGCTATAAAAATAAGTCTATGAAGATAGCACCATCCCTGGCAACAACACAAAAAATGTAGAGTCTAAACTAATGTATTATAAACTTGGTATAATCTACACAATTCAGAGGTTTATCTAACTGAACATTCCACTCAACATTGTAAAGACTACATTAAAATGTCAACCCAAGGTTTGTAAACTTGTGATGGTGCAACATTGTATATGCCTTTAGAGACTCAAAACTACCTAAGCTATTCTATTCAAGTTATTCTAATTGCTAGAAATTCACAGAATTGTAAAAAAATAAAAGACATAAACCAAAACTAATGGCTACATATACCTACAACTGAAACTATATTTGAACTATTATTGATAAAATATTACTGTATCAACTTAAATTGATAAAAACTAATGACTTGACTAAATTAACCTCCAGAGTACTATTGGTTATACATTACATGCATTTTCATGAAAGTTCATTACCAATAAGAAAAGTGTGAGATTCTATTTTAACTTGCATTTAGTTCATGAAGTAATGATAAACAGGGAACAACTATTAAATAGAAATAAACAAGTAGAAAATGAAGTGAAGAACAGTTACCTTGAGTGGCCTACTCAAGTGGCTATTATCACTCAACTGCAACCAAATATAACTAAAAAATTCTACCCATCCAATGAAATTGACTTCATTCATTGCATATCATGAAAGATTACAAAAGATCTCATAGATTTGTTGATGGCGATTTTGGCACCACAACAATGCAAGCAGAATATTGCTATTCCGCTTCTCCTGAAAGAGAAAGGCAACACATGGATGCCTTAGCTCCCAAGGTCTTTGTAGTTGGGTCTCAACTATAATGATGTTACTTAGTGGTCAATGCAATAGTAATATTCAAGGGGCTTGTTGGTGTTGAGCTTTTGGATTTCTCTAAGATCAAGCATGAAATAAAATGTACGCTAATAGGGGTTTTTAAAGAAATATAAAAAGATAAGTCAAAGTTTTGAAACAGAAAAGAACAATATTTCATCCAACCTTAACCAGACTTGTTAACTTCAAGGAATTTGTAAACCAAAACTACAGAACAAAGTAAAATTGTGATTGACACACAACCTCTTTCATTAACAGTGCTAATTTGCATAACATATTTTAATTACCATTTAAATAAAATAAAAAATAATATTTCATTCCTTGAAGACTTCACAAATCAAATGATCAATTTAAGACAAATATCATTCAGGAACACAACATGAAGGAGATTAAACTCTGATTGCTTATACTGTTAGTAAAACAGATAAGCAATATTTACAAAGCTGGCACAATCACCAGTGTATAGAGAATTTGAGCCTCCAAATTGTTTCCAACTACACTAAGAGAACTTAGAAAATACATTATAGTCTGTACCAAAATCTAACCGCTAAACAAGAAGACAAGAGAAGCTCTTATTACTGAGAATCAAGATGCAACTCTATCTCTTTCTATTAATTGACTAACTCCTAATAGTTCTAACTCTAAACAGTTCTCAGTCTAAAAGTTCTCTAACCCTTGAAGTTCTAATCTAGAAGTGCTAATACTAAAAGTTCTAACCTTTACAAAGAGGCAAGAATGCCTTATATATAGAATGTACCAACAGGAATGTGTTGTCTCTTGCACTAGGGTTTATAAAATATCTGCAATAGGTGGGAGAGTCAGCCCTTAGATCTTTCTGAGAAAATTCAAAATTGCATTCAATATTTGCAGCAGGTGGGAGAGTTAGCCCTCAGATCTTTCTGAGAAAAGTCAAAATTGCATTCAATGTGAAGCCCTGTTGTCCATGCTGAAAAGTTGTTCCAGGGATGACCTTAGATCTTTTGCAGCTGCAACCTTTACTCTCCTGTCTGCGTGTACATCTTCAAACTTTGTTGGGGGCGCCTTGAATGCTCAAAATATCTTCATTAATACTAATCTACCTCCTTGCCAGGAGTCACCACAGCTGTCCCTCTGAGTCACAATTTCTTCTTTCCTTTGGCTTCCTTTCTATTTTGGACTTCTCTATTCATTGACCGTCTTCTGGAAGCACCATCAAGCCTGTCTGCAGATCTGAGCGCCATCGCCTGATTCGATCCATTGTCATTTGTTCTTAGAAGGAAACTATCTTGCTTGCATTCTGTTGATCTTCCCTTATAGGAACAGTCAATCGATCAAAGGGACTGATGAATCACTCTTTGGCTTCCTCTGATTGGTTAGAAATTCACCATGCCAGATTCTCAAGTAGTCAAAAGTGGTCCACCTTGAATCGCATGTCGATGAGACACTCATCGTGTCTCCTCAATGCGATTATATTACTTTTAGCAACTATCGGCGTAGCATAAGACAATCGACGAGACCTTTTGGCAATTTATTTCACTCTCACTGAGCTTCCTCCTTGTCACTGAGACACCATTGGGTTAGCAAGACATCTTACCGAACCCGATCCATCCACTCAGAGTCTCCCCGAGTTCTTTCATTTCGGCGTGACCTTCGAACTTCGCTAAGACCTCACACTGAGGTCTTGTCCTTTCGCCGAGCTCACAAAACCTATCAGCGTGACTTTCTTCCTTCACCAAGACCTTTTGACGAAGGTATAATCCTTGGCCGAGCTCCATTTTTTTTCTTTTGGTGGGACCCCGCTTCATGTCGGCATGACCTTTGCTTGTCGTCGTGACCTCATAGCGAAGCCCCCTCATTTGTTTGGAGTCTCCCCGAATTCCTCTTGTTGACCTTCTTGCGCTAGCTTCTCTTTTGTTTCACATGTGTTGCTGTAACCTTCCTTCATTGGGGAGACATCCTATACATACCTCGTGTCTCGCCGAAGACTTTATAAGTTCACCCTTTTGTCACCGTGACAATCTGATTCTCCCACTGAAGGCCACTGACAGAATCCTTTGTGCCATGTCGGTGTTTTTAGAGCCGCTCAATGAAACATTACCCTGACACTATTGAGTCTCATCGAAGTATTTGCTTTGATAGCGGTTAGCAAGACTTTGAGATTTCGCTGAGGATCTCCCCGAAGATAAACTCCCACTGAAGTATTAGACTCTTCTTGCTAGTCGGGGAGACTTCGTGAACTCACCAAGACTTCTTGGCAGGGAAAAAACCTCTTGCCGATGTATGAATCCTTTTGGTTGCAATCGGTGGGAGATAATGGAGTCGCTTAGACCTCCTTTTGAGAGAGATTCTTATGCCGATAAGGACCTGCATATGAACTTGGATCATCGTGACCTGCCCGAGGTCTTGCCGACAAGCAACACAGACACACATTGAACAAAAGGGATTATGGGTTGGGGAGACTGTGATAATCTTATGCCGATAAGATCCATAATGGGGAGTATTTTGATTCTTTGGATTTCAAACGGTCAGAGCCAAGCCACCAGTTGGTAAGAGATTAGAAAAGTCTTGCCAAATTTTACCTTAGCTGATTTTCATGACCAACTGGATAGAAGAATGCCTTCCAACTGAGCTCCCTTGGAAAATATCATCCTGTGTGCGATTTAAACCTACACTCAACAAAGAAAACCATAGTAAAGATCACACGAACAATAGTTAATTAATCAAAATCATCATTGAAACAAATCCTATGTTAGCAAGGTTCTGTTGAATCTTCAAACAAAATGATCATACAAACAGTTCAGGTTTCAGGCCGACCCGCAGAATCCAAGCCAGGGAGGAATTTCAGAGAATTCTGAGTCAGGCAGATTCTAGTAGAATGAACATGAAAACACCCACTAGAAACTTAATCCGATCATTATCAATCAAGAAACAACATGTGAGATCTCAAAATAGCATAAATTAATCGTAAAATGCAGCATTATTTAGTAACCAATCATACTTCTCCATACTTCTTCTCATTTCATAGATTCTGGGGATATCCGCATGGGATGGATTTCTGCAAAGGAGAAGACATTTCGGTGAACTCAAAACAAACAAGGAACAACGAATTTCAGGAAAATATGGGGGAGAAAGAAATCCGCGAAGAAGGGAACATTCCGCAGAGGCCTCAGGGATTTCGAGAAAATTTGGTCCACACGGAATTCCGCGAAGACCAAAACTCCCTGAACAACAGCGCTTGGCCAGAGCTCGAGTGAGATCCGAGAAAATCTGGATTGGGTGGAAAATATCGAACTAAGGAGAAAACCTGAATTCTGACTGAGGCAGAACCAAACTCTGACCAAAACTAGAAGACAAACTCAGGCAAAAAACCAGAAGAACCACCAAGGGGAAAGCAAGTAACCAAAAGCAAAAAGAAACCAAAGGGGGACCCATTTTGATCCAAATCAAATTGGGGTGGTTATGCAAGGCATAACAAATGGCGACTCGGTTGGGAAAATGGTTTAACCATTTTCATGAATCTGAAGGATTTAGCTACCCAGAACTCCTGGTTCATGAACATCACAACTCCAGTTGGGTCAGTTACAACAAGCAAGGTAGAGCTAGAATCTCAAATGTAAGTCAATCAATGGCTACCCCCCAAATCAATGTGTGTTCTCTATTGTGCACCATTCCTTTCATAAAGTTTCTTCATATTTCAAATAATAATGTGTAAGATTTGAACTACATGAGTTGATTTCCTTCGTGCAATGATATCCTGGGCATTGCTCTACTGCCAGTCAGGCATCCATATCCCCGATGGAGATACCTCTAGTTTTCTCATAGCATTGCTCTATTTCCAGCCAGGCGTCCATAGCCCCGGTAGAGATACTGGAATCACCCATTCTTATTGAATCCTCTTTTTCTTTTGATAATTCTTTTCTTTTTCTTTGAAGTTTCAGATATTTCATTTAATCTTCTTTTTCTTTTCAATATATCGGATGTTTAATATCTGATTTGGGTTAAAAACTACAATGGACCTCATAACAACACTTGGAAGTCATATTTTTCACTCAAATCTTACAACACTGTCATCCTAGGACCAATACACTACTAGAAGAGGAGATGATTTTAATGGTTTGTGATAGATTTAGGGGAGCTAAAGAAGGATTTCTTACTTGGCACCTTGTTTTCAAAACTTTCCACAACTTTTATTGACAACAAGCATGAAACAACGAATTGAGGACAAAATCATCCAATCAGAAAACCTAAAAATATCTAAACCACTTCTCTCCTAATGACCAAAGTATGCGTCAGATGACAACCCATAGTTTCAGGTGGAAAGGACAGATCAACCCCAAAGAATCAAGACAAAACAAAGACCAAACAACAAAGGAAACACAAAGGACAGAAGGAAAGAACAAACCAATAAGCAACAAACTATCTATAAGCAAAGAGTAAATTATCTACACAAGGAGCAGTAGATTATTGACAAGCAGAAAAAAAAAAAGTATTTACAAAAATACAAATTATTTACAAACAAGAGACAACAAAAAAAAATATTTACATGAAGAACAACAAACAAAATTTTTTTTACATAAAGAACAACGAACAAAAAAAAAGAAAAATTTACATAAAGAACAAACGAACTACTTATATACAGAATAGAAATTAACAATCCTTAAGATTCAAAATAGTGCTTAAGGAACTGCCCATTAATAGGCAAAGGAACATGTTCCCCAGTTAGGCTACTCAGTCTGAAATCATTTTCCCCTAGGATCTCAGTGATTTGATAAGGGCCTAACCAAAGTTTGTCAAACTTTTGGTGATTGCCTTTCTTTTCACTAGCCTTATCCCATAGCAACACTAGGTCTGATATCCTAAAAGCCTTTATCTTGGCTCTTTTGTCAAACCATTGTTTGACAACAGCCTAATGCCTAAAGAATTGTTGTAAGGCCACATCTCTCTGCTCTTCTAATTTCAACAAAGCAGCTAACCTGACCTCTATCCTACTGTCATTGGAGTAGAATTTCTGCATGAACTCAAGGATAGGTATTTGCAAATGGATAGGAAAGACAGGCTCTTGGCCATATACCAGCTTGAATGGTGAGGTGTTTAAGGCAGCCTTAATCCTAGTCCTATCTGCCCATAATGTGAATCTAAGCTGGGTATGCCAGTCTCTAGGGTTATGCTCTAACAATTTCTTAATGACCCTAAGGGATTCTTATTGGTTGAATCTGCAACTCCATTGCCTTGTGGTTAATAATTCAAAGAATACTTCAAGACAATCTTGTGATCATATGCCTAAGAAATAAATTCAGCAGAAGAGAAGGCAGATCCATTGTCACATACCAGAGCGAAAGCTACCCCAAACCTTGTAGTGATGCATTCGGTGAGGAACTTGATCACTACCTCTGTGGTGTTGTTCTTGCAGGGTATAGCCTCTATTCACCTTGTGCAGTAGTCAGTGGTAGTCAAGATGAATTTATGTCCTGTAGAAGAGTTTGGGTTAATCACTCCAATAAAATCCAATGCCCACTGGGAAAATGGCTTCACCTCATAGACTGGTTGCAATGGCATGGCTGCATGGCGTTCCCTTGGTGCAAAAATCTAACAGACATGACATGTCCTCACATGCTGATGGGCATCTTTGAATACACAAGGCCAGTAATAACCAAATTGAAGGATCTGGTGTGCCAAAGAATCTGTAGACCCATGACCAATGCCATGCTTCCCATGAAACTCAGAGGTCACATGTTGAGCCTCTTGATGATCAAGGCATCTCAGGTATACTCCTTCAAAATTCCTCCTGTATGGCAACCCTCCTTTGAGCATGTAATGGAAATCTTTAGTCTTAGGGCTCTCCTTTGAGTGGAATTCATTCCTTCTGGACATCGATTCTTGAGCATAAAGCATATGGTATTAGTAGACCAAGGGTCGTTAGAGAAAGACTGGGTCGTGTATTGCTGACAGATGATGTTGTCGCCAACATTCGCCATGGACTGAGATAAGCTTGTGCCCCTGAATAGCTTCATAGGGTGTATCTCCAAGTCGAATTATTACAGGATGGCCATCCATTTGCCTCTCCTTTCTCCCAGCTCGCTTTGCATGAGTAGGGACTTCATAGCCACGTCAAAAACTACTGCGACGACATGGCTTCAAGGATGTAATGCCAAAACTCCTTGACAGCCCGCACCAGTGAGAAAGCTTGCTTCTCAATAGGTGGGTATTTGATTTCCATGTTTTTGAATGGAGAGCTCATGAAAGCAATTGGTTTCTCCTATACCTTTTCTTTGCATTGAGTTAAAATGGCCGCGCATGAATGCTCAGAGGAAAAAGAGTAAATGTAGAATGGCCTAATGTAATCGGGGCTGGTAAGGATCGACGCTTTTGAGATGGATCATTTGACTTGTGAAAATGCGTTCTTTGCTTCATCCGTCCATTCTATCTTGGCGTCCTTTTTTATCATTTCATTCAGAGGCTTTACAATCTCTACAAAGCCCGTGATGAACTTGCTCATGAAGTTGATTTTCCCAAAGAAAGACCTCATTTCTTTCTTGCTTCCTAGCCTAGTGATTTTAAGAATGGACTCGACCTAGTCTAGATCGATTGATATTCCCCTTTCTAAAATTATATGTCCCAAAAACTTGCCCTTTGAGACTCCAAACATGCATTTTTTTGGATTCAATGAGACTCCATACTAGATGCATCACTCCAGAACCTTGGCCAAGTCAACAACGTGGTTCAATAAGTCTTTGGAGAACATCGTTAGGTCATCTATGTAAACAATAATGCAATTACCAATTAGATCCTTGAAGGCTATGTCCATGGCATGCTGGAAAGTGGCTCCAACATTTATCAGACTGAAAGGCATCCTTCTGTATGCAAACATTCCCCACTTTGTAGTGAAAGTCATCTTTATCCTATCTTCAAAGTTGAACATTACCTAATTGTATCAAGAGTAACCATCCAAGAATGACATCATCTGAGCTCCATTGACAGTCTGCAAGACTTCGTCCAGAGAAGGAAGTGGGTAGTTATCCTTTTCTAAATCCCTATTCAGGTTTCTGAAGTCAACACATAGCCTAATATCCTCGCTTTTCTTGTGGACTGGGACTAAGTTAGCCACCCACGTTGAATGGTGCACAGGGAAGATTATCCTCACAAACAACAATTTGTGAACTTCTTTATAGATCAATGGCTCAATCAAGGCATTGACAGGGTACTACTTCTATCAGAAGGGCTCAACCTCAGGCTTCAAGGGGATAGTGTGAGTCATAATAGAAGCATAAAATGTCTTTAAGTCCTCATATCCCCAAGAAATTGTAGAAATATCTTTCTTAAGTGCCCTCAGTATGTCTTCTCTAATTGCTTCAAGGCAGGCCTTCCCTATATATACATTCCTTTCAAGGCCATAATCGGCTAGGTTAACTATCTCATATTCGCCTCTCTTTTCTTCAGTTGATATCTTCTCTCAAGCCCTTGGGTCTGAGTCAAAAATTCTCTCCAAGGCCACCATTCCCTTGGGGATGTTATTATTCTTTAAGTTAAGAACTCCTTCTGTATTACATTCCTCAGGGCTCCAATCCCCTTGATCTTTGTTGGACTCATCAATAATTTTCCCCTCAAAAACATTTGAGCTTGCTAAGAAAGCTAGAATATGTCAGTCATCATCAAAGACTTGAAAGTTCATGATGTTGTCAAGAAAAGTTGGGGTGGACATTAGTTCCATTGAGAATCTTTTGGATTTGGAGCTTTGCATAGGTTCCAAAGTGCTTGCAGCAATAGCTAGTGAATCAGCTACCTGATTTTCTTCTCTAGGGATTAAGCTAATCCCAAAAGCATCAAAGTCCTCAATCAGGTTACATACCCGATTTCTATAAGCTGCCAACCTTCTATTGTGACATGTGTATTGGCTGTGCACCTACTTGATAACAATTTCTGAATCTCCCTTAACCATCAAGGCAGTGACCTTCTTCTTATGTGCAAACATCAGTCCTCAAGCTAGGGCTTCATATTCAACTACATTATTAGTGCATCCAAATTGCAGCCTGTAAGAAGCAAAGAAAACCTTGCCTTTAGGGCTAGTTAGTACAATTCCAACACCACTGCCTATCTTAGATTTGGATCCATCAAACGTGAGGGTCCACAGTTGATCATTGGCTGGGGTTGGTTCTTTTGAGGTCTTGGTGAGCACTTGGGTTGAATGAGCCACAATTGGGACTACTTAATCCTTTGCATCAGGTATAGGGAATAGGTGTTCAATAGGTTCCTCCGACATACTTTCCGATGTTGGCTCAGTTGTATCATTTGACCTGTGGCTATCCTTCTGATAGTCACTTATTTCTCCGGTTGACCCTTGGGTTTCTGGTACACTTGTGGGTGAAGGGGTGTCGAGCAAACCTTGAGGTTGCTCCACATAAGTATGTTGGTTAAGACATGTGACTGAGGCCAGTTTGATCTGAGAAGGAACTTCCTTTGAAGGTATCCTATTCCTGATCAGCATTGTTGCTTCTTCAACTTCAAATGGGAAACAATTTACAATGGTCTCGGGGGGACTTATGCTAGCTTCTTTATCTTGGGCCACATGATCTAAAATTTCAATGCAGGGTTGGCAAGTTAATTCAAAGTGGTTTTGATATTGTACCCTGCACCAATTGGGGAGTAGGAGACTTTTCAAATCTACACCTTCTCCCAAGACTAGCTGATCTTGTTGTAGTTTTCTAACTAATGCCTACTGATTTTCATCAATTATAAGATCAGGGAGATTTTGTATGGGTAGTTCTTTAGGATCAAGAACAAAAAAGGTTAAAGCTTCTTCTCTCTTATAAACACCTATCCCACTTTCGAAATAGGCTACTTCATTAGGGAAATCATATTCTGTGATGATGTGCTTGAGGCAAGGCTCACTTTCAATCCTAATCTAATTAGGAATCCCTTTCCATGATAGCCACATATGTGAAAAGTCAAGGGAAAGATATCCCCCTAAATTTTTCATCAAGTCTCAGCTTAGCAACATACCATAGGTCTTGGGAATATCTGCCACTTGAATATCTATGTTGGTTAGGATCCTAGGATCTGATCCTACTTGGACATGTATGTTTCTTAATTCCCCTACCACATTAACCTCTATTTTGTCAAGTTGAATGACCTTCTTATTGGTTTGAATTGGGTTTAATCCTACCTTCTTGCATATGGAAAATGGCATGACATTTCTTGAATCCCCTGAGTCCAATAAACAATTATGTAGGTTCTTGCCATAAATTCTTAGACTTAAAAGGAAAGGTGGAGTACCTACCTTGTTTCTGTATAAGGTTGCATTCACGTCCCTAGCAGGTGCCACCTTGCTCTTTCCTTTTGACTTATTAGCTTGTTCTAGATCCTTCAACACTATCTCCCTTTGAGCAGGGCGCCACTTTAAAATGTCAAAATATGACAAAAAAGTTTTTTTTTCTACATCTCAGAAACAATGTCAAATTCTACATTATAACTTGAATTGCTTTTGAAAACAATAGAGGAATTACCCTTGTTATGGAGGTCAGGCAGGCCTTTTGGTGGAAGAGGATTATTATCAACACTTTGATTTGGAGGCACCATGTGATTAGGAGGTGCTGATGTAGTGAATGGACCTTTACCTTGATTTCTCAGAAAGTGTCCTCCCTTTGACTAAAAGGCTTGGGTATCATATGAATCTTCCTTTGGTTCATTCTCCTCTTGCCTTGGGAATGAGGGCTCTTCTTCAAATATATCATAAGCCATTGTAGTATCCAATGAGTTACCTCCTTTGTTTGAATTCCCCTAGAATGTGTGGGAATCTTCGTGTTCCATCTTGACCACTTTCTCCATTTGAGGGTAGTTTACCTCAGAATGGGTCACTATATCATGAAGCCTACACCAATTGGTCATAAAGTTGAGGTCGGCCACATTTGCAATATGTGTTCTTTCCTCATTAACTTGATAATTATGAGGAACTCCACCATTGTTAGGCCCTGTGTTCCACTGTTTGTTGTTATTTGTTCTTTGGTTGTACCCTCTGTTTTGGTTTTGATAACCTCTTTGGTTGTAGTTGTTATTTTGATAAGTACCCTAGTTGTTGCTATTTTGATTAGGGTAGTTCCCTTGGTTTTGGGAAGGGTTCAACTGAAGTTGAGCCATATTGTTTGTAACTTGAGACAGTGTTTTCTTCAGTAACTTGAGACAGTGTTTTCTTCAAAGTTTCTACCTCATTCATAAGCTGGACTGTCTTCCCACTTTCCACACTCTTAACAATAGGTGGCTAACCACCATGATTTGGTGTTCCAATTTGGTTCTGATGAGCATGGGAACTTTGAGGAAGCTGTGATTGTTGAAAGAGATCAGGAGTTCCAGTAGCAAAGAATGGGGTAGGAGGCTAAGTTTACAATTCAAATATAGGCCCATAGTGGGAAGGAGACGTTCCTGGAATAGTATTGAATAGAGGAGTTGGGTTGTGCATTTGATATCCTATTGAAGGGAAACCTCCTCCCAAACTTCCTTGTTGAGAACTGATTTGTTGTTGCAGCTTGATAGCCAGATGAGAAACTTTGGATAGAGAATCAATTTCAGCTGGTTGGTAAGTCCTTTGCAAGAACAAACCTAGCAAAGGGTCTATAACCCTAATGTATGCTTGAATGGCACTGTCCTCAGTGACTAGATAGGGATATTGCAATCTCCTATACATTCATTGGAATTTGGTATTGAATAAGGGCAAGGATTCACCTGGTTCCTTCTTGATGGTAGCGAATTGATGATATAAAAGAGTTGGGTCCACATAAACCCTGAACTGATTAATGAAAGCATTTTCCAAGTGTGTCTAGGTCAGAATGGAACCTTGAGGAAGATTAAGGTACCAATTTTATTCCATATCCCCTAAGGAATACGGGAATAACCTAAAAACTAAATCATGGTGAGCTATTTGAGCTCTATTACAAGCATCCTTGAAAGCTTGTATGTGCTCCTCAACACTTCTTGATTCACCATGAAAATACTTGGGACAAAATTTCTCAGGGTTCTTACACAGGTCATGAAAACCTCCAGGAATAGTCCCTAATGGAGAAGGATTATTCTAAAAGAACGCCATTGGTGGAGGTGGTGGTGGTTGAGCTAGCTATTGTATGGGTTGAGTCACCTGTGATGACAATTGGGATGAACGTGATGGTGGATTGATCGGTATCCACTAGGGTATTGGTGAAAATCCTAGTGGAGTGAGCAGAGCTGATAAGGGTGGTATGATTGTGACCCTAGTTTTGCGAACCTTGTGTCTTGTTGGGGTCTTGAGTTCTATCAACGACGATGGATTTTTAGCTGATCAAAGAACTCTGTGGGGATCCTTTGATGAGAAAGACCGAGCTTTATCTAGTTTTCCTTTCTAGCAATGCCCTCCTTCTAGCACCAATTCCTGTTGATAGCAATTTTGGCACCACAACAATGCAAGCAGAATATTGCTATTCTGCTTCTCCTGAAAGAGAAAGGCAACACATGGATGCCTTAGCTCCCAAGGTCTTTGTAGTTGGGTCTCTACTATGTTGATGTTACTCAGTGGTCAATGCAACAGTAATATTCAAGGGGCCTACTGGTGTTGAGCTTCTGGATTGTTCTAAGATCAAGCATGAAATAAAACCTACGCTAACAGGGGTTTTAAAAAGAAATATAAAAAGATAAGAGTTTTGAAATAGAAAAGAACAATAGTTCATCCAACCTTAAACGAACTTGTTAACTTCAAGGAATTTGTAAACCAAAACTATAGAACAAAGTAAACTTTTGATTGACACACAACCTCTTTCATTCATAGTGCTAATTCGCATAATAGATTTTAATTACCACTTAAATAAAACAAAAAATAATATTTCATTCTTTGAAGACTTCACAAATCAAATGATCAATTTAAGACAAATATCATTTAGGAACACAACATGAAGGAGATTAAACTCTGATTGCTTCTACTGTTAGTAAAATAGATAAGCAATATTTACAAAGCTGGCACAATCACTAGTGTATAGAGAATCTGAGCCTCCAGATTGTTTCCAACTACACTAAGAGAACTTAGAAAATACATTACAATTTGTACCAAAATCTAACTGCTAAACAAGAAGAAAAGAGAAGCTCTTATTACTGAGAATCAAGATGCAACTCTATCTCTTTCTATTAACTGACTAAATCTTAACAGTTCTAACTCTAAATAGTTCTCAGTCTAAAAGTTCTCTAACCCTTGAAGTTCTAATCTAGAAGTGCTAATACTAAAAGTTCTAACCTTTGCAAAGAGGCAAGATTGCCTTATATATAGAATGTACCAACAAGAATGTGTTGTCCCCTGCACTAGGGTTTACAAAATATTTGCAGTAGGTGGGAGAGTTGGCCCTCAGATCTTTCTAAGAAAAGTCAAAACTGCATTCAATGTGAAGCCCTGTTGTCCATGCTGAAAAGTTGTTCCGGGGACGACCTTAGATCTTTTGCAGTTGTAGCCTTTACTCTCCTGTCTGCGTGTCCATCTTTGAACTCTATTGGGGGTTCCTTGAATGCTCATAATATCTTCATTAATACTAATCTACCTCCTTGCCAGTAGTCACCATAGTTGTCCCTCTGAGTCACAATTTCTTCTTTCCTTTGGCTCCCTTTCTATTCTAGACTTCTCTGTTCGTTGACTGTCTTCTGGAAGCACCATCAAGCCTATCTACAGATCTGAGTGCCATCGCTCGAGTCGATCCATTGTCATCTGTTCTTAGAAGGAAACTATCTTGCTTGTATTCTATTGATCTTCCCTTATAGGAACAGTCAATTAGTCAAAGGGACCAATGAATCACTCTTTGGCTTCCTCTGATTGGTTAGACATTCGCCATGCCAGATTCTCGGGCAGTCAAAAGTGGTCCACCTTGAATCGCATGTTGGTGAGACACTCATCATGTCTCCTCGATGTGATTATATCACTTTTAGCAACTAGGGCATGGCATAAGATAGTCGGTGAGACCTTTCGACCATTTCTTTCACTCTCACTGAGCTTCCTCCTTGTTGTTGAGACACCATCGGGTCGACAAGACATCTTATTGAACCTGATCCATCTAATCAGAGTCTCCCTAAGTTCTTTCATTTCGGAGTGACCTTCGAACTTTGCTAAGACCTCACACCAAGGTCTTGTCCTTTCACCGAGCTCACAAAACTTATCGGCGTGACTTTCTTCCTTCGCCAAGACCTTTTGGCAAAGGTATAATCCTTGGATGAGCTCCATTTTTTTTCTTTTGGTGGGGCCCCGCTTCATGTCGACATGACCTTCGCTTGTCGCCATGACCTCATAGCAAAGCCCCCTCATTTGTTTGGAGTCTCCCTAAATTCCTCTTGTTGACCTTCTTGCTCCAACTTCTCTTTTGTTTCACATGTGTCACTGTAACCTTCCTTTGTCGAGGAGATGTCCTATAGATACCTCATGTCTTGCTGAAGGCTTGATAAGTTCACCCTTTTGCCACCGTGACAATTTGATTCTCCCACCAAAGGCCACTGATAGAATCCTTCACGCCATGTCAGTGTGTCTGGAGCCGCTCGATGAAACGTTACCCCGACACTATTGAGTCTCGTTGAAGTATTTTCTTTGATAGCAGTCGGCAAGACTTTGATATTTTGCTAAGAGATCTCCTCGAAGACAAACTCCCACCGAAGTATTAGACTCTTCTTGCTAGTTGGGGAGACTTTGTGAACTCGCCAAGACTTCTTGGTGGGGAGAAAACCTCTTGCTGATGTATGAATCCTTTTGGCTGCAGTCGGTGGGAGATAATGGAGTCACTGAGACCTCCTTCCAAGAGAGATTCTTATGCTGATAAGGACCTGCATATGAACTTGGATCGCCATGACCTGCCCGAGGTCTTGTCAATAGGCAACACAGACGCACATTGAACAAAACGGATTATAGGTCGGGGAGACCATGATCATCTTATGCCAATAAGATCCATAATGGGGAGTATTCTGATTCTTTGGATTTCAAACTATTAGAGCCAAGCCACCAGTCGGTAAGAGATTAGAAAAGTCTTGCCGACTTTTACCTTAGCTAATTTTCATGACCAACTAGACAAAAGAATGCCTTCCAACTGAGCTCCCTTGGCAAATATCATCCTGTGTGCGATTTAAACCTACACTCAACAAAGAAAACTATAGTAAATATCACACGAACAACAGTTAATTAATCAAAATCTTCATTGAAACAAATCCTATGTTAGTAAGGTGTCATTGAATCTTCAAACAAAATGATCATATAAACAGTTTGGGTTTTAGGCCGACCCGTAGAATCCAAGCCAGGGAGGAATTTCGGAGAATTCTGAGTCAGGCGGATTCCAGTGGAATGAACATGAAAACACCCACTAGAAACTTAATCCGATCATTATTAGTCAAGAAACAACATGTGAGATCTCAAAATAGCATCAATTAATCACAAAATGCATCATTATTTACTAACCAGTCGTACTTCTCCATACTTCTTCTCATTTCATAGATTCTGGGGAAATCCGCGTGAGACGGATTTCCACGAAGGAGAAGACATTCCAACTAACCCGGAACAAACAGGGAACAATGGATTTCGGGAAAATCTAGGGGAGAAAGAAATCCATGAAGAAGGAAACATTCTGTAGAGGCCTCGGGGATTTCGGGAAAATCCAGTCCACGTGGAATTCCATGAAGACCAAAAATCCCTGAACAACAACGCTTGGCTGGAGCTCGAGTGAGATCTAGGAAAATCCAGATTGGGTGGAAAATCCTAAACTAAGGAGAAAACCTAAATTCCAACTAAGGCAGAACCAAACTCTGGCCAAAACTAGAAGACAAACTCAGGCATAAAACCAGAAGAACCACCAAGGGGAAAGCAAGTAACCAAAAGCAAAAAGAAACCAGAAAGAGAAAAAGGGGGACCCATTTTGATCCAAATCAAAGTGAGGTGGTTATGCAAGGCATAACAAGATTGTATTCAATCATTCTGGATATTCATCATGTCTTGAAACTCAAAATAATTGATAAGGAAAAGACTGAGAAACCAACTCAACTAACTAATCTAAGGATTCAACCCACATCTATATACAAGCACAGGGGAATCTTATTCAAAGAAAAAACTAAGCACAATCATTAACTTCCACCACTAAATATCAAAGCATATAGTTAAGAATGAATTGTTCAAACCATAAGTGAAAAGAAAGAAGAATCCTAATAGGACTAAAACTTTGTAAAACATAATTGCATGTAAACACACAAACATTTGTCAAAATCCTATTAGTAAAGGAGTCCTTCTTCAATGCTTATTAACTTGTTCCAATGATGCACATTCAACCTCCATCAAGTGTCTTTAATCAATAATCATCACATTCAGCTTAATCTGAAACTCCCCTATTTTGTTGTCACAATCTTCCTTTTGTTGCGGGTTACAACATTCAATTGCTACGTGCTATAGTTACTCCTTGGCTGCAAAAATGTTAATTCACAAAGCATGTACATAAGACTAACTATCACAATTAAAACATAGAATTACATCCATATTTCATACATATCTACATATAAACCATGTAATACTATTATGTCATAACCATATTTCCATCATTATATTTTAGGTCAAAGTCTACATAATAAGTATGAAAAGATAGTATAATATAAGAGCATTGTCTAGAAGGTATATCCTAAAGTGTCTAAAAGTATGTATGAAAGCAACATAAAATGAACTAATATCTGGACCTATCACAATCATTTTTGCATAAAGGAGGAGAGTTGATCTATCATAGCTAGCCTTCTCAATTTTATTATTCTATGTGTTTAACTAAAAATCAAGGAAGATTTTTTTAATGATGAGTCAAACATAGACACCACAAAAAAAATATGGTAATTAGATTACTTATATGTATGAATATGCATGTACATATTTGAATTTGTTTTGTCAAATATAATAAGTTAAAATTATATATTTTGTAAATTTAAGTTGATTAAAATATAAAGTATAAATAAAAAATAACATTAAATGTAATGATAGAAATGTAGAAATGATATAAAAAAAAAATATTAAAAAAAAATAAAACAAGACATTCCTTCACTTTTGTTGAATTCTTCTAAAGCCCTTCCAACAAATCCACTTTATGCATATGTTCTAGTAATAATAGTCTGTTGGACTTCATTTCTTAGAGGTTATTTATCAAATATATCAATCCAATATTTCACACTTTTCTTAAACTTTTTGAGGGGTTTATGAAGTAGGTCATGCCCTATATCATAGGCTTTCGTACATTACATATATGTAAATAGGATTATCAAAAAAACTGGCCATTCATGCATGTATGTATGTATGTATGATAAAAAGGAATTCGAAAAATAAGTAGAAAAATATTATATGTTCATAATAAAAAAATATCACAATAATTTAAATCATGATTATTGTCTCTCGTAGATATTGGAGAGTCTAGATTAGTTTCTATGACTTACACATGATTGTTATTAGGATTGATTGTCCACTCTTACATATTTTCTATCTTCGCTAATTTTTTGTCATCCTTTTTTATATAATTTGTAAGTCATATGATCATATAATTATTGATTTGAAAATCCATAGTTATCAAGTTACCACCCATTAGGATCACACATCTTAGTGATCTTGATTTGATGGTCATTAATATTTCTTAGTTATTGTTTTATTTTCATTTCTACTATATAGTTATCAAGTATTTAACATTAATATAATCTTCCTTGTTGTCATAGAATTATCATGTTTATTTGACTTAATGTACTGTTAATTGTAATAAAGATTAAATTTTTGATTAAGTTGTAATGATAAAAGTAAATTTATTAGAAAATGGGTATTAGATATTCAATAGACTAAACCAATAACCTTTTGAATAAAGACAAAAACTCAGGTTTTAGTTAAAACATGAAAATATTCACAATAAAACCCAAATATCAAATACCTTCAAGAGTTTGTTTGAAAGGTAGATCTTTTAATTAGGTATTTTTCTCTATTTCACCTAAGTGGATGACAATTGACGAATAACTCTTTGAGAAAATTGGACCCTAGAAAGGGTTGCATACCCACTCACATAGTTACATGAAACATATATTAGAAAATATAATTACGTATAATACTCCTTGATCTCATTTGGAAGTAGTGTAGTAGGTAGACTGGTGAACATAAGAGGTTCCCACTATGCATGATTTTAGGTGTGAGGCTAGGAACTTTTATTAGAAAATAAAGTAATATATATAACATAAATATCAAGATAAAATTTATTCTTTGTATACTCAAAAGAATCTAGTGGATGGATTCGGTTGACTCCCCAAGGATTTAGGATCTAAATTTTGAGGCAAGTTTCAAGCCTTTATTATATGTATATATGTATTCCTAAAGATGAAGACATTAGTGTACTCCCAATAAGGGATTCTAATCTTTAGAGAGCACGACTCAGGACTTGGATAGTCTTGATGAGTCTAAGTCTTTGGCTAGAGCATATATACCTATCCTTTATGGATATATGCTTACCTCATTTGGATAGATGCTTGTCCCAAATGGATAGATGCCTATCACAAATAGATAGATGAACTTGTGTCCCATATGTATAGGCATCTAACCCATATAGTTGGATGCTTTTCAAAAAATGAATGAATGCTTATCTCATATGGACAAAAACACTTTAGTATGCAAATGAATTAACACTTAATAAATTTGATTAAAAAATTAAAGATAAAAAATAGTGATGATTTTGAGTTATATGTTTTTGGTTCTTACATGATTGTATATTTGTTACAAAAAGGGAGGACCATATGATGTAAAAAGGGAGTACCCTCAAAAAATGACATTGATGTTGCATGCTCGAGGAGCATAGATTTTCTAAATGATATATATATATATATATATATATATATATATATATATATATATATATATATATATATATATATATATATATATATATATATATATATGTATGTATGTATATATAATGTATATATATATAGCTTCACAATAATTTATACATTATTCACAAAAACTATGGATAAAAGGAAGTCACATCTCAAAGCCACAAAAATGGCCTATGAAACAAAGTAATTTTTTTTTTACAAGTAGCCCTTATCCTAGATAAGCCTCCAAAAGGTAAAGGGAGTGTTTAAAAGAAGTAGATTTCTAAATCTTTGCAATATTCTAATACACGTTTTGATTCTTTGGAGGATGATGATAATGAGGAGTGGAATGATACTAAAGTCAAGGATGATTTGGTGGAAGTTATTTCTTCCTCCCCTTCGGATGTGGGTGTGAAAAAGAAAAGGAAAGATCCTCAAAATAAAAGTCCCCCTAAGAAGAAAATAGAAAGGTTATTTTCTAGTCTGAATGATCCTAGACAGTAGATGAGGAGGGTGGGTGTAGAGTCTAGTGGTGAGGAAAACAACTTGTGTCTACTCCTAAGGTTGTGGTTAACAAAGGGAAAGAGAAGGTGGCTGGGGAATTTATCATGAAGAAGGCCAAGGACAAAGTGGACTTGGGTCACACCCCTTTGACTAGCTCGAATAAGGATACTTTTGATGCTGACAACATTAACCCTCTCTCATAGGATTTTACGTACCTGCATGCTAAAAGGATGAGATATATGATGTTTTAGCCTAAATTGCGAGAGAGAGAGTGTGTGACAGGAAATTTTAGATTGACCAAGTGGTTTCTATTGGAACTTAACAAAGTTGATGTTAAGGTTCACGAGTTGTAGGAGAAGGTAGCCAAGGAAGATTGTGACCAGTCTACTTCTAGGCCTAAAGATTTAATGAAAATAATTATGGATAACGAGGATACCATCAAAAAGCTTAAAATGGACTATGATATTTGATTGCAAGATATTGAAAAGAAGATTCAAGAGATCAAAACAAGCATGAAGAATTTCTTAAAAATTAGATAGTTCTTTATTAAGAATAGTGCAAATGCTTTAAAATCCTCATTGAGAAATTAAGGGAATTGAAAGAATACCAAATGATTGATGGTACCAACAAGCTAAATGAGAAATTTTCTAAAGACAAAGGTAAAAAGATTGTGTCGGAAGGTCAGAAAGGCCCAAGTGCTCACACTTAAGGGAGTAAAAAGAAGACCTTTGATGAAGAAAATGAGGAACTATTGACCTTGGTCAATCAACATTATAACTAGGAGTTGGAGGTGGTTGACACCCTCAAGAATTTGAAATAGTTTTTTGGTTGTTTTGTTTAGTTTCTTTTTGTTAGTTGTGGCTTGGCTACTAGTTGGTTGTGTTGTTATCTAGTTTAGCAATGTTTTATAATTTGGGGTTTCAGGTTCCTTTAAAAACCTATTTTTCTTGATAATCAAAAACAAAAAAAAACAAGAAATAATTGCTACAAATAAAGATATTTAACTAGGTCCTATAAAAATACTATAGAAAATATATCATTATCAATTTTCTTAGTCAAAAATGAAATTTATATTTTTTACTACATGAATCGCAATGATATTTTGTAAAGCTATATTGTTAACATATTTAATCATCACACACTATTGCATAGTTTTAAGATGCACTTGTATATTCATTGTAATATAGTACATGTATAATCATTGTATTAATTATGGATATTCATTTTAATAATTTGTAATAGTGCATTAATTAATACTCACTCATCTACATGTTATTTGTATTAAAATTAAAGTTCTATATTAAGTAGATATATTTTATTAGTTAACTAATCTTAAGGACTTGAGCTTAGCTAGCTAAATATCTCTTACATAGACTATTTATTTTAAATAATTACTCTCCAAATTGTATCCCTATCCTCTACCTTATTTATGTAAGAGCACAAATAGCTAGTGTTTTTTTGTTGGGTGTTTTTGCACACTTTCTCAACATAGGTAGTACATGAATGCACTACCTCTCTTGAAAGGAGACTTCCAACAACAATTTGTTGAAAATCACCCCAAGGTCTCTCGGGTGTCAGGTCATGACTTACATGGAATTCCTCAGTTGATATTTTATGTGATTTTGTTGGTAATCATAGGGCAGACTTACATAGTTGGATGCGAAGTGGATCTTAGAGTTTGAAGTTTCTGAGATGGAAGTTAAGGTGCACTTTGTTGTAGGTTCAAACAATGATTTGAAACTCCAGTGTTTTCTTTAAGTTTTGACTTTACAATGTGCAATGAACCTTAGCTTAGGTTACTTCTAAAAAAAGGGAAAAAGAGCAGGGGGAAGAAGAGTTTCCTAGATCTACAACTAACTAGAATAGTAATCACGGAGTTCCTGCTATGGACAACTTCCTTCAAACAAAGTTCCACTTAACCAGAAATAATCATAGTCTCATGAAAATTGTGATATCTTCTAAGGTCTATAGATATTTCACCATTCATCCACCATATACATGCATGAATGAAAATAAAAATTTAGAGCAGCTTCAGATTTTAGCCCAAACTAACTTTGCAAGACCATTTACCAACAACAAACAACAAAAAGTATGGACTGGAAGGCATCAACACAACAAAAATTTCTATAATCATAGAATAGCCTCACTAAATCTATCTAAGTAATCTAAAACCAATTAAAAAAACAATGTAAATTTAACTAGAGCATCTAACTATGAGAGGAGACCCCCCATTTATAGTGTCCAAAAGGTAGAACGAATGGCCAAGATTTAATCTCATTGTGTGGCCAAGATTCACTACAATCTAGGGTTCCACCTACCCCATAATATATTTTAATTTAAAATACAACTTTGTCTTTATCCCTATTTTGTCCTCTAGTGACAACACTGTAGCAGTTTTTCCCTTTGCTGATTTCCCTTTTGTTGTAGCTACTTTGTCAGGAATTCTTCATTAATAATAGGGTTTCTTTCTTTCTTCTTCAAAGCTACATACTCCATGAACTTCAGAATTACCAGTTGGAGCTTGTCAACCTCCAAAATCTTGGATCATAGAAATTGATAAGTCCACTCCTTGGAGTTGTCTATAAGACTTTCCCAATCTTCGTCATACTTGGCAGTGTGGTCCCTGAACAGTTCTGACTGGGTGAAGGTGTGGGTAGCAAAGCAAATGAAATCCATGGTTATCTCCTCTGACATTCCATCCTCCATCCTTTTCTAAAAGTGGGGCCTTATTTGTATTGTAGGCATGTCATATCCTGTCATCAACCTCAAATATCGGGTGCAATCTGCTCTGATTTCCTTGACCCATTTAATATTTGGATCCACTTTGTCAAGCAACTGCTCCAACCTTTCTTTTCTATTCTCAAAGTCCCACTTCCATACATCCATGAGCCAATGATCATCATTCTTGAATGCAAGCTCCTTTTCCCACGTTGTTCCTGGCAATTTGAGAATAGCCTCAATATTTGGGTAGGTGGACTCATATCTCGCAGGGAAGTCAATGCAAAGTTTCCTCGTACTATCAAGAGACTGTTGTTGGTCTAATAACTTGTTTGTTGTCTAGACAGCTTGGTCAATGCTCATGTTTCCAATGTATAAAACCTATGAAAACCAGCTTTAGTAGTCCTGCCCAAACTCTTTCTCTTTTCCAACTTGTCAATTTTCTCCCTGGACAACAGTTGCGGTGGAGCTGCGGACATGGTAGGCACTTCTTCCACCAAGGACCATTGTTGAATGTATGTCGTTAGGTCAACCACTTGTTCCTTTAGTTCCTCTTTTGAAACTTTGTCTTTTTGTATTAGGTGTACCACCGTGGCAACATATTCTTGGAGGTGTTCTACCTTTTTCTCCCTAGTAGCCATTCCCAAGTCAATGGTAGAGACATTATAGCTTATTCCTTCCACTCCCACTACCGGTGTTGCCACCTAGACAGTCATAGATCCAGAAACATCCATTGTCACTTTGGTTCTAACTTTGGCCTATTCTCTTTTTTGGTAGTGATCTGCGCCCTAGCTAAGATAGCTTCTAGTCTCATTCTCAAATTGCTTGGGGCGGGAGCCCACTCCTCAAGTTGCTTCTCCAACCATTCGTGCATCTGATCCTTTCCCCTAGGTGACTTACGATCACCCTCTTCTTCATCTTTTCTAATTTCAATCTCCTTTTCCTTAGGAGCCTCTTCCTCTACTTTCGCATCTTCTTCATCTTCAGCGGAATCCCAGATGAATGTTATGCATTTGATTGGGGATTTGGTGGGTAGGCGCTCTTTGGGACTTTCTTCCCTCTCAGCCTCCTCTTCTCTTTTGTCACCTGACTCGTTCTCATGCTCGTGCTCTTTGGGTAGTTCAGTTTCAAGGCTTTTGTCATCTTGACCTTCACCTTCAGGTATGTCCTCTTCTACATTTTCCTCCTCCCTATGAGGAGGTGACACATCTTCTAGTTGTTCCCTTGTAGGTAGTTTCACATTTTCTTTTGTCTTGTCACCCTCTTGCCCTTCCTCCTGAGGAGGTGACCTTTCAACTTCTTATTTCCTAGCTAGCTCTTCCTCGAAATCACCATCAAATGTTTGTATAATATCGGTATTGTGATCTCTTTCGTCACTGTGTTCAAAAGATCTTGTTTCTTCTTCTTCTTCATAAACCACCCTATCAATTTTCCAGTGCTCATATTCCAGGTGTTCATGGTACTTCGCTTCCTCTTCAAATTCCTTCGAAGTTTCCCTTTCATGTCATTCCAACTCCTCAGATATTTGCATTGTGGCTTCCATCATTGGTGGTTCCATTGGAGGTTTTGAGGGTGGAGCACTAGCGAGGACCTGCGCTAAGGCAGCTTGGATGGTGGGATCCAAAAATATTTGGGAAATCTTGAAGGGGACATTCTACATGTGTTGTGAGAATGCCTCTAGCAGCATGAGCGTTGGCATTGGTATTGTTGATCTAGCCAGTGGAAGTGATGTGGTGGGAGACATGGAGGCAGAGGAAAGTGGGGAAGTTGTAGCAAGGGAGGAGTCGATCGTCACAACCTACCCAATAGGAAGAGAAGAGGCGAGGTGAACCGAGATGTCCACCATAGGTGGGGATGTGGAAATCATGGCTTGGGAAATGGATGGAAGGGTGGTAGAATTAGGGGTAGTAGGTGGAGATTTTGGCTGATCTATCTCCCCTTCTTCACCCTTACAAAGGGGGTCCTCCTGAATTGTAGGCATTACCATGACACTTCCCATCCTTTTATGTTTCTTTGAGGGTGAACCTTCTGAATCTTTCCTTGAGTACACCTTCATATTTGGCTATGAATCCTATGTTTCTTTCCTTTTCCTTGATCTTATGAGTGAAGGAGACTTGGATGTTTCTCCTATTGAGGTTGTAGCAGCAACATCATCTGTGGCACTGGGTTCACTCTTGACCCCTTCATATGTTAGGACAAAACCTTGTTGCTTTAATTGGGCTACTCTTCCATTGACCCATTCCTTGGTGCAAGCCTCGATGGGCTTGGTTAGAATGTCAAGGTCATTGACCTCTTGCTCATCCCAATCTATTGCTGGTATTGGAAAGTTGGCAACTGCACTGTACCTGGGTTCCATTACGGTACTTTCATCTTCTTCAACCTGGTCAAGTATGGGAAACAAATTCACCCTTTTTACAAATTACGCAGTCATTCACATGTAATTCCTTGAGCGTACCTCCTTATCATCTTGGAAATTTTCCCAAAAATCTTCTACATGATGCAAATGGGTGTACCTTGGTCCAAGTGCCTTCCTTACATGCCCATACAGGTCCATTCGCAAGTGAACAGTGTGTAGGAGAAAATGATATTCCGCTAGTTCCTTCTTAGAATTCCCAGCACACTAGGAGGTTTGCAATTTGTACATATCCTGGCTGAAAGTTAAGGGATAAAGGATCCTTGCCAAATGCCTGCTACTAAAGACTGAATGTACATGCTACAACTATTGGGAGAGCTCTAACAGTATAATCTGGTCATTGGGGTACTAGGGCAGCTTATTCGGCCTCTCTGTGTAACCTTGGGCACGAATGTAGGTGAACTTGGGGTATTGAATGAACAAGAAGGCATATTGTTTCAAGAATGCTCGATCGCTGTGAGAAACCCTCCTTTCAAAATCTCCCCCAAGTAATCTGATAATGTGACCCACGAAGGCGTCATTCACTCGGCAATACTCCTTAAAAATTTTGAACTGGAGCTGGGGGTATCTATCATAGACCTTCAATGCTCGACCCGACTCTTCATCAGGTGCCTTGAACAACCTAGCGTATTGTCTCTGCTCGACCAGTGATTAAACAATATAGGAGGTCATGTAGAATTTGGAGGTCCTTTTTACATTCATGAATTGCTTGTGGAAGCAGTTGCTTATTATGCCTCCCCAGTAGAATGAGGCTTTTGTGGTAACATCCTCCTGCCCACAGAGAATCTTCTCTATGAAGTAAATCATCCACTCTTGAAAGTATGTTGTAGTGGGAAGGCCCATTACTCTACTCATCATGGTGACCAGGTCGTGGTAGTCCTCATGAAAGTTGCTACAGAAGAGCTCTTGGGGAAACTTCGTTGTGTTGCCCCTCTTCTCCTTGAGCCAGTACTGGCTTATAAGTTTCTTACAACCACCCGGGTCCTCGTCCCATGTTGCTTTACATTCCGCAATGGTTGGCAGCTCCATTGTTTCAAAGGTAGGGATGTGGAAAGTGTTTTTTATCACTTCACATGGCATATCAACAAGGATGTTTCCATCTATGTCAACTATTGTCTGTGTTTTTGGTTGATATGTCTATTTGCAAGCCATGACCAACTCAGGAGCAACAAGGGATGGCAGAAAGCCTGTAGCCTTAGCAATTCCACTACTTCTAATCATTCTTGCATTGTTGATCTTAGGATGGATCTTGACCCTTCGTTTGAATTCATCAATATCAACCGGGCCAATATTGGTATCTATAATTTCCTTCCAGTCCGTAATGATTTTAGAGTGTAAAGGCTCTCCTTGGAACTAGTACTTCATCTGGTCTTTGTCCTCTTTCCCATGAGGAACCTTTCCTAACTTCTTCACTTTACCTTTCTCTGCAGCCGCCCCCAAAGATCCTGCACCCGATTTCATATATCCTGCAAACAAAGACAAGATGAGAACAACCACTCATGAAAATACAGATGTTAGTCAAAATCCCATGGATAAAATCTGGTTAGATGATATATCATTCATAAAATCAAATTTTTACTTCAAGATACCATTAGCAATTTTTTGGAGGGATTTTGGACAACCTGGGCCCAGGGGGCCGAACTTCCCTAGCCGGAATGTTGTTTAAATGACAAACAGGATAAGGCAATTTGAGTGGTTTCTCCCGACCTTAGATTTTGATGGTTTGAAAGGCTCGTGCAGCAAAGGGTTGAATTTAGGCATGTGGGTCGAGACTGGTTTTCAATTCAAATCTCATTTGGACCTCGATTGGAGCATCCAGAGGTACAAGGCAGGAAAGCTATCAGGGCTTCACCGTTTGGAACAACCAAAGGGAAACGAAATTTCAAGGTCAATTTTTTGGGGTCCGGGACCTGGGAGACTAGAGGGCAGTCAGTGGTTCTCCTTAACTATGAAGTGTTTAGGTCTCAAGGGGCGGGAAGCCATCGGTGAATTGTCGTTTGGAATGGTGGGTGTTGATTGGAAGTTTGACAAGAGCGGCCTGGTGGACCAGACTCGACATCAGGTTTGGCCATTAGATTTTTTTGTCAAGTCCTAGGCGATTAGGATAGTAGTCCTGGAGGATGAAATGATAAGCTCAATCTTCCCTTTTAGGATGGCCCAAACGTGACAAAATTTCATGGGCAGAAGTCTGATGGCCCGGGCCTAAGGTAGACAAAGGCACTTGAGTTTATCGTTTATCAATTGCTATGCCCAATAGAGTCTCGGGGTCTGAGAGACAGGAGGACGATGCCTGATGGCTATTTGGAAATGACAAAACCACTAAGGAAGTCCATGGATGAAACTCCATGAATCGGGGCTCGGGGATATGATGGACCAATTCATTTTGTTGGTTTAACCCGAACGACAATAGGCAAGGTGGGGATGGGGCCGTCACGCTGTTTGAAAAGGCGAAAGTGACGTGGCATCCCAGGGATGGAATCCCTTGAGAGTGGGCTTAGGAAACATAGATGGAGGTCAAGTTTGTTTTTTAGTTTGTTTAAGTCTTGATGACAATCCGCCAGGAGAAGTTTGAGGTCGCGGGCCTAAGAGGGCATCCTGTCATTTGGTTATTTGATGTTTGTTTTCTTAGTTTTTCGGCAGCAAGAAGAAGGCTTAGGTTTGAAAGGCATGAATGCCCTGCGTGAAGAACAATGTCGTCAAGGTAAAGTTTTGGATTTTCCTTAGAGGATGCCTTAGAGGTTTTCTTGCAATTCCATCACATGGGTTTTTTAGGAATTGTCTTATTTTACCAAATTAAAGTAATTTTAGCCCATGTTCATTTATCATTTAAGTGTAAAATCACAAAAACCCCACATAAAGGTGGACGATGAACCTACCTCAAAAGCTCGGCAAGAGAAGTTGTGGAATCTATGAAGGATTGGCAAACGAGAGCAATGGGCGCGAGGGCGATAGGCAACGAGGGCACTGGAATCCTTAGAAATCGCTCTAAACTCCTCTGTCTAACCTAACATATGAAAATGACAAGTTGAACTAGATATTTATACCCCTAATTAGCATTTCATGCTTGGAAAGGGAAAAGGCAGTCCACTTTCAACACAAGTCATAAGGTTGGAAATCTGGAATCTAGGTCCCAGGGCGCAGGAAGGTGAAGGCCTTCGGCCGTTTAGGATAGTGAACACACGATGGAAACCTAGCAAGGGAAACCTAGCAAGTCGGGCCTGCCAAGTCCCGAGGCTGCTGGCAGAAGCTAACTGCCAAGGAAACTCTGCAAGGAACTAGGACTTAGCAAAATTGGAGGGGATGAAACATGGTCAACCTAATATGAGACTTTGGAGGCACGTTGACCATTTAGGACACAAAAACGGGGGCATGCAAAATGAGGCAGCAACAAAACGACCCAGCAAGGTGAAAGAAAAGAAGGTCCCCATTTCAAATGGGGCGTGTGTGCTAAAGGCACAACATGTTTGAGATCATCATTATTATAATTTTGGTGAAGTCCAAGCCAAAGCCTTTAGCAAAAAGTGGTAGTCATGCAAACTTATGTTCTAAATTTATTTTAAGGAATTTATTTAGCTTTTATTGATTTATTATATTGTTAAATGTTTGTTGGTGAATTTATTAAAGTAGCTACAATGATTCTAGAGAATAAAAATCTTTAATACGGTATCAAAGCTATAAATATTTCACTTCATACAACATATAGGTATAAAGATAAAAAAATAAAGTTTTATTTCTTTTCTATAAATAAGTTTCAAGTCCCTAATTTAGTGGCTTACTACCAAAAAACTAGCCTTATGCTCTCACCTTTCCTTTTGTGGGATCTTGGTTGATAAGATAATAGTGATTGTAGTGAGGTGATAAGAGTTGAAGCTAGTTTTTTTTTAAAACTTCCCTAAGTTAGAATGATGTTATAAAAATTATTAAAAATAAAGTTTAACTTCTACACACCTCACAATATAGAAAAAGAACATAGGAATTTTTACTTTTTTCAACAGAAGGCCTTTCAACCATTTGATTGAGCAGTGCATTAGTAAGAAATTATCCCTAAGGATTTACCATCATCATACCTTAGAGATGAGATAATATGACTGTGAGATGATGGAATCCTTTGTATTTAGTACCCTAAAATACTAGACTATTCTCACTATTGATGTTTGAGATAAGTGTTAGGGTTAGAAAGGTAGATATCTAACAATTAAATGCAGATTTAAGTAATAAACAGAGAAACTAAAATACACAGAATAAATTATAACACAGAGAATTTAATGTGGTTCACCCAATCTAGGCTACATCCACCAAACTGCAACCATCCAATGATTTTATTATCCAGTGCAAAAACTCATTACAATCTTGCAAATAATCGCATTTTTCATCATACTATAAGCCCCCATCCGAACCCCTTTTTAACAAGCTTAGAAGCTTCCATATTAGGGTTCTACAAAATCAAGTTTTTTCTTTTTCCATTGAATTTTCCCTTTTTCAGTGATGATGTGAAAAAGTAGGAGGAAAATTTTTCTCGAGGGCTGCCGCCCCCGAACCCCCACCTAAGGCCTGGCCCAACCCTGCCCCAAACCTTGGCAAGGATACATGTTAGGATGTACAGTATAGCATGATCAATCGCCACACACCAACAATCTCCCACTTGGAGATTGATCAAGTTGCACACCAACACAATCTCCCACTTGGAGATTGATCTTGGACGACACTGCTGCAATTACAGCTCCCACTGGAAATAAGTACCTTGGACCTTGTTGCTCTATTATACTTGAATTCAACCTTGAAGGCCAACCAAAGCTAAAGAGGAGCTCAACTTCTCCCTTTCCACCACCTTCGTAAAAATATCCATTGGATTGACATCTGTATGTATCTTGTCCAACTTGACCTATCCATCCTCCAATACCGCCCGAATGAAATGATATCTCAACTGTATGTGTTTTGTTTTAGAATGCAAGGAAAAATTATTTGCAAGATGTATAACACTCTGGTTGTCTGTAAACAAGTAATTTTTAGCTTGTTGTTTTCCCAACTCATCCATGAAAAGTTGCAGCCATATCATCTCATTTGTCGCCTTTGTTGCAACAACATACTTTTCCTTATGGTGGATAAAATAACCACCTTTTGCAATTAATAAATCCAACTCATTGTTGTCCCACCAACTATAAATACATAACCTGTGGTACTCCGCCTAGTATTTATATCCTTTGCCAAATCTGAGTCAACATAGCCTTTTAAATCAGTATTAGAGCCCCCAAAACATAAACATTTATTGGATGTACCTCTCAAGTACTTGAGAATCCATTTTACCACATTCCAATGCTTAACTTTGGGATGACTCAAATACCTGCTAACAACTCCTATGGTATGTGCAATATCTGGTCTCGTGCATACCATGGCGTACATTAAACTTCCTACAGTTGAAGCATATGGTACCTTGGACATTTTTTCTTCCTCCTCTTGTGTCTTTGGACACGTATCCTTAGTCAATTTAACATGACTAGGCAAAGGTGTGCTAACAGCTTTTGCATTCTCCATATGAAATCTCTACAACACCTTTTCAACATAATTAGCCTAAGATAAAAACAATTTTCTATTTTTCCTATCTCTACAAATTTTTATACCAAGGGTTTGTTTTGCTTCCCCCAAATCCTTCATAGCAAAAAATTTTGCTAACTATTGTTTTAACTCACTTATGTGATCCATGTTAGACCCTGCTACAAGCATGTCATCAACATATAAACATAAAATAATGTAGCTATCATTATCCAACCTCTTAAAATAAACACAATGGTCAAAATTACACCTGTTGTAGCCTTGCTCAACCATAAAACTATCAAATTTCAAGTACCATTGCTAGGTGCTTGCTTCAAGCCATATAAACTTTTCTTCAATCTGCACACTAGTTTCTCCTTACCTTTGACCTCAAATCCTTGTGGCTGGTCCATATATATTTCCTCTTCCAAATCACCATGGAGAAAGGTTGTTTTAACATCAAGTTGTTCTAAATGAAAATATTCAGCAGCCACAATACTTAAAATAATACGAATAGAAGTCATTTTAACAACTGGAGAAAAAATCTCATCAAAATCAATACCCTTTTTATGTGCAAATCCCTTTACAACTAATCTGAATTTAAATCTCTTCTTACCTCCATCCTCCTCTTTCAGCCTATAAACCCATTTGTTTGGTAAAGCCTTTTTACCTGCAGGCAACTTGCATAATTCCCAAGTTTGATTTTTCAGCAAGGAGTCCATTTCTTCTTCCATTCCATACTCTCACAATCTTGGTATCCACCTGCATAGCTTCATCATAATATTCGGTTCACCAGATCAGCTTAACAAAATAGTATACAAAGAGGGGGAGATTCTTTCTAGGGGTCTACTTATCCTTGAAGATCGCCTAACAAGAGTTTGTGGTATTTGTTGTTGCTATTGTTGCCCATCATGAGGAACCACTAAAACATCATTGTTTGGAATATCATCCAACACTGCATAATCATTTTCTTTCTTTCTCATGCTGCAACAACAGATCTTTGTACAACACTTTCTCATTGAATATGACATCCCTGCTTCTCACAATTTTTTGATTTTCAAAATCCCAAAGCCTATAACCAAATTCATCAATGCCATATCCAACAAATATACATTTCTTTAATTTTACATCAAGCTTGGTTCTATTTTCAGAATCTACATGTGCAAATGCTTCACAACCAAAGGTTTTGAGAAAAGAATAACTCACCTTCTTATCTTTCCATGCTTCCTCTAGAATACCACAACCCAAAGGATTAGAGGGACCTCTATTAATTAAATACACAATAGTTTTTACAATCTCCGCCCACATTTTTAAAGACAACCCAACATGCAATCTCATAGTCCATGCACACTCCATTATTGTTCTATTCATGCGCTCAGCCACTCCATTTTCCTGTGGAGTCCTTGGAATCATTTTCTACCTACGAATACCATTAGAGGAACAATAATCTTCAAACTCTTTGCTGCAATACTCACCACCATTATCAGATCTGAAACATTTAAGCTTTTTACCCATCTCATTCTCAACCAAGCTTCTCCATTTTTTAAAAGTTTCAAATACATTAGATTTTTTCCTAAGGAAATAAATCCATATTTTCCTAGTTGCATCATCAATGAATGTAACATAATACTAAGAGCCACCGAGAGAAGATACATAAGCTGGTCCCCATACATCCGTATGCACAAGCTCCAATTTCTCATCTTTCTTTTGCTTCCCATCCTTGAGAAAACTCACTCTCTTTTATTTTCCATACACACAACTTTCACAAAAATCCATATTAACACATTTTAGACCTGGTAAAACATTATTTGAATGAAGTAATTTCATACCTTTTGCAATCATATGCCCAAGTCTATTATGCCACAGTTTTGATTTAGATTACACAACATCTGTATGATCTTCTACTTGCTGAACTGCAACAATTGTTCCTGAACATTGACCTTTTTCCATAACAATTAAAATAGAAGGAACAATATGACCTGCACAAAGATATAAGGTTCCTACTTTCACACCTTTTTCTACCACTAAGGCACCCTTTGTGACCTTCCAATTTTTATCACTAAATGTAACAACACAACCTTCATCATCTAGTTGCCCTGCTGAAATTAAATTTATGCTTAACTTTGGAACATGCCTTACCTCATGTAGTATCCAATGATTCCCATTCTACAACTTAATCTTGATTCTTCCCTTTCCAACAATTTGACAAGGTTAGTTATCTCCTAAATAAACTAGCCAAAAATCCCCTTGGACATAATCAAGAAAATAACTTCTATGGGGGGTAGCATGAAATGAAGCCCTTGAATCTAACACCCAAGAATCATCAGCATTATCAAGGGAAAGAATCAAAGCATCCTCATCAAATTTATTACTTACCACATTTTCCTCTTTACTTCCTTCCTTTTTATCTCCTTTATTTTTCTGAGACCAACAATCTTTCTTTAAATGACCCGGCTTACCACAGTACCAACAATCTCTCTTGTCTCTAGATTGGGACCTTTTGTCCTTTGATTTTCCTCATGACTTCCCATGATTTCCGGAATTGTTTCCTCTCTCCTTTGTTTTGCCCCTGCTTTCTGCATTCAAAACACTACCTGATGTGGATGTTCCACTTGAGCTTTTCCTACAAATTTCCTCGCTCAAAATAACACCAACAACATCATCAAATTTTAATGTATTCGAACCAAATTTTTTTTGCTAACAACCATTACTAAGCTATTCCAGCTTTCAGGCAAAGAGCACAAAATAAAAAGAGCCCTAACTTCTTCATCAAAGTTTACTTTTATAGAAGTTAATTGACTAGTGACCATATTAAACTCATTTAAATGATCAGTAACTAATCCACCTTCTACCATTTTCATATTAAATAAACTCTTCATAAGAAATACCTTATTCGAAGTGGAAGGCTTTTCATATAACTTCGCCAGGGTTTCCATCAACTCTTGAGTTGTCTTTTCCTTATTAACCACTGATTGTGCTAGGCATAAACGAATACTGCCAAGAGCCTTTTTATCAAAAATCTCCTAGTCCTCATCAAACATTGCTTGGGGTTTCTTGGTTTTCCTTTCAATGGCCGCCATAAATCCATCTGATAGAGGCAGTCCTCCATCTGCATCTTCCATAATTGATAGTTTTGCCCATTAAACTTCTCAACCTTCTTACCCTCATCTGCCATTACTCCCACTCAACTATGAGACCTTCCTACAAATGATAATCGAAACACAACCCATTCTGATACCACTTGTTAGGGTTAGAAAGGAAGATATCTAACAATTAAATGCATATTTAAGTAATAAACAGAGAAACTAAAACACACAGAATAAATTATAACACAGAGAAATTAACATGGTTCACCCAATCCGGGCTACATCCACCAAATCACAGTCATCCAATGATTTTATTATCCAATGCAAAAACCTATTACAATCTTGCGAATAATCACATTTTTCATCATACTGTAAACCCCCATCCAAACCCCCTTTTAACAAGCTTAGAAGCTTCCAGATTAGGGTTCTACAAAATTGGATTTTTTTCTTTTTTTGTTGATTTTTTCCCTTTTTCGGTGATGACAGTATAGCATGATCAGTTGCCACACACCAACAATAAGTATATTAGAGATCCTACATATCAAACACACCTAAACCTAGTATTTCTCAACACCACTCTAGTTATTTTTCCATAAAAAGTAAATGACACACAAAAAAATACTCAACCTTCAAAGCACACACATATAATGTATTTGAAACATAGAAAAAGGTGATCTTTAAGTTTAAAGGCTTAGAAAAATAGGATTCAAGACCTCTTTCTAGGGTTTCATTAATATGGAGATCAACCAGGTGTGTAGATTGACTTGCAACCATGAAGGTGAGCCAATCAGACTTGGATATGCATCTTTTAGGGTCTTGGAATGATTTGGAATTGATTCTTTGATTGACCTAATTATACTATGTTCCCTAATAAAAAAATTGTAAGCTTTCAATAATGTACAGACTAATATAGAGATATGCAGGTAGATCCTAGAAGGTCAAGGTGTTGTGTACTTGTCCAAAAAAATTGATGCTAGTCACTATAGGAGGACAAAGTCACTCAAGGGCGTATGAGTCCTTGTAGGGGTGTCCTACTCTACTTTTTCAGTCCTTTGATACTAGATCTAAGACCCCCATTTATGCTTGCAAACTTTTTAGATCATTGCTAGATAATTTTGTAGGTGAGTTTATGTGAGTTGACCAGACGTGGGGTTTTGAATGAAATAATGGATAAATGATTTTCAAGCTTCCTTCAACCCTCTCTAAACTTGAAATCTGCACATTCACAAAGAGAATAAATGTTGTGTCATTTAAGGGCTTGACTTACTCAAACCTTGTGTTAGTGTTTCCACTTCCACAATGGCAATGCCATTGATAAAAATGGATAAATGATAGGAAGGAATGATGAGTCAACAAAGTATTGGAACTCACCACCCTTAAATGGATTCCTTGAAGGACTGAAGTCATACACATCACTTCAAGGTCTTGAATCTTTATTTCTTGAATGCTTGAATTGCTTGGAGACCTACAACAAGGGTTAGCTTTCACAAACAATGATAATATAAACACATATAAACTCACATAAAATTTGGCATGATGCTTGGATCTTGAATTTTTGCAATAAAGCTCAAAAATGTTTCTCTTGACTTGCTCTTGAAAATAGTTCATGCTCATAAATTCTCCTTCTTTCTTGTTAGATTTTAAATGATGCAATAACTAGGTATTTATAGGTATTTATTCTAATTTCCCAAAAATTAAATCCCGATAACCAATATTTGCAACTTGAAATTCAAATGTTAAAATATTGACACAAACATATTCAAAATTAGGTCTTGGAAAAATAGGACTTAGACACCCAAGGGAATCCTAGTCCTAGCCCTATTTTCTAGGAAATAAGATGTCGGGGGCAAGAGATTAAATGGATGCATTTGTTCAATGCTTGCAATTTCTTAGAAAATGATAAAAATAGGCTATATGATGCATAATTTAGGAAATTAGAGGGTCAATTATGCTCAATAATATAGGGGGAGAAAAACATAGTGTTAAATTATCAAGGGTGAAAATTTACAATGCTATATTTATCCCCCACTTTATTGAGAGTATGAACTTACACTCAAACTCACACTAAAGTAGAAAATATATGTCAAGAGAGGTCTGCTTGTCCAAACATTGAAGAGATGGGATGACTAAGGATCAAGGGGGAGTGCAAGCCCCCAAGATCCAATATCCCATGGCAAACCAACATAAGCACAAAGGAACACACACATGCATGAAATGCAACAGGACAACATACACAACCATACATGTTAGAAAACATAAAGCATACACAATGAAAATACATAACATAACATAACACATAAACAAAGATGAAATGAATGCAAACATAATGTAAACATGATGCAAACACAAAGGCACACAAAATACATTCAAAAAAATGAAAGGTTAGTACTAAAAGGATTCGAGTTGGTAAGCTAAAGAGACCTTAGTCTTAAATTTGTCTCAAATACCAAACATCATCCATCAAATAAAGGAATACTCCCATGAGGACTAGCATGATACGTTATTCCAAATCACTCATGAGCCACATGGATCTACTAGCTAGCAAGCTATGTTATGCTAGGTTTCCATACAATATGATGGGTTACACAAGGCTATCAAGTTGTGTTATGCTAAACACTCATGAAACACATAGCTCCATTGGCAAGAAAGTTATGTTATGCTCGATGGCCATGTTAAAAAGGGTGTCCATGAATCAACAAGCTACATTATGTTGAATCCATGAACCGAATGCATTCATGACTCACACTACAACAAAGTCCAATATCTGCTAGGTGAATCACAAATTGGAAGGTAACATGGGCTAGTGAAGTTTGATATTCACTAGGTGAGTTCCCAAGACAAGGCAGAAAAATGAGAAACACACTAGGCCTAGTGAAGTATACTATTCACTAGGTGTGCACCCATGTCAACCATACCAAAATTTATACTCCTTGATAACTCTGGTAAGGTACTACAAAATTATCAAGGTGTTATTCCAATGTATCACTAAGCTCAATTCTTGTGAGAAAAGTGAAGCAAAAATTCCAAACTCACCTAAGGATGTGCATAAACAATGACAAGCTAAGGAAAAAATCTCAAGGGGTGTTATAACAACACCACCACAAAAGATGATTTACAAAAATAACAAAGGGTATTTCTCAATACATGAAAGATCACAACCACCAAGAGAGGACAAGTCGTGGAATAGAGGACCTCATACCTTAGGGCATACTTACCATAGCATTACCACCAAGGGGAACACCATATTCCAAGAAATGTCACACTCTTATGGGATATCAAGCCCAATATCACCACTAAAGAGACACTAGCATAGATCAAGAATCCCACACTTTCATTGCCAAGGTCATAATTCCTAGGAGATGTATACTATCATCACTAAGAAGGGACCATTTCTTATGCAAACAATAAATGGGGAATCATATGCCCCCCTTAAATTTTAGTGTACTTGCTACACTAACATTTTAAAGAGTTAGAAAGGGATACCTTGCTAGAAGGGATGCACCTAACATAAGGCTACCTAACACCTTCCCCCCCAAGTGTAGGGACAAAGGTGAGCCAAGATGGATTATGATATGTTGCTCCTTGTGCAATGAAATATGATTGCATAAAGCCTATTTTATACACCCATACATGGTAGTGAGGATGTTGTGATACTACAACTACCACGTGGTAAGGATAAAAAACTAATGCTATTTATCTCTTGTATGATTAAGTGAAGATTTTTTTGTTATTTTTGAAGGATAATAACCAATACCATTTTTTGTTTCTTGCATATTGGGATCTATAGGGACACAAATACCTTGCTCTTTTACACCACATCCTTTTCCATTATAACCAAGTTGTTTCAAAATTTGATAACCTCTTCCATAAATGGCTTCCATTTCTTTCGAAGAAGGTGGTTATTCATAATCATTTTCATCATATGTGGATGTGTAATTTGTGTTTTCTTCCTTTCTATAAGTTTTGGAATCAAATGTTTTTTATGATTTAATGATAGTTTGTGTTGATACCATTGTTGCTTTTTTCTCTTTTTTTCAATTTCAATGGTGTAATCTTGTATTCCCCCATGAATGTAGGTGTAAAATCTAATGAACCCCAAACATCATCCAACAATTTTTTAATCAATGAAATACATTCATCTTTATGTTCAGGTTGTAGAGGTTTCACTTTTGTAGTTGTTGTCAATGTTCTTAGAGGGTTTTTCATCCCTATTTCAATTGTTAAGTAATTTTTAGATTTTGGATTAGCTTTATCATGTAAACCTTATTTTTGTAAGTATATTTCATTAGACGATGAAGTGTTGAAGGAACACATTTCATCTCATGAATCCATGGTCTACCTAAGAGAACATTATATGAAATATCATGGGGCATGACATGGATAGGAGTTTGCAACACAATCTTACCATATTTAACAAGTAGCTTTATCATACCAAGTGGTTGTCTTTGCACATTATCAAAACCTTTGATTGAAAAATCAATGAGTTGAATTAAAGTTTTTTCCTCTCCAATTCTATCTAAAATATTTACACTACAAAAATTAATCCTTGAAAAACTATCAATAAGGGTACACCTAATCCCAACCTTGTTAATACTAGCCATTATCATCAATGCATCATTTTTTTTTTGTGTTTCCAAAGGGGGTAACTCACTTTGATGAAATAAAATTTCCATACTAGGTGAATTCATATTCTTAATAAAAGTTTCCACATCATTTGGTTGTGCACTAGGAGGGACAACAACTTTTTGCAAAGCATTTTGAAGCATGCCATGATAAACAGGTGATGTTTGAATTAAATCCCACAAAGAGATCTTAGCAAGAGTGTTACAAAGTTGCTCAAAAAGATCAAATTCTTTACCACTATGCTACAAAATATTAGGTGCAGGTGGGAGGTATGGTTGAGGAAATGGAATGGATGTTGGTGTTTTTTTTGGTTTCTTATTGTTTCTAGTGTTATATTGTGAGCAACAATATGATAACATGGTTGTTGCAACACATGATTACTAGTAAGTTGTTTTGCAAATCTTAGGATATGGCCATGAAGTTTAGGTCCTATAATGAGAGGTGACTTAGGAAATCCAATAATTAAAGGATTTTTAACAGGTCCAAATGGAGTTTTGGGAGGTTCAATAATGAGAGGAGATCTAATAGCCACTTGTACGTTCATAACCTCAACATATTTAACTTCTTGTTGATGATCTTCTATCGAGGGGGAATATAATGTTATCTTAGCATCTTCATCTATGTAATCCATAAATGTATCAATGATTTCATCCTCTTTTCTAACAATATCTTCCCAAGTAGGAGAGGTAGGGGAGAGAAAAAAATAAAATTCTCATGGTGCTCAATGATTGGATCTTCCAACACCAAGATACCTTCATCACAAATAGGAGAGATAATGAAAGAAAAACAAACATGATTGTTAAAGATTGTATTCTCTTTCACTAAGATAACCTCACACATAGGAGAGATACTGGGAGAGGGGTCAATGAAAAATAACAAAAGATGAGAAATAAACTCATTCTGACATGCTTGTAACAAAAATTCTTTGAAAATGCTTAACAAGATCTGACAATAAAAGATGAATTATGAAAACAAAATATTTTTGTAATGAGAACATAATGTAAACAATTTTCCTACTGAAATGAAACATTTTTTCCCAAATTTGCTACAAATTAAGCAAAATGACACCTTTCTTGCACATGCAATAACACCTTTTCAGAATTTCAAACCAAAAATTAACAAGTAGAAATAGACTAAAAATACAAAGACAAAGATTTGTGTAAAAAAAAAATTAGCCAAAAATAGCAAAACACAGGTGCCCAAGGGTGTCTATGTCCTAGATAGATTTTCTAAAAATTGAAATTTTGATTGTGTATGATGTTGTTTAAGGATTGTGGGTCTTCTTACAAATAGGTTTAACAATGATTTTTTTTTGGAATTTACTTAATTTATGCCAATATGTTGCAAAATACAAGTGTGCAACAATGTTAAAGATATTTGAATGCAATTTATAGATTTAAAATGCAATAATTGATTGATTCTAAGATGACAAAATATGAAATAATGATTTTTATGCAATTTTAAAATAAAACAATGTAATTTTTTTTCACTTTTTGAACTATATGAAAGATGCCTAAATATGTGTAATTAAGAATTCTAAATCAGAGATTTGCAAGCACAAAAAAATTGAATACACAGAGATATAGAATTATGAAAAAATTTATTGATCCAAGAGTAGAAGGATAGAGGCACCCAAGGGTGTCTATGTCCTTGATAGGGCTTTTAAAAATTGAAAAAAATGAATGTGTATTAGACTATCTAAGTGCTCTTTTTTTGTGTGTAAGTAGTTTTGAAAGTCTATTTCTCCCAAATTTTCTCAATTTAAGACAATGTGACTCAAATGCAAATGTGTAACAATGTTTGAACTACAAATGATAATTATGAATGCAATTTTCAATGTAGATCTTATCTAAATGTCTGAAATAAACCTTAATGCAACCTCTGACATAATATGATATGCATATTTTTGAATTTTTGTGTCTTTTATGGTGCAAAAAATTGAAACCCTAAATGAGAAATGCAAAATAATGTAATACAAAATTTAGATCTATGGTGAATTTCAGAAGGAATACAATGTTAATAGGCCAGGTTCACAAAAATGAAACATAGAAAAAGGTGATCCTTTGTCTAATGCAAATAACCTAGGGTCAATTATGGCCTTTTTCTAGGGTTTCATTAAGATGGAGATCAAATAGTTGTGTAGATTGACTTGTAACCATGAAGGTGAGCCAATCAGACCTAGATATGCATCTTTAAGGGTCTTGGAATGATTTGGAATTGATTTTCTTTGAATGACCTAATTAGACTATGTGCCCTAATATGAAAAATACAAGCTTCCAACAATGCACAAACTAAGAGATTTATAGGTTGATTCGAGAAGGGTAGAGTGTTGTGTACCTATCTAGAAAGTTTGATGTCAGTCACTGTAGGAGGGTAGATTTTCCCAATGGTATTTGAGTCCTTGTGGGGGTGTCTTATTCTACTTTTGCAATCCTTTGATACTAGATCTGAGATCCATGTTTCCGTTATAGACTTGTCAAATCACTATCGAATAATTTCATAGGTGAGTTTCTGATAAATGATTTTCAAGCTTTCTTCAATCCTCTCTAAACCTAAAATTTACACATTCACAAAAAGAATAAATGTTGTGCCATATAGGGGATTTCCTTAGTCCAACCCATTTTAGTGTTTCCACTTCCACAATGGAAATGCCAATGATAAAAATGGATAAATGATAGGAAGGAATGATGAATCAACAAAGTGTTGCAACTCACCACCCTTCAATGGCTTCCTTGAAGGAATGAAGTCATACACATCACTTCAAGGTCTTGGATCTTGCTTTCTTGAATGCTTGAATTTCTTGGAGACCTACAACAAGAGTTATCCTTCACAAACAATGATAATATAGACACATATAAACTCACATAATATTTGACATTTTGCTTAGATCTTGAATTGCTAAAATAGATCTTTGAAATGCTACTCTTGACTTGCTCTTGAATATGGTTCTTGCTCATAAGTTCTATGGGAGTAAATGGTGACGTCCCAACACCCCCAGGAACAGTTGCTAGACCAAAACAACTTCCACAAGAGAGAGAATGGAAAGAAAGTTTGATTCAACAATGAAAGATTGAATAATGGTTGAATATGGTTGAATTACATGATATGTCTTGCTTATAAAGGCAAGGTTGAGAGATAGAATTAGACAAGATCATGACAAGTGTCTTAATCCTATTACATGAGACAACTAATAAACTAACTACCTAGGAATCAAGTAATACTAGCTAGATAAGATAAGTTCTAGAAAAGCCAACTAAGACTTCTAGAAAGAATCTTATATCCTAAGTAAACTTAACATGTGAATATGTCTCCTAATTTCCTAGTGAGTGAATTAGGTAGGTACAAGACATTTATTCACACCAACACCCCCCCTTAAGTGCAACTTAGGGAGAAGATTATTATGGAAAATATGAAAATATGAAGATGACTATGGGTCCTAGCTACTAGGCCATGTTAGGTAGCCATTTACAAATACAAATGGAAATGAAATCAATCTCTCACAACCGAAGAAAAGGAGAAAACCCAATGGGACAAAAATCCTCTCCAAAAGAGAGAAAACAAAATAAAGAAACCTGATGTATGGAGGACTCAATGATACCCCCCAAGGACTACATCCATCATGTATATACATTAAATGACCCCCCCATAAGAGGGAAGAAGAGAGATAAGATATCCCCCCATAACAAAGAATCACCTACAAATATGGTTAATGTTTGAAGACAAAACATAATCCAATACCTACAAACAATGTTTATTCCCTTAGGAAGAAGATACCCCAAGTACAAATGCAAGAATGCTTCAAATTTTTTATAGGAATTAGGAGGAATCCATATGTATTGTGTCTCTGAAATCTGCTCATGTGTTTCCAAGTTCTTGGATGATGAAGATGATTCCACAATCCAATCAGGTACATGAACAATCACAAAAACTATGAAAAACCAGGAACAAGTGGAAATTGATCTTGAACAAGCTCCAAAGTCAAACATGAAGTGACAATAGGTGATCCATGGCTATCATCAAATAGGAGAGATAAACCCTCAAATTGGTCCTCCAAATCATTAATGTGAGACTCTACAAACAATGAAGCAATGTCTATCAAATAGGAATCCCAATCAGGAAGACTATTAGATACCTATAATGAATCACTGGTAGTACTCAGTGAATCATCAACAAAAGATGGTTGTGTGATCTCAACTAGAGAAGTAGGAGCTGCAAGAGAAGTGTCTAGATCATCAAGATGCTCAATTTCTGCATCATATTCAAACTTCTCTAAGGTATCATCATCATAGGGTACATTGTCAACATCATCGAGTGGAATGAGGAAATATGAAGTAGAATCATCTAGGAAAGGAGGCTTGTGTGGATCTCCAAATATCTCCCAAACTTTGGTCCAAACTATGCAAGGGCATAACATGTCAAAAAATACCTTATGATAGGTTTCACTAAAGATGCTTGCACTAAAATAAGAACCAATCAATCCTATTATATGATCATTCTTATTACCCCAAACTAATTTCCTATATGTTTTTTTTGGTTCAGGAATGAGTCCATAAAGACGTGGAATTTTTTTGAGCCACTTACAATGTGTTATAATACCTTTTTGCCATGAATCATAATTATCCCTAGTCAGAACTATTACAGAAGAATGAGTTGAATAGCCCATGATTACAATGATAATACACTTCTCAACTAATACAATATGAGATCAACATATACAATACAGCTGAAATGAAGTGTAATGATCAAAATAACACTTTTCCAACTGCCAAAATATCCAAGTATGCTTTAGTAGACCCACCAAACAAAATCTGAAATCACAAAATACTCAGGAAAAAATCAAGAAAAGTGCATGTATGGTTGGATAGAGCTCCTCAATACCTTTCCAATGCTGCAAGAATCACGAAAAATAGGAGATTGTGGAAAAAAATTAAGAGCTCGGGAGCCAAAATACATGATCTGACTTAAATAAGAAAAATCTAGTAAAAAATTGCAATTTTTTTGAAAACTAACTTAACCACTAGAAAATTGAACTTCTCAGCTTTCTGGTGATATCTTGTTTCAAAAAATTTTCCTCTGTATGTGAAATTTATGCCAGAATGAAAAAAATGATTGTTTGAGGCACCTTATGACTAAATAGGGGAAAATTTTTGGTCTCCTAGGGGCTAAAATCATGATTTTCCATAGGACTATGTTGCTAGTGGGTGAAAAATTAAAAAGCCCACCACATAAGCTTATCGACTTTTTTTAAAGGTCTTTTAATATATATAAAAAGGACTTTTGAGATAGTCTGACAAAGGATAAGTTTTTAATAAAAAAACCTTGGAAATATTAAAACTCGTTGGATTTTATAAACAAAGTTTATGTCATAGAAAACCTACAAAGTACCTAAGGATAAATGTCTTGTACCTGTTGCAAGTATGAGCAAGCTTGGTGGTGTCATTAATGTTTTCATTGATGTCAACACAGTTCAAAATTTTGTATATTGTGCATGTATAGTTGAGATGTTGTTGAGATGTTGTGAGTACATGGAGCTATCTTTATGATGTTGCAGATGTGTTGAAATGATAGGTTACCAAGTGATTTTGAGAAAATTAATAAAGAGTGAAGTCAGAATTATGTAAGTGTTTAGAATGTGCTATGATATGTGCTCCACGTTTCGTCCATGTTGATCCTTGAAGGTTTGTTGTTGGTGATTTGTTGGTGATATCTCCTAAATCGTTGTCGTTGGTTTGATGGAAGGTGAAAGTTGTGTTAACTAATGTGTGAACTATTCTGGAAGAGTTGGTTATATGTGGACTGGGATAAATGTTTCTGCTCCACAATCCTCCACTGTTTTGTTTCAGGTCTTGCAGATCTGGAATATATATTGTAATGGTGTTATCTAGGTTATGGCAGAGATGTTCGAGTTGTGGTGCTCCAAAAAATGAGCTTTAGAGTTGTTGTGTGGGATTGCATAGTCTGGATGGACTATTGGAAAGAGTTTTGTGTTTGAGGGTTGTTACACCTGCTATGAATGTATTTGGAAGTATTTAAGATGTGTTCTTGTGCATGATGAATCATGTTATGTCATATGCATGTTATCTTCTTGTTGGAAAGTGTGCACTTCAATGTTCATTTGTGTTTTCATTAGGTTTGGTCAACCTGGTGTTTACACATCATATGAAGAATTTAAAATTTAATTAAGGAAGCACGTGGTTGATCTGAGATGTTTTTGGTCTTGGTTAAGTCCTTAATCGGTTCACTCTCATTCTTTTCCACGGCGGGAATGTTGAGTTTTTGACCTAGTTTGAATTTATGAAATGAAGTGTAAGTGGCCGACCTTGGAGAATGTTTCTAAGGTTGAAGATGGTATAAATTCAAGTCGAGTTGTGAAGGATTAGATGATGAAAAAGAAACGAAGTAAGCCACAAGTGAAGAGAAGAGTTGTGCGAAAGTGAGTTGAGGCAACAATACTTCATTGTATTAGATTCCTGAAAGAAGTGAATTGAAGGTTTCTGCAATCTTCTGATCAAGGCTGCGAATGTGTATAAATTTCTTTGGTGGATCTTTATATTATCTTTTGTATCTATAGGCAGTGTGCCTCCCTATTGGACAGTGAGTCATTTCTGTAAGCAGTGAGCCTTTGTATCTACACAATGAGCCTCTCGTATTTGGTTTTTCTATCACTTTATATTGTGAGTTAATCCTCACCGTGGTTTTTCCCTTATTGGGTTTTCCATGTAAAATCTGGTGTTCATTGTGTTGATTTTACTTTCTGTTATCTGCATTTCATGTTCATACTTAATAATAGAATAGTGTGGTTGTGAAGTTGATAAGTGTTAGGAGTTTTATGTTTGAATTTGGTGACAACTGTTTCACCCCCCCTCTCAATTGTCCTACGCCTTTTAATAATTGCTATTAGAGATTTGGTTCCTTGGTTTAGAGCTTAACCACTTAAGGAAGATCCGATGGCACATAAGTTGGTGATCCCTATGTTCAATGGATCTAATTATAGTGACTGGAAAGTGTAGATGAGAGGATATATTATCTCTCTTGGTTACAATACATGGAAGGTTGTTGAGATGAAGTATGTTGCTTTGATGAGTGGTCCTAATACTACAGATGAGGTTTCTTCTTATGAGGAGAATGAAAAAGCGAGGTGTGTTATCTACAATGCTTTATCCAAGACTGAGAAAACAAAATTTATCTCTCTATGCACTACTTATGAAGTTTGGAAGAAGTTGGAAGATCTTTATGAAGGAAATGATAGAGTGAAATTGACAAAGAAGATGACGAAAAAGCGTAGCTATGAGAATATGAAAATGGAAGAAGGAGAAGATATTGCAAGCTATTTTCAAAGAATTGATCTGGTAGCAAATGAAGTTAGAAATAAAGGGGGTACTATGACTGATGAAGATATAATTGAGAAGATTCTAATGACTCTACCAAAATGTTACAGTGACAAAGTTTTAGCTATTGAGGAAACATATGATCCTAAGAAATATACTAAAGAAGAGCTATTTGGCACCTTGACTGCATTTGAGGTGAGAAAGTTTGGAAAGAAAGAGGAAAAGACAAAAACAACATTTAAAGCAACAAAGATTGAAGATGATACATATAGTGATGGTTTAGATGAGTTGGAAGCGAACTTTACAAGGAAGTTGAAGAAAGGTACCAGTAAGTATAAAGGTATGTTTCCCTTTAAATATTTCAGTTGTGGTAATATTGGTCATTATGCTTCAAGATGTCCAAATAAAACTGTACATAAGAAGAATAGAGATCATAAAGATAGAAAGGATAAGAAATAAAAAAAAGTTGTACTATATTAGAGAAGAAGCTGGAATCTCTAACGATGAATTTGATTATGAGAATGATGATAGTGAATGCTTGTTCTTAGCTTTGGAGAGTAAATATGTGTCTGCTAACTTTGGAAAATGTGTAAGAAAAAGTGATTCAAAGAACAAGAAGGATGAGATGGAAGGTAATTTGGTCACCGCATTTCATGCTAGACAAGATGAAGACTATTGGGTGATTGACAGTGGATGTTCTAATCACATGACCGAAGATAAAAGTAAGTTTAATAAACTTGAAAAGTATGTTGGTGGTTTGGTCATGTTTGGTGATGATTCAGGAGCAAAGATTATTGGGAAAGGTACTAGTTTTGATGGAATACACAACACTGATGATGTCTATTATGTAGAGGGTATAAGACATAACCTTTGAAGTGTTGGAAATATGTGCAGCAAAGGTTTAAAATTTGTGTTTCAGGATAATACTTGTGAGATCAGAAAATTATTTGGAGCTATGGTTGTTGCAGGAAGGAGAACTCATGGAAACATTTATCAGCTTAAGGGTGTTGATGGTTAGTGCCTTGTATCTCAGGTTAATGAAAGTTGGTTGTGGCACCGAAGAATGGGACATGCAAACTTTGATGATTTGGTTAGGATTAGTTCAAGATATTTTATTCAAGGTCTGCCTAAAATCATAAAGCCTGCTAATACTGTTTGCAGAAGTTGTCAGCTAGGGAAACAGACAAGATGCAGTTTCAAAGGAAAAAAAAAAAAACTACTACCAGAATGTTGGAATTAATTCATACAGACCTATGTGGTCCTACTACAATAGGAAGCCTAAATTGTGATAGGTATTTCATGCTCTGTATTGATGATTGTTCTTGAATGACATGGGCTACTTTTCTTAGAGAAAAGACTCAGGCTATGGATAGGTTTAAAGTGTTCAAAGCAAGAGTAGAAAATGAAGTGAACCTAAGAATCAAGTGTTTGAGATCTGATAGAGGTGGAGAATTCACTTATGGTGATTTTAATGCTTTTTATGAAGATCATGGCATAAAGAGACACTTTTCTACTCCAAGAACCCCTTAGTAGAATGGAGTGGTTGATAGAAAGAACCAGACTGTACAAGAAGTTGCAAGAACCATGATGAAAGAAGAAAATGTACCCGATGTGTATTGGAGAGAGGCAATACACACTGATTTTTATGTTCTTAACAGAGTTTAGATCAAAGGAAGCAACACAAAAACTCCTTAGGAGTTATGGATTGGTAAGGCTCCTACTGTGAAATACTTTAAGGTGTTTGAAAGAAAATGTTACATTAAAAGAGATGATGAAAATCTTGGGAAGCTTGATGCTAGATGTGATGAAGGGATTTTCCTTAGATATTCAACTACCAGCAAAGCATATAGATGCTTTAATAAAATATTAAGGAAGAATGTTGAGAGTGCTAATGTGAAGGTTGATGAGGATATGCACAGACCAATTGAGATAAGTGAAGTTGAACCTGATGATCCTATCTGTAGACAAGTACCTAAAGAGAATAATGAGGAGAAAGAAGAAGAAGAAGAAACTTCAGAACTTGTAGTTAAGACTCCTAAGCATGTCCAGAAGAATCATCTAAAAGAACAGATAATTGGAGATAAGAGTGAAGGTGTGAAGACAAGAAGTAAAGTAGCAGTTGAGGTAAATTTGTGCTTACTTTCTAAAATTGAACCTAAGTCTATGTGTGAAGCACGGGAAGATGAAATTTTGGTTAGAGCTATGAAAGAAGAGTTGCAACAAATAGAGAAGAATCAGACATGGGAACTGGTTCCTAGACCTACGAATAAGAATGTAATTGGTTCAAAGTGGGTGTTCAGGAATAAGTTGAATGAAAATGGTGAAGTTATAAGAAACAAAACAAGACTTGTATGCAAGGGATACTCACAAGTTGGAGGCATATACTTTGAAGATACATTTTCCTCGGTGGCAAGAATGGAAGCTATTAGGATGTTTTTGGAATTTTATACCCACAAGGATTTCAAGATATATCAGATGGATGTCAAGTCTGCATTTCTAAATGGTGAATTGGAAGAAGTATACATAGAACAACCTAAAGGATTTTAGTTATCAGACAAACCAGATATGGTTTGTAAATTAAAGAAGGAATTGTATGGAATGAAACAAGCTCCCAGAGCATGGTATGCAAGATTGGATAGATACCTGACACAACAAGGATTCAACAAAGGCTTTCCTGATAGCAATCTCTACTTCAAAATGCAAGGTAACAAAATGTTGATAGTAGTAGTATATGTTGATGATATCATCTTTGGAGGAAATGAAAGTATGTGCAAGAGATTTGCAGAGGAAATGAAAAAATAATTTGAAATGTCCATGATTGGTGAGTTGAATTTCTTTCTTGAAATTCAAGTAAATCAAACTGATAAAGAGATAGTCATTTCACAATCTAAGTATGTAAAAGAGTTGTTAAAGAAGTTTGGAATGGATGACTCCAAATTGGTTAGTACTCCTATGGTGACCATATGTAAGCTGAGTAAAGATGATGAATTTGATAAAGTTGATCAGAGAAAATACAAATCTATGATTGGTGGACTGATGTATCTTATTGCTACCAGACCACATATCATGCATGTAGTATGTTTAGTTGCCAGATTTCAAGTAGATCCTAAAGAAGCACATGTTACAACTGTAAAGAGGATATTCAAATATCTTAAAGGTACACCGTATTATGGCTTATGGTATCCTAAGGATGTTGATTTCACTTTAAGTGCTTATACTGATGCAGATTAGGTTGGTTGTGTGAATGACCAAAAGAGTACCAGTGGAGGTGCTTTCTTTCTTGGCAGAAGATTGGTTTCTTGGTTAAGTAAGAAACATGACTCGATTTCTTTATCCACTCCATAAGCAAAGTACATTGTTGCAGCATCCTACTACACACAAGTTTTGTGGATGAAGAAAACTCTAAAAGACAGTGGAGTGGTATGTGATGAGCCTATTCCTATTTTCTGTGACAATACTGTAGACATGCAAAATTTACATTCTGCATTTGATCAGGATCATTTATCAACCGAACTAGATGTTGCATTAGGTCCATTCATCACCTTTAATCCATTCATTAAATAATCTCATTTATCAAATAAACATTATCATTCAACCTTCATCATCCATTTAATTAAATAAATCAGGAATCCATTTAAATCAAATCCTAAATCACTTTCCATCCTTTTCTGATTTAAATAAATCAATTATCAAAGTCCAAAATGTCAACTCATCTAATCAGCATTAATCAGCATGATCATCATCTAATCCTAATCTAATGCTAATCACATCCCACTTGCATTATCTAGACCTAGCCACTTGCACAATAAATCACTTTTATTGATTTATTAAAATCTCATTTTCTTTCAACATGACAAGTCAAACAGTACATTTATTGTCTTTTCTTTCTGTCCCTCTCAAAATTCTATTGCAAATTTAAATTCAAATTTCCTCTTGGCACTCTTCCCAAATCTTGCACAACCATTGACTATCTTCACATGATGACAAGTGTCCTTATCTCATTGGCAGAATCTTTAGTCCCACATTGGTCCCTCTTCAACACTTGGCATTTTGAAAATCTTTAAATAGGTGCATCATCCTCAAGCAAATCCTTCACAATCTATTGCAAGGTTACTCTCTTCATTTGAGATTTGATCTTGTTCACCATCACTCCACCATCTCCATTTGCATTTGCACAATTTGAGCTTTGATCAAGGATTGGGAAAGGGTCACTAGCACATGTGACACCAATCCAACTATGGAATAGGTAACTTGTGATTGCTTTCATGATGCTTGTAGCTTTCTTTCATCCTTTTGTTGCATGTTTTAAGCATTTTACAAGGTATTTCATAGAGGTATTTTGTTAAATTTGTGAAGTACTAACCCCTATATGAGTTTATTTTTTTGCAGATTTTAATGGATGCCTACATTT
>VDFB02168118.1:188402097-188461256 GCA_007258455.2 Sequoia sempervirens
GGTGTTTAAAGGAGAATGTGGTCTTTGATGGTTTTTCACATAATGTGTTGCCATCAATGACAAAGGGGGAGATTGTTGCAAGTATGAGCAAGTTTGGTGGTGTTGTCATTAATGTTTTCATTGATGTCAACATAGTTTAGAATGTTGTATATTGTGCATGTATAGTGTAGATGTTGTGAGTACATGGAGCTATCATTATGATGTTGCATATGTGCTGAAATGATAGGTTACCAAGTGCTTTTGAGAAAATTAATAAAGAGTGAAGTCAGAGTTATGTATGTGTTCAAAATGTGCTCTGGAATTTTATTTGTGTTTCTTCCATGTTGATCCTATGCTTGTGCAGATTTGAAGGTTTGTTTTTGGTGATTTGTTGGTGATATCTCCTAATTTGTTGCTACTGGTTTGATGGAAGGTGAAAGTTGTGTTCATCGGTGTGTGAACTGTTTTGGCATAGTTGTTATCTGTGGACTGGGAGAAATTTTTCTGCTACACAATCCTCTGCTATTTTGTTTTGGGTCTTGTGTATCTAGAATATGTATTTTAATGGTGTTCTCTAGGTTTGGGCAGAGATGTTCGAGTTTTGGTGCTTTGGAAAATGAGCTTCAGAGTTGTGTGGGATTGCATAGTTCGGATGGACTATTGGAAAGACTTCTAGAATGTTCGAGGGTTGTTACACATGTTGCAGATGTATCTGGAATTATCTAAGATGTGTTCACATGCATGATGAAGCGTGTTATGTCATCTGCATGTTATCTTCTTATTGGAAATCGTGTACTTCAATGTTCATTTGTGTTTTCATTAGGTTTGGTCAACCTGGTGTTTACACTTCATATGAAGAATTTTAATTTTAATTAAGGAAGCGTGTGGTTGATCCGAGACATTGTTTTTGGTCTTGGTTAAAAGTATTTAATTGTTCCACTCATTCTTTTCCACCATGGGAATGTTGAGTTGCCAACCTAGTTTGAATTTATGAAATGAAGCATATGTGGCCGACCTTGGAGAATGTTTCTAAGGTTGAAGATGGTATAAATGCAACTCGAGATGTGAAGGATTAGATGATGAAAAATAAATGAAGTAAGCCACAAGTGAAGAGAAGAGTTGTGCGAAAGTGAGTTGAGGAAGTAGTACTTCATTGTGTTAGATTCCTGAAAGCAGTGAGCTGAAGGTTTCTACAATCTTTTGATCAAGATTGTTGATGTGTATAAATTGTTGTGGTGTATCTTTCTATTATATTTTGTATCTATAGGCAATGAGCCTCCCTGTTTGATAGTGAGTCCTTTTTGTAGGCAATGAGCCTTTATATTTGGATAGTGAGTCCTATTCTATGCAGTGAGCCCTGGGCAGTGAGCTTCTTGTATTTGATTTTTCTATCACTTTATATTGTGAGTTAATCCTCACCGTGGTTTTTCCCTTATTGGATTTTCCACGTAAAATATGGTGTTCATTGTGTTTATTTACTTTATGTTATCTACATTTATTGTTCATACTTAATAACAGAATAGTGTGGTTGTGAAGTTGATAAGTGTTAGGAGTTTTATGTTCGAAATTGGTGACAACTGATTCACCCCCCCTCTCAGTTTTCCTATGCCTTTTAACAGTACCTAGCTAATTCACTCACTAGGGAATTAGGGGACATATTCACATGTTAAGTTTACTTAGGATATAATATTCTTTCTAGAAGTCTTAGTTGGCTTTTCTAGAACTTATCTTATCAAGCTAGTATTACTTGATTCCTAGGTAGTTAGTTTGTTAGTTGTCTCATGTAATAGGTTTAAGACACTTTTCATGATCTTGTCTAATCTTGTCTCTCAACCTTGCCTTTATAAGCAAGGCATACCATGTAATTCAACCATATTCAACCATTATTCAATCTTGCATTGTTGAGGCAAGCTTTCTTGCAATTCTCTCTCTTGTGGAAGTTGTTTTTGTCTAGCAACTATTTCTGGGGGTGTTGGGGAGTCACCATTTACTCTCGCATGGTATTAGAGCTCTCCAAGGTTGTAGATTCCTTCCTAGATTTGAGGGTTTCATGTTGGATTGAAGCTTTTTGTTGGGTGTAGATTGGCATTTCAAGGACCTCATGGTTGAGATCAGGTGGTCGCGTAGACGAATTTTGACTGTAAATTCGTCAATTTTGGGTGAAGTTATTTTTGAGGATTTTTCTTTTGTTGGGACAGCCTCCCAAGCAGTATGATTTTTCCTATTTTGCAGAAAAAATATTAAAAAATTTCTACGACATCTTATTAATATTTTGGGTAAATTTTTGTAATGTTTGGGAAAATATTTTTGTGGGGGTTTTATTAAAATTTTTGATGTAAATATGCCAAATATTTGACTAAATTTTTTTTAATAAAACCCCCACAAAAATATTTTCCCAAACATTACAAAAATTTTCCTGAAATATTAATAAGATACCGTAGAAATGTTTTTAATATTTTTTCTGCAAAATAGGAAAAATCATATCGCTCGGGAGGCTATCCCAACCAAAAAAAATTGCCTCAAAAAACAACTCTACACAAAATGGACGAATTTACAGTCAAAATTCGTCTACACGGCCACCTAATCTGAACAGTGAGGTCCTTGAAACCTCAATCTGCACCCAACAAAAAGCTTCAAGCCAACATGAAACCCTGAAATCTGGGAAGGAATCTGTAACCCTGGAGAGCTCTGATACCATGTGGGAGTAAATGGTGACTCCCCAACACCCCTAGGAACAGTTGCTAGACCAAAACAACTTCCACAAGAGAGAGAATGACAAGAAAGCTTGCTTCAACAATGCAAGATTGAATAATGGTTGAATATGGTTGAATTACATGATATGCCTTGCTTATAAAGGCAAGGTTGACAGATAAGATTAGACAAGATCATGACTTGTGTCATAATCTTGTTACATGAGACAACTAACAAACTAACTACCTAGGAATCAAGCAATACTAGCTAGATAAGATAAGTTCTAGAAAAGCCAACTAAGACTTCTAGAAAGAATCTTATATCCTAAGTAAACTTAACATGTGAATATGTCCCCTAATTCCCTAGTGAGTGAATTAGCTAGGTACAATACATTTATTCACACCAACATGTTCTCCTTCTTTCTTGTTAGATTTCAAATGATACAATAACTAGATATTTATAGGCATTTATTCTAATTTCACAAAAATTAAATCTCAATAACCAACATTTGCAACTTGAAATTCAAATATTAAAATGTCGACACAGACATATTCAAAATTGGGTCTCGAAAAAATAGAACTTAGATTCCCAAGGGCATCTCAGTCCTAGCCCTATTTTCTAGGAAATAGGGTGTTGTGGGCAAGACATTAAATGGATGCATTTGTCCAATGCTTGCAATTTCCCAAAAAATGGTAAAAATAGGCTATAGAATGCATAATTTAGGAAATTAGAGGGTCAATTAGGCTCAATAATTTAGGGGGAAAAAAACATAGTGTGAAATTGTCAAGGGTGACAATTTATGATGCTATAGTATTATTCAACAACCCTAATGGTTTCAAAACTTTCACAACATATATCCATGTGAGATTCAATGATATCAACTTTCATACTCCTCTAATATAATTATAAGAGCATAACCTTGTAAAATGCATTCCTTACATATTTTATCCCATGTCTTTGATATGTAGACTTAAGGAGGCCTAAAAAATAAACAAAAAATAATACCATAGCCCCAAAAAAGGTCCTCCAATAAATAAAATTAAGGTATGAATTCTCATTACCCTCACATGTGTAGAGCCATCCCAAACTAGAAAATAACTCTTATACAAACATATTTGACTTCCACCACTCAAGTTGGTATATTTAACTCCCAATTACTTCCTAATGAATCACTAATTTCATATTATACCCACTAATATTGGAAGATGCTCCAAATCCACTATATAATCCCCTAAACAATTCTTCATTCAATAATATTTAAAAGTCCACAAAGAATAATAAAATAATTACATATAGCCCTACCCTCACTTGGGTGTCTCATTTCTCCCTTTATGATTATTTGAGATACATAAATTATTTACTCACCAATGAAAATTTAAATAACAATAGACCTTAGGATATACAATGTGAATAGCATACCTAATTCTAACACTTAATAATTAAGAAATGCAAAATATCACATAAATACACAATAAAAATAAATAATGCATGCGACACAAAATATATATTTAGAAAAGACATAAATCTATTTTGATAATAATACAAATACTTAAAATTGTGATTAACTCAAACCAAAAAAAAAATGAAAATACATCACTTGATGTTTAATTGAGAAACTAAAACCTACTCAAAAACCTGTAAAATAATGAGAATAAACCATTATTTTTATTATTTCAAATGAAATAAAATAAAATTAAAGTTTTTTTCTATCATAGTGCATACCAAATTTTATTACATTCAACCAACCCTTAATAAACTCTTTCAATCACTTTACAATTAATTCATGGAGCTAATATCTTGATTATTAAAGACAAAACAAAAAAATAGTTTTAATGAGAATTTCTTTTTTTTTGCTAGCTACATTTATAAAATAAATTTCATAAGTTTTAAGAAAAAAATAATCAAGTTACTCACAAAGAGATGCATGAGTCAAGTAAGAACTCACCCAATCTTAGAACTACGGTCCAAATGAGGCAAAGAAAAATTAGCTATCATGCCCACAAGTTAGTGTACTTACCAAGAGTTAAATGTGGCCTCCATAATTTACCTTCAAACTAATATTTTTTAGTAAAATTGTAGTGGTGCCAAAGGATAAGGTCATTTAATGCCCAACAATGTAAACATTTGACAAGTTCTAGGAAAATAATTGTACACCACAAAAGGAAAAAGTTTCATCACCAAACTTGATTAGAAGATGTAGGTGTCCTTAGGAGGATTCTCAAATTCCTTAACAACACCTTTCCCAAAAAATAATTATGCATCTAATCTCTTCTTTCATAATTTGAGGGATAAAATTTTAAGATAATTCATAGTCATCACATGGACCATTATCTAAATCAATGAACACATGTTGTGATTCAAAAATTAGAGAGACTCAAATTTTCCCTTATTCTTTAGAAAATAATTATACTTTTAATCTTTTCATATTTTTAGGGATAAATATCAAAGAACACAAGTCATGGTTAGCACATGCAACATTATATAAATCAATTAACAAGTGTTGTGATTCAACAATTACTAGAAAAAATTAAATTTGCTCTTATTCATTGGAAATTTTTTTCCATGTGTCAACATTATACATTTATAAAGCAAGAATCCAAAAAAATGTTAAAATCATAAGAAACTTGAAAAATATGATTCATATTTTTCATTTGTTCAAGAAAGAAGTTGAAGAAATTGACTACAAGAGTTGTTATGTTTGGATGATTTGATAAAGACTAAGAAGCAAGTTTAATGTTTGTAGTTTCTTGATTAGAAAAGTGGAGAGAAGTAAGGTGTCTGATAAAAAAAGCTAAGAGAAAAAAAATCATAGAGGAAACTAGATGTGGAAATAAGAATATCTAATAATATGGTTGATAACCTTGTACATTATGATTAATAAGTATGAAGCTAGGAGATTTGCTTGCCTACATTGACAAAGAAGGTTACAATCATGATAAATTTGATAATCAAGCTAATCAAATATTTCCCAAATATAATGGCCCAAAGAATAAAGATGAGAAAGGGCCAATTACAACAATCAAAAAAATCATTTCAAGTTTGAATACAACTCCCAACTATTTACACTAGTTTAGATGATACAATATTTCATCAACTACAATATTGCTACCTACAATCTATCATCAATGTACCTTGGCATAACCATATTGCACTACAGACATGATTTTTTTAATAAAATTTTTATGACACAATCAACTTGGAAATGACTATAAAAAACATATTTCCCAAGGATATAAGCTTGGAATTATTCAAATATAAGGTGTTTACCTATTGGAATAAGAACCAATTTAGTATGTACATGTAACAAATGATTTTTTTATTTTTCCATGATTGTTCCACAACCTCAAGTAGATCCATGTTAAGGAATTCTCTCAAATCTTAATAAAATTAAGTTAGAAATCATCATGGTTCCAAGATTTACTCTAGAAAATGAGAAAATTACTAAATTGAGTTGCTCCAGAGTTGGTGGTGGCATACATAGAAATTTTGAATACAAAATCACCAAATTTTGCGACGGATTTAGCACCTAATTTAGCACCAGATTTAGCGCCAGAAATTTGGTGTCGGCAATAGCATCTCCTTTAATGTGGGGAATAGCGCTGAAAATTGGCATTAGAAATAGCACCTAAATTGGCACCCAAGTTGGCTTCCAGTTTTGCTTCCATGTCTGCTCGCATTTTGGCTTCTAGTTTTGCTCCTACTTTTGCTCCCAGTTTTGCTTCCAAGTTTGCTTCCAATTTTGCTTCCACTTTTGCTTCCAATGTGACATCCATTTTTTCTTCTAGTATTGCTTCCGATTTGGCATCCATTTTTGCTCCCATTTTTGCTTTCGTTTTTGCTCCCATTTTTGCTTCTAGTTTTGCTCCCAGTTTTTCTTCCAATTTTGCTTCTGGTTTTGCTTCCACTTTTGCTTCCAATGTTGCTTCTAGTTTTGCTTCTAGTTTTTCTTTTGATCTTGCTTCCAGGTTTGCTTCTGATTTTGCTTCCAAATTTGCTTCAGTTTTGCTTCCTGCATTCCTTCTAGTTTTGCTTCCAATTTTTCTTCCCGTTTTGCTTCTAGATTTTCTTGAACCAGGTTTGCTTCCAATTTTGCTTCCAATTATGCATATAGTTTTGCTTCCAATTTTGCCTCCGATTTTGCTTCCATGTTTGCTTCCATGTTTGCTTCTGATTTTGCTTCCAAATTTGCTTCAATTTTTTCTTCTTGTGTTCCTTCCAATTTTGCTTCCAATTTTTCTTCCAGGTTTGCTTTCGGTTTTGCTTCCAATTTTGCTTTCAATTTTTCTTCCAAGATTGCTTCTTGTTTGCTTCTAGTTTGGCTTCCATTGTTGCTTCCTTTTTTTCTTCTAAAAATGCTTCTTGTTTTGCTTCTTGTTTTGCTCCCAATTTTGCTTCCAGTTTTGCTTCCAGGTTTGCTTCTAATTTTTCTACCAATTTTTCTTCCAAGATTGCTTCTAGTTTGTTTCTACTTTGGCTTCCATTGTTGATTCCTTTTTTTCTTCTAAAAATACTTCTTTTTTTGCTTCATTTATTAATTTAATATGTTTTAATTCAATTTAATTAGTTAAATATATGATGCCTCTTAAATAACTCATATGATTATAGAGTAAGTAATTTAATTATTTAACTCATATGATTAAATAACAAGATAATTATTATAACATGATCATCATCTATAATTAAAATAAGTGAGTCAAATATCTATAATTCAATTGAATTTGACAACATCCATCCTGAGCAGTAAATTAAAATCATCATACGTAATAAATATCCATCCAAAAATCATTGACCACTTTTAATATATATAAATTGACAAGTCAATACTAATAAGATCATCATCATATATAACTAAAACAAGTGAAAGTCAAATATGCTAGTAGATCAATAACATGTGAAAATGATACATGTCCAACGGTTGACATAATTCAAAATGATACATGTACAAATGATATAAGTAAAAAAGATAAGTTATTTAACTCAAATTGATACAAGTCAAGATGATACATGTCCAAATGATATAAGTGAAAATGATAAATTTCAATATGATACAACTCAATAATATGGTATTGTAGGCCGTGAAAATGATACACATGATAGTAACCATGAAAAGAGTCATCATAACGATATATCAACAATGATCCATGATGCAATCTATATGATCGTGAATGTCACTGGGTACTACCAGCAACTACCTCATCATCATCATAACGATATATAAGCAATGATCCATGACACAGTCTATATGATCATGAATTTTGCTAGGTACTACCAGCAACTGCCTCATCATCATCACCACCATCGTGATCATCATCATTGTCATTTTCGTCATCATCCTCATCCTCGTCATCATCATTTTCATTAGCCTCAGTGTCTTCCGTATCTGCGTCATCATCATCCTCTGCCATTGAACTATATTGACATAACCAATATTTTCTAGATCTATATCATGATGAGGATCATCTTGATCTTCTGGAAGACCCATGTTCTGCAAAAAAACATTTAAAATGAAAAGTTATTATTTATTTCATGCAATATAATTTTTTTTCTGTTATATATCTAATATTGAAACATATGAGATGAAACCATAATCATATTACATCATATCAAATTGCACATACCATAATAAAATTTCAAAAAAGTTACAGCTAATATGTGATTCCAATTATGTAAAACATGCAACAATTCTAATAAATGTTAGTAAAGATGATAAAAAAATTTGTTATACAATTTAACTATCAACTGTAAATTCTATTACATAACCTTAAGTGCCAACCCTCTACAAAAGAATGAGGAAATTGCAAGAAGATTGGCTGCAAGGGGAATTGGTACAGGAAATGGACATGGCTCTTCCAGGCCATCCACTGAGATGGTTTCATACAAAAATGTGAAAGATATCCCCATTTCTAGAGAGCTCATGATTCAGGTTGATACAAAAAATGATTTTGTTCTAGTACCCATATATGGTATCATGGTTCCATTTCATGTAGTCACCATCAAGAGTGTTACAAGCCAACAAGATGGAGGGAATTCTTATATAAGGATAATTTTCAATGTTCTAGGTACTGGCTTTAATGCCAACTACATGCCAACATTGAAATTCCCTAGCAGTATTTATGTTAAGGAAATTTCCTTTAGATCCAAGGATTCAAAGCACATCAACCATGTGGTACAAATGATTAAATACCACAGATGATCTATAGCAATGAAAGAGTCTGAAAAGGAAAAGAGAGCTACATTGGTGACTTAGGAGAAAATTTAGCTTTAAAAAAAAAAAGGCAATTAAGCTCGCAGACTTTTGGATCAAGCCAACATTTGGTGGAAGAGGAAGAAAGATGACTGGAACTCTAGAGGCACACCATAATGGATTTTGGTATTCAACCATGAGAGTAGAAGAGAGAGATGATATCATGTATAGAAACATAAAGCATGCATTCTTCTAGCTAGCAGAGAAGAAGATGATTACTTTGCTTCATTTTCATTTGCATAACCATACCATGGCATGGGAACCAAGAAGACCAAGGATGTATAGTTTTATGTGGAGGTAATGGATGTGGTCCAAAATTTAGGAGAGGCAAGAAGGTCAATGTATGATCCTGATGAAATTGAGGAAGAACAGCAAGAGAGGGACAAGAAAAATAAAATAAAAGCATAGCTTCAAGGATTTTTCAAGTGAGTCAAAGAGCTATGGGATCAACATCATCTAAAATATTTTGAACTAGAGTTTGATATACCATTTAGAGAGCTTGATTTTCATGGAGTTCCTTTCAAATCCCCTTCTTTTATTGTTCCTACAGTAAACTGTTTGGTAGAGTTGATGGAATTACCTTTCTTAGTAATCACTATTAGTGAGATTAAGATTGTTAATAAATTAGGCGCTAATTTCCTATATCAATGAAAGAGTTTGAAAAGGTAGAGAGAGCTACATTAGTGACTTAGGAGAAACTTCAACTTTCAAAAAAAAAGGCAATTAGCCTGGTAGACTTGTGATTAGGCCAACATTTGGTGGAAGAGGAAGAAAGATGACTAGAACTCTAGAGGCCCACCATAATGGATTTTGGTATTCAACCATGATAGCAGAAGAGAGTTGATATCATGCATCAAAACATTAAGCATGCATTCTTATATCCAGAGGAGAAGGAGATGATTACTTTGCTTCATTTTCATTTGCATAACCTTATCATGGTGTGCGAACCAAGAAGGTGAAGGATGTCCATTTTTATGTGGAGGTAATGGATGTGGTCCAAACTTTAGGAGGGGAAAGAAGGTCAATGTATGATCCTGATGAAATTGAGGAAGAATAGCAAGAGAGGGAAAGGAAAAATAAAATCAATGCAGAGTTTCAAGGATTTGTCAAGCGAGAAAGAGAACTACAGGAGCAGCCTCATCTAAAATATTTTGAACTAGAGTTTGATGTACCATTTAGAGAGCTTGGTTTCCATGGAGTTCCTTTGAAATTCTCTACTTTTATTGTTCCTACGGTAAACTGTTTGGTAGAGTTGGTGGAATTACCTTTATTAGTAATCACTATTAGTGAGATTGAGATTATTAATCAATTAGGCACTAATTTCCTGTAGCAATGAAAGAGTCTAAAAAGGCAGAGAGAGCTACATTGGTGACTCAGGAGAAACCTCAGCTTTCAAAAACAAAGGCAATTAGGTTGGTAGACTTGTGGATCATGCCAACATTTGGTGGAAGAGGAAGAAAGATGGTTGGAACTTTGGAGGCCCACCATAATGGATTTTGGTATTCAACCATGAGAGCAGAAGAGAGAGCTGATACCATGTATCAAAACATTAAGCATGCATTCTTCTAGCCAACAAAGAAGGAGATGATTAATTTGCTTCATTTCCATTTGCATAACCATATCATGGCATGGGAACCAAGAAGACAAAGGATGTCCAACTTTATGTGGAGGTAATGGATGTGGTCCAAAATTTAGGAGGGGAAAGAAGGTCAATGTATGATCTTGAGGAAATTGAGGAAGAATAGCAAGAGAGGGACAAGAAAAATAATATCAATGCAGAGTTTCAAGGATTTATCAAGCTAGTAAGAGAGCTATGGGAGGAGCCTTGTCTAAAATATTTTGAACTAGAGTCTGATGTACCATTTAGAGATCTTGGTTTTCATGGAGTTCCTTTCAAAGCCTCTGCTTTTATTTTTCCTACAGTAAACTATTTGGTAGAGTTGGTGGAATTGCCTTTCTTAGTAATCACTATTAGTGAGATTGAGATTGTTAATCTTGAGAGAGTAGGACTTGGGAAAAAGGAATTTGATATGGCTATTGTTTTCAAAGACTTCAAATGAGATGTACTCCGCATTGACATCATTCCTCAATCTTTGCTTGATGGCATCAAGGAATGGTTGAACTCGATGGATATAAAGTATTATGAAAGCATAATCAACTTGAATTGGTAGCCAATTTTGAAGACTATTAATGATGATCAAAACAAATTTATTGAAGATGGTGGTTGGGAATTTTTGAATATGGAAGCTAGTGATTCTGATTATGATAATTTAGAAGAGTCAGATCAAGGATATGAACCCTCTGATGTAGAAGAGGAATCAGAATCAGATGAGGAAGATTTAGAAGATGAATCTCTTGTGGAGTTAGACGAGGATGAAGAAGAAGAAGATTTTGAAGGGGAGGAAGGTAAAACATGGGATGAATTAGAAGTCAAAGCCAAAAATGCAGATAAGGAAAAAGGAGACGAGTCTGATAGTGAAGAGGAAAGGCAGCAACGAAAGGTAAAAGTTATAGGGAAGTCTCGGGCACCTAATATTAGAGATTCAAGAGGAATGCCTACCAAGAGGCATAAAGTTAAATGAATTGAGTTCATCTACATCCTTATACTATGTATTCATGCACATAAATGGTTCAGCTATTTATGCAAATGATGCATATATGTTAACTTGATCAATGTTTTTACTTCGGTAGTTTGACTTCTATGACAACCAACCATTAGGCCATTCTGTGTGCGAGCACGTTTGTGTTTTTAGTTACCTTTTTTGGATAGCTCTACTTGGTGTTAAGGACATTCCATTTATCTTTTGAATGTTAAGAAGTCTATTATTACACGCTTCTCTATGTTGATCAGATTAGGTTGTAGGTTTTTTACTGCTGATTTCTTTATTTATGGATTTTTTTAACTTGGAAGACAGGAATTTACTACCTTTTTTAAAAATTAGATGGACAAATTAAGTGGTTGGTTAGCTATGCCAAGTGATGTTGTAACGCCCTGTCTTGGTTACCGTTAATACAAAGTGTAAAGAATGAAATTTACCAAACAATTTTTTTTTAAGATATTTAATTTACACAATTGCCATAAGGTTTCCAAGACGACGTTACTTAATTGTAATAAATAAACTCTACACACCATCTTAAGCATAAGTTCAAAATTTAATGCCATGAATGGTTCAGTTTACAAACCTTATTACAATCGAGAAACCATAGATCTAGATTACAACAAGAGAGATTTTAATAAATCTCGATACATCCAAAGTTGGTACAATATGAATGCTCTTATACAAGAGGTAATTTTTACAAAGTTGATAGTGATCATATCACAACTAATATCCATATCCACGAACATGCTTCACATCCACAGTCATGAAAATGAAGTAATTGGAACTAGCTACAAGCATAGGATCATCTGCAAGAAAATACAAGGTGTAGCACGATTTCCTCCCAACCACGTGGAACCCGAAGGTCCACTCCCTCCATGCTAGGAGATAATGATAGGTCCACAAGCAAAGAAGACATAACATTATGTTTATGTGGTTTGCAAATTCACATCACGACATAATGATTAAAAATCATAACAGATACAATGCCAGTAACAAATCACATCAAATATAAATCTGAACACAAGAATCACCATCATGGTATAGACTAAGAGTGTCATCACACTGTCAGGATAGGTTACCTTGGTGAATCTTCCTAGACTACCAGTCCTCTCCAAGAGTTACCCTGGTAGCCTCTACCGATTCTCGGCCCCTATGCAGACCAATGTGGAGTCACTTCATCTTTCAAGAGGACAAGATGATGACTTGCCATTCCAGGCCTTCTTAACCTTTTCTCAACCTAAACGAGCATTAAGATAGTAGGCGAGGCACACTTTTATCTGAATTAGTGTTTATAACTTCCCAACGCATAATTCATTAGTTAGGTTTTCACTGAATTAACACACCTACGATAGGTTACCCAGACAATCACTTCCGGATTTTGGCCCCTATTGCAAGCAACTCTTTCTATAACATGACTCAACATAAGATTCTAGGGGTTGCTTTCAAGTATAAAGATCAAAATCACAGTGTTTACGTTCTCCATTAGAGACTGACCATAAATCTCTATTATGCTTCTATAGACAACGACAAAATATGCAATATTACATCCCAAGTAAAAATCCTTGCAATTGAGCAATATGATCAATACGTAAAACACTAAACAACACCATTTTCTCTTTCTTAGCCTTTAGAGAAAACAAAATAATCATCATTATCATTATGGATATATACACAACCAATAGTTTCATTTAATCACTCTCAATGAATTAAAATTTTTCTAATAAGCAAACTATTGAGAATAACATAAACTAAAGTGTGCTAATTTTACAATATGAATCTTGCTTAACTATTTTTGATGAAATTAAAAATAAACATTTCAATATTGTGTGTAAACACTCCCAACAATGATATTTAACAAATTTCAATAAATAAAGAATATACTTAATATAAGCTATAGACGTTATTGTGTTTCTAATACTTTCAAGATATAGATTTTACTAATATTATATTATTAGAACAATATAAATTCTTTATGTATTAAAATTCCAATACCTTAAAAAAATAAAAGAAACAATATAACTCAAAACTAAAGTTACTAAAGACTTAAACTTAACTAACATTTGTGCTTATTCAATATCTAATATTAGATAGATCTACTAACACAATTATTTGTTTCAAGAATCTGCCACCGAATGATTCTTACAATGATAATTTGTATCAAAGACAAATTCTTACGTCTAATTTATATTTCCACTGGTAGTATGAGGTGTGTTAACTGAAACTGAATTTCTTTTCATGCAAAGAAAATTCGCTCAACAATTAATAGTGAAAGTATTAGATAAGATCACGACTGATAGATATATATTTATAAATGGCCATGCATTACAATTACAGATTATACATGCAAAAATCAAGGATTCTCATAGTAGTAGATAAATTTGATGTTTAGATTAAGGTCAGATAAGATTAGAAGCGGCGCTGACCATGACAAATTAAAAGATGAAACAAGATAGCATACTAGATAATTATTATTCACAGTTACAGACAGAAACAACAAAAAGAATAGCGTCCTAATTTTGGCAAGAGATATTTTGGCCACCGGATTCAGTTCAGGGAGATTTCAATACACTAATAAATTAATTATTGCCTTTGCTATTGCGTTGGAGAAGATAAAGTTCAGGTGAATTGAATTTTAATGACACACATTATTTCCTTTCAAAGTAACAAATATGATATAAAGATAACACCACTTTACTAGGGAAGTTGCGCAGTATTTCCTAAGGAAGAATTTCATAAAAGAATCTACAATAGAATAGTGATCTATAGGTTTCTACAATGCAAACTGAAGTTAAATATACTTCCCCTATTCGAGCGCATGTCTAGATCATTCTTTATAGTTTTCAGAGAGGTTAAGACAAAATAAAAGGTGAAAGCATTGCCGTGTTGAATAGAGATCTTCAACGCAAAAATATAAAGCATTATTTATAATGAAATATTATAAAGGCAAAGAAAGGAAGATAAGATATAGGCATCCACATATAAAAGAAACTCAGGGAATTGGTAACTAATGTGATGCACAATTGCTTACAGTGTTGACTATAAATGGGGTCTGTATTATCAAGATAAATACTATATCTTAAATTATTTATAAAATTATTCATAGTTTTCTTAAAGATTGAAAACAAAGAGATGACTATAATAAAATTTAGAGATTCATTCTTCTATTGTGTTGTATAATAATTATATATTTCAACAGATCAAAGGATATACATGAGTGATCAACCTCTGTTTTCAAACCTAAGAATATATTCTAGATTCTATTTCCTTGAATTCTTAGTATTTTGATTTATCTATATTTTCAAAAATATATGATTGCTTAATCTAACAATTTTCTGTTTAATTTGCAGGTTTTACAAACCACTATTTTTCCAAAAAGTTCATAAATGAAATATTTATAGAAACACAAAAAGAAGAAAACCTGGACAATCTTGGAAATCGAGTTGAAACAAACTTTGAAACCTTTGCTGATTCCACTATCAACTTTTCCAGACTTCGACGGTGAAATTCAAATCAATCAGCTTCAAATTACGCTTGTAAACAAAATATAAAAAGAAAAGTTCTTCCGAAACAATTGTCATGAAACAAACTGCTAAAAAATCCTCCCTGAAAGTTCTTCCTGTGAATGCCCAAATACCAATTTTCCCAAAAGATCTTAATTCATGCAATTCACTTTCAATCACAAAACTTAACTGATAGATCATCTTGCATTGAAAATAGATCGACTAGTTTAACTCATTCTTTAAAATATCAGAACAGACCTTTAACTGACAATCAAAGATACTTATCTCATCAAAAATATCTTTCCTTAATAATATCTATTTCACATAATTCAAGTTGCATAGTTAAATCAGTAATAATAATATTTTAATTAAAAGCATTACAAAGAATTAACTTTCACTAATAAATTCAACAACTTATTTAATTTAACTTAATAAATTAAATCACAAACATTGGTATAAACATTAATAAACATTTAATAAAATAAATATTAAATACGCAAACACAAAATAATATATATATGAACACGACAAGACAAGCTGGACTACACGGGGTAACACAAAGATACTCGTTCAAAAATGAGCAATGGTTTAAAAGGACCTGTCAATACCTCCGACAACATATTTATATTGAATTAGGGTACGCTCAGACCTAACAAGCAAGTGGAGCCATTACCCGGTACCTGTGTCTGCAAGAAAACATCAAGGTTAAAACATATATATATATATATATATACTCATGTTAGAAAACACACCGTGAATAAGAATTGCAGCATAGCAGGGTACTCATGAATGAGTAATGCTACACTATCTTATTCACCGACACAAACGAGCAAGATCAATCATAAACAATCATAACAATAGGATAAACATAATAAATAGTCATAAACAATAAGCCACATCATGAATGAATCTATCACAATATCATCAAACTAACATAACTAAATAACATGATGTCAATGTATCATTAACAAAATCAAACCAACATAGTATCCAAAATCACCTTTGAAAAGAAACAACATAGTATCAAAGTAATCTAAAGCATCTATCAATCAAACCGAAAACAAACTAAAACAGGATGTCACAGCGGGAGGGTCACTACAAATGTAGACTAGAAGTATATCTATAGGATGCCTACCAAAATGCATCAAAACATTCTTACATGTTAAAAGAATGGCATCATCATGAGGAAGGATGGAAAAGATGCATGTGGATCACCTTGTAGAATGGCAACATGAATTCAAGGAAGCACTCCTTAAGATACCATGTTTGAGAGAAAAGAAGATAAATGAAATAAAAATGGGACTAAGTTACTCAAATGATATAACTCATAACATAAATGAGGACACTTAAGAGATATTAAAAGACAATGGTCATTAATTAAAAGATGCGATGAAAATAAGGCATGAATGTCACCCACTACCCTTTAAGGAAAACATTATTTTTTCCTGAACATGAAATAACAAGACAATTGAGTGGGATCTAGGGCCAATAGAGAAGCACTTTAGAACCCATCCTACGCATCAATAACCAACTCAACACAAGAAATGAAGATTGGCATATTAACACAACAATATCCAACTAAGTTATTGAAAGTCAACTATCGATACCTCATTCTCAATCCAGATTAAAAAATTGGCCCGCATTTTGCTTTGTAACTTTTCCTTTCCAAATTGCTTTGGATGTTGGCCATATTTCTCCTCCTGTCAAAACATGGCACATGGACTAGTTAAACTAAGTAATATGCAATAATTTAATTTTTCCTAGGGAATTAAAAAAAAATCATTTAACATATTAAATATACTTACAAAATTACAGATCAAGGCCCGTAAACCTTTCTGGCCACTGTGATGCATGGGATGAAGTTTTTGAATCCTAGCCTTGGAGGCCTTGTCCTGAAACATATACTAATTCAATTTAACTTTGCACAAATAAAATTTAAAAATCGTTTAATAAATTTGATATAATCTTATAAGAAAATTCAAATACCTATGTACTCTCCTCACCAGACTTCCTTTGTGCTTCAGACTTCTCATATGCTTTTACAAGGTCTTTCCATACTTTGACACTTACATCAATTGGCCTTTTTTTGAGCCTTAGATCGGGAGGGATTTTTTTATCTTCTTTGTTTGGTTGCACCGAAACCTCTTACAATTTTCAAACATTCATAGCTTTATCTTCTTCATAGACCAACCTGTACCAAATTCAGTCTCCATGTCATTGATAACTTCTTTTTGCAGGTGTATGGGTATCTTTGAGAATGGAAAATGTAGAGGGTCAAATTTGAACCGTTGAAGGCATGATTCCTTCAACCTATTCACAAACCCTTTTCTAGCATCTGTCATTCAAAATTCCCTTGAAACCACATCATATTCTATCTTCTTATTGTAGGTACCAATGCAAGAATGAAAACTTGGCGTGGTGGAAGAATTATGTGTCCCAAGAGTGGGTGGGACAGTGGAAGCCTCTACTCCATGTTCTACACTCCTAGAGTTTATTGTTATTGATTTCCTCCTAGATCTTTTGTTCAATCCAGGACTACTTGGGGAATCAATTGATTCCCTTTGACACGGTTTATTTGGTTGCAATGCTTGAGGGGCTTCGCTAGAACAATTTTCTATGTATCTGGAAAGTATTGTCCAACACACATCATCTAAATTTTTCACTACCTCTACCCCCAATATGGAAGCCAATGCCTCTTTATCTTTGTCAGTCACATGCCCCTATATATATATATAATGAATTTCTTCTTTTAAATTTAAAAATAAAAAAACTAAAAAGTAAAAATTAAAGAAACTAGGGAAACATTTACAAATCTATAAATTGACAATAAATTACCTCATTGTGGCTAGATTCTTCTCCCTTTGTTCTCTTCCCTCTATCACTTGAAATTTTGAGGCGACCTAGGGAAAATTAATTTCGTCCAGTCTATGGAGGCAAAAGAAATACACACTGTCAAGTATGAAAGTTTTCATCCAGTTTGTGGTATGAAAGTTTTACCTTGAATGACTCTCTTTCTAGATTTAAATGCCTATGAATCAATTGCTTGCGCACTTGTATAGAATATAAATATATTTGAAAGGATATAAATATATGCAAAATGAAACAAATGTATTGTAAAAAAATCAACGCTTGCGCAACTGTATAGAATGGTAATCTTGGGGGATAAAAAGGGCGTGGAGTGTGGTTTTATGAGAGTTAACATAGATAGGTCCCATGCTCAAGTCACATCTGTTGATTAGAAAGAAAATGAATTTGTGTGCACAATCAATTCGAAACCATGAGCTCATTGTTCTATAACAGAATAAGTGAAAATTAGTAATAGCTAATTTAAGCCTGAAGGTCTCACAAATTTGAGGAAATGATCTATTATTTAGCTATCAGACGTCTCAAAAGCCCTATCTCCTTGTATTGTCTTGACCAACCTCTGTTCCCACAAGACCTAGCTATAGTAGGGCAGATGCAGTTTAACAAATTGTCTTGAAAGCACTTGACTACTTTTTTATGGAAGGAAGGTCTGAGAAATTGAACCAGAAACTGAAAGCTTGGGATGTGAATGATAAGTGAACCAAGGAATTGGGGTTTCAAAAACACATTCTGTAGACACCGAAATTTGGTTTAGGCCTGCGACTTCCACATTCTTCATAATTCATATTCTTCATGGTCATGATTAAATAATGTCAATTATTTAATTATTCTTTATAGTCTTCATTTCTTCTATTGATTAAATAATCTTAATTATTTAATTAATTCATCTTCTTTTATTTCTTCTATTAATTAAATAATCTTAATTATTTAATTAATTCACACTTTTCTTTATTCTATTTGATTAATTAAATAAACACTTTTTATTTAATTATCTTACTAATTAACCTTATTCGTCTTGTCAAATTAAATAAATTCTTATTTAATTTATTCTTTATCCTATTTCAACTATAACTAAATAAATTCTTTATTTATTTAATTATTCATTTAAATTCCTTCATCATTTAATTAAATAAATCTTATTTATTTAATTATTCTTCAAATATCAAATCTTGAATTAAATGAATTATTTAATTCATTAATTCTATTTTAACGCATTCCTCTATATTTTAGATAATTATGTGAGTTATCTAAGTATTCACTTTTACTTGACTCGACATCTATTTTAATCTCTTCGTCAAGTTAGTCAATCGTCCAGTTCTAACTCAATTATGTGTACATGTGAATTAATTAAATATTATTATTTAATTAATTAAGTGTTGTGTGTGCATTCAAACAGAGAGTCGTTATAATCAATCTTCATCTTTGTCATGCAAAGATATTTCTTTTGTTTTCGAATGCCTAACTGAAGATTAAATCATTTATTTAATCTTTAATTCTATTTCTAATTCGAATCACTCATGTCATCACTGTCAGTTATCAAAATGCATGTCTAATCAGTCAATCTCAACCATCTGTTGATCTTTCGATCTTGGTCTATCGTTTGAATAATCAATTTTCTATAAATTGATTTGTCATTCTTCATTCTGATCTCTCTCAAAATCTCTCTCGAAAACTCTCATGAATTTTATAACTTTTGAGAGCACTTTGTCTTGAATCTTCGATATTTTTCTAATCACTATCTTAGTCTATACTTGCACGAACTTGAAAATTTGAGGGCAATTATACTACACAAGCAAAATGGAGAAGGGAAATTGAGATGAATCATGGAAATACGTTTGAAAATTGGTGAGATTATTCAAGTTTTACTTACGTATTTACTTTCCCATGTTCTTTGTTGCTTAACGAATGAATTTGCATTTTAGATTTTAGTATTGTATGCATGTGTGCTTCTAATGATCTTCTTTGTTTTCTATTGTGCAAAGCTTTTATTTGGCGTTACATTTGGTGAACTCTACGTGAAGACACCATCTTCGTGAATCCGTAGATCCTTTAATTTTGGTTTTTGTAGATTTTTCGTACAGAATGACGCATGTGAAGTTTTTGCACCGCAATTGAATTTCTGAACTGCATCTGATAGATAAATGACGCATCTGACAATTCCTAAACCGCAATTGATTTCCCGAGCTGCAACTGAAACATAAATGACGCATTTGAATGGTAACGAAGCGACACAATTGACTGGTAACATTTTATTTTTTGCTTTCGGCAATCTGGAATTTTCAATTTATTTTTCGTGTTACTGATATTTGATTTTCAGCGTGTGGCCATTTGGAGTTAACAAGCTTTTGCAGGATGATTGACAAAGACAATATTGAAAATTACTAATGAGATCTTCTGCAGGATGCTTGTCAAAGACCCTAGTTAAATTTTGAAACAGATTGTTTGGTAGCGTAGCAAATCTTTCATTTGGTTAAAATTAACAAGTGTCTACTGTGTTTGGTGTGAAAGCACTAGTCTAGTTACCCTTACAACTTGGTATATTGAAGTATCCTCTCCCCTTGCACATCTGTGTGATCCTGGGTGTAAGAGAAACTGTTACCAACTCTAGAACTTGGGCCTGTTCTGGTGGGAAAAAATACTCACCCCAAGACGACTCAGATCGGTAGCACCCTGAACCCGAGGGACTTCCAGCCAGTATATAAAAGTGGGTTCTTGAGGAAACCCTAAGAATCACGAGTGTGGTTCTGACGAGATGGATCCGAAAGGGGACTTGCGTCGTATGGATCACACCCCACGAATGGAATGCCCGAATTAAATACTCTTTGTTATAGAGACCAACCTATTTGTGGCCGTTGCTTGGTATAGTGCAGGGTACAGTATCATGCCCGAAGATACTCACTACTGATCCCCTTGAGTAGAGATAGCAGTTCTTGGGAGGTCATTGCCCAAAGAATTCAGAATTGGTGTGCTCAAAAGACGTTAATGAGCCATGGAGGGGAGCCAATGCCACCAAATTCCTAAGCTATCTGCTCTCGAGAAGGAAAGGTGTTCATCACCAATCTGGGGTATAATAGGTGGGCTATACCAAGTATACAAACCCTAGGCCTTTGGCCTATTAGGATGTGCTTGTCTGTTATCACTTTAAACATTCTTTGAGTCCAAAATCAAAACTGAAAACACTTTGTCTTACGATTGTCTTTAATTGTCTGAATTTGATCACGAAAATCAGAGTCAGTTTAAGTTTCATGTTACTAAAAATTCATAGAGAGTCGCAACTGTTCACCAGAAACATGCATCTAATTTTTAGAGTCACATCTGTTAGGTTTTGAGTCGCATTTGTTAATATTGAGTCGCATCTGTTAATATTGAGTCGCATCTGTCGGTATAGCTCGCATTTGATTTAGAAAAACCGCATGCGTTATATTCTGGGTCGCATCTATCAGTTAGAGTCGCATCTATAATTTTTGAATTGCATCTGTTAGTTTGGACCGCAATTGTTAAACTTGGACCGCATCTGTTAAATCCTGCGACGCATCTGTCTGATTATCAAAAAATCAAAATTCAGTCACTGTCCAGTCAACACGGTTATATCAGTTTCAGTGGTCTTCGCACAAACAGTCTTTGAAATAGAAACCTAAAATGATTTGCTCAATTTTGCATCCTTTAGGTTCATTCAGTCATTACCATAGTTGTCTTTAGTTAGAGTTTAGCTTCATCTTAGGGTACATATCACCTTGCATTAGACTTCTAGAAAGGTCACTTTTACAAACTTTAGGAGTAGTTCACCATCTACACTCTAGAAAGGTCATAGTGTCAACAAAATTTGTCATTGAACCTAGTCCTATCATCTTATACTTTGTTCTACAGAGAGTCATCCTAGCTCATCAGTCTAGTTAGGAAACTCAACTTGTCTTTGATCCTCGTCCTACATTGGTTCCTTGACTTAACTAAATTGACACCTTGGTTTGACGTTAGGCAGTTGGTCCCTTCATCTTGGGTTTATAGAATTGATCACTTTAGGGTCTTGCTTAGACTTTGAATCTTTAGAGTCTAGACTAGTGTCATCCTAGTACATTCATTATTTTCATACGAAAATCCCAAAAACATAGACTAGAGTCATACAGTTTCTAGATATAGTCTTGCATTTCCCGCATATTGAGCTTGTCTTACATGGTTGAAACTAGGTCTAAGAGAAGAGAGAGAGAAAACATGTCGAACCCAAACAAGTTCATCAATCCATTCTCTTCAAGACCTCATAAGACTTTATTAGACAAATTCACCACTAGAAACACTCAAGGACACATTGTAGTAGAGGACATAGAGCCTACTGCACAGGACCCTGAGTTTGCCTCTTTTGTAGATGAGTACCTAGCAAATGATCGTCAACGGTTTTTAGGAAAATTGCTAGCTGAAGGTGCTACCTTACCTCTAGGATTTGACATTAGCACCCTACAAACTCAACCTTTACAAGGGACAAATACCACGACTGCTAGTACTACTATACCTCAGGTTAGCACAACTATGCCATCTAGCACATCTACACAGAGTACAATAGTCCATATGTCCCCATTTGGTACATCTAGCATGACATCAAGATTTAATTTCACTACAGGGGCATCATCATCCACTCCCACTAGTCCTCTTATTGGGAGTAAAAGACCTACAACATCAGTCCATGCCTCATATGTCGGTGTCACAAGTGCACAATCAACAACCTTACCTACTGCTAGTATCATGGGTACCTTACCATAGTCGATGGCCATACCTAGTGCTCAAATCACTAGTACTATACCAAGGATTACACAAACAGGAGGCATTCCCTCCTTCCAATATGGTAATCAAAATCCACTCTTTCAGACTAGTAGTCGAAGTCCACTTACATCGATTCCAAATCAAAACCCTTTTTCACAGATTGGTAGTCAGAATCCATCCACACAGATTCCAAGTCAAAACCAATTCACATCGATTCCAAATCAGAATCCCTTTTCATAGAGTGGTGCTCATAATCCATTTACACAGAACCCAGGTCAACACCAATTTATGCAGATACCAGACCAGAATACATTTACCAACATTCTGAATCCAAATCCACCTTAGATGCTAACATTCAATCGAAACCCATCACGAGACTTTGGATTTCAGAATACATACATGGATCCACATAATCCTCCTAGCACATCTTTGACCCAAGTTGACGTCCTACAAACAAAAATGCACGCATTACAAACACAAATGGATAACATGTCAGTCTCAACTAAGAAATCATTTTCACCAAAGGACATATGCCCATTCCCTTTTGATAGATCATTGTACGTGACACCTTTCCCTCATGGATATGTCATACCAAATCTTCCTAAGTACAATGGAAAACACAATCCAGTAGAACATATCAGGGAATTTTCTACCATATGCATAGATGTCACTTACGACCCCACGTATCTTATGAGGCTATTTCCATGAAGTCTTGTAGGATTTGCACTAGAATGGTTTTCGGGTTTAGATTCTGGCATTAGATCTTTGGGGGAATTAGTCAAGAAATTTGTGGAGCAATTCTCTTTCCACATTGACCATGAGATAAATATAGCAACCTTGTGCCACACAACACAAGACAAAGGTGAAACATTCATTGCTTTCTTCCAGCGATGGAGAACTATTGCTAGTAGGTGTCCTGTCGAGATACCCAAAAAATAAAAGGTTACAATGTTTCAAGAAAACCTTCATCCAAAACTCAGGAGTAACTTAAGGGTACATTGCTGCATATCTTTTTCAGAACTCGTGGAAAAGGGGCTGATAATAGAGAAGGATCACATTGAAAAGGGTGAAATCAAAATGACAACATCCAATAGAAACCAAATCATACAAAACACCCCCACTGACAGAAATAGATTCTGGTCTCGCAACAAAAATGTCACCAATGATGGGGTGGTTGATGCTAAAACATTGCAAGCAATACCCCTCCTCACATTACAAGGACCTCATACTTTTTCCAACACGCTTAATGTTGTCAATCAACCTCCTAACACGGTCTCAAATACTCAACGTCCACAACCAAGGAGATTTAAAAAATGTGAGTTCACTCACTTAGGGGAACCCATTGAGTCGGTGTTCAAACAACTGTTACAACACAACCTCATATAGCTGTAGGAACCAAGACAATACGATCCAGGATAGTTTAAACCAGCTTGGTGGGATGACAATGCCTTTTGTGATTATCATAGGACTAAGGGACATAACCTACAAAACTGTCGACAACTGAAGAATATCATACAGGATCTTGTTGACAAGAGAATTATTGAGGTTAGTGGGCAAAAACAAAAGACATCCAACACTGATCATCAAGTCTTTTCAGACCCACTACATGACCATGGGAAAGGAACTGTCCCCAGTTCGAGTACTAAGACCAATATTTCAGCCAATTATGCGAGTATCAAACATGACTATGATAACGGCAAAATCATTCATTGCCTTCGCGCCGCTGATCAAAACATCAATACCATTACTATCAATGCTAATCCTGAGTGTGTAGTCAATGCTCGTCGTACTAAGTTTACTATCCCAGGCCCTCCATCATAGCAAACACCTCAACCTTCCAAGTTACAATATAACCTACTTGACCAATTGGGGAAGACCTCAGCCCAAATCTCAATCTTGGAATTGTTGTGTATCTCTCAGGAACACCGATCTATCCTCGATAAGGCTTTACAAAACACCACGGTCCCTAATGATCTTGATGTCAATCGCTTCCAGGAAATGGTGGGCTACTTGACCAATAATCATCATGCCACATTTTCTGAACAAGACTATGCCATGGACAAGACGAACCACAATGACCCTTTACATCTAGAAGTCCTTGTTGATGACACCAAGGTTAGACGAGTTTTGGTAGATGGAGGAGCAGGGTTAAATCTATGCATTTTAAAACTAATTAAGGCATTAGGTATCTTAGAAGCATGCGTAGACACCACTAAGAGTATTGTCATTAAGGCTTATGATGATGAAGAACGAAAATCAAAAGGGGTGGTAACACTTCCTATCAGAATTGGTCCTGCGGTAATGGAGATAAAGTTCCAAGTCTTGGATCTCACCCTCCCTTATAACCTTCTGCTAGGTAGACCATGGATTCATGCCATGAAGGCGGTCCCTTCCACATATCATCAGTGTCTTAAATTCCCTTACAATGGTACAAAAATAACTATAGATGGTGATCCCGATCCTTTCCAGTATTGCACCAATCTAAAAGAGATCCCTCAACGCCAAGTGCCAGTGAACCAAGTTGCCTCATCTACCAATTCATCTTCCTATGTTGATCCATCCACACTCACTTGAGCAACTACTTCATCCTCAGTTCCTACCACACCTAGGGTTGAGATCCAAGACAAGGGTTGTAGAGAGTATTACATGAAGATTTCTTATTGTGTTAGCCATTTGGTTCCTCCTAAGTCATATGGTTTACCTACAATAGGTAAAGGACAGTCTATGATCACTATACATGTCCCCCCCACAACAACTTTCACTAAATGGGGTGAATTAAGCAAAGAGGCTGTAGATACAGAAGATGTCACTTCCTGGCTGTATAAGGAAGATAATCAAGAATCCATTTTACTTGCTCATATTCCTACAAGTCTATATGGAAAGGGTTTCAAAATCATGCAAAGCAGAGGATATGATGGACAAAGTGGTTTAGGTTTAAACCAAGATGGCAGAATTGAACCAATATTTGTTTCTTAGTGGCCAAAAGGAGTAGGGCTAGGGTTTCAACCGATTCAGATTAGCATTCCTAGTACTCTATCACCCTTACTTGAGGAAGTACATGCTTAAGAAGATATTAAGACATCTCACAAACCAGTAGACCAACATCATTGTGCCTCCCCCGATTCTAACGATTATGAGTGGGATTCCCTATCCTCTACTTCCTCCATGGACCTTGACAAGTTATTTGGAGAACTTGATTTGATGTTAAGTTCTTCACCTAATCCTTTGAATTCCTGTCCACCAAAGAAAATGACAAAAGAGGAATGGTTTAAACACTACTATTGGGAATCACTTGATCCTACCTCTTGGCAACCTCAACCACCTGTTTTCGATAGTCAAACCTTGGCATTAGGCCCACCTATTCATCCACCTAGACCCAAACCCAAGAGCAAAACAGACTTGGTACAAGACTTTTCTAATCACATGAATAATTCAATCTTTACTTTGACCCCATTAGACTTTGACAACTCCGACGATGACATGCCCTTAGTCTATCCCCAACTCATTGATTGGGATCAACAAGATGCACCTGTCTTAGACACTTTTGAGAACGACAAAGCAATTGCTGAGTTCCTGGGATTACGTGAAGGCATACCCAACAGAGATCATAAAGCTGGTTTTACCATTGACTTGGACAATAAAGCATATTTTGGGGAATCTGTTCACCCCTTCAGTCGTAAAAATGAGAAAAAGAATAAACAAGATAAAAAGGATGAGTCTCTAGGTGAAAACCGAAAGGCACCTCTAGAAAATGAAACAGTAAAAAGAAAGGACTCATCCGAAGGTGAAAACATCTTTAAGGCGCCTAAGGATGAAGGTTTGAACATTCTCCCCATTGCACAGGAAAAGTCACCCATGCTCGTTGAAGAATCAGTAGAAGTCAACATAGGCACAAAAGAGAATCCTCGACTGATTTATTTGGCAGCATCATTGACAACACAAGAGAAATCAAAGTTCCACGACTTCTTTGAACAGAGACAGATAAATTTTTCTTGGTCTTATGCTAACATGCCTGGGTTAGATCCTGAACTTGTTCTACATCACTTGCCTTTACAACCAAGTGCCAAACTAGTAAAACAGAAGTTGAGAAAAATGCATCCACAAATTGTGTTATTAGTCAAGGCAGAACTCAAGAAACTCTTAGACATTGGTTTCATCAGATCTATCGACTATGCAGATTGAATTTCCAATCTTGTACCAGTCACTAAACCAACTGGGGGCATCCGCATCTGCACTGATTTTAGAGATATCAACAAAGCTTGTCCTAAGGATGACTTCCCTTTGCCTAATATAGACATGATAGTTGACATGACAACAGGATATGAGATGTTGTCCCTTATGGATGGATTCTCAGGATATAACCAAATCAGAATTGCCACTGAAGATCAACCTAAGATGGCCTTCATGTGTCCTTGGGGAATGCATTGTTGGAATGTTATGCCCTTCAGACTCAAGAATGCAGGAGCAACCTATCAACGTGCCATGACTACTATCTTTCATGATCTAGTACACACTTGTATGGAGGATTATGTCGATGACCTTATTGTAAAATCCAAGACAAGGGCAGAACATTTACAGGTTTTAGACAAGGTATTTTAGAGGCTGGAGAAGTATAATGTGAGACTCAATCCAAAGAAATGTGTGTTTGGAGTCAAGTCAGGAAAGTTGTTAGGTTATATCATTTCTAGACGAGGCATTGAAGTAGATCCTACTAAGGTAAAATCAATCATGGACATGCCACCACCCAACAATCTTAGTCAACTAAGGACATTACAGGGAAGGTTGCAATCTATCAGAAGATTTATAGTGCAGCTAGCAGACAAGACACATCCTTTTCAACATCTACTTGAGAAAGGAGTACTCTTTGCATGGACAGCTAGGTGTGAAGAGGCTTTTCAACTAATTAAAGAATATTTACTCACACCACCTATCTTAATGCCACCTATTGAAGGAAGACTGTTGATTCTTTATATTACAACTACCCATTCATCACTCGGAGCATTGCTTGCATAGAATGACGATGAAGGTCATGAAAGGGTAGTCTATTATATCAGCCGAACTTTGGTTGGTTATGAGCTCAACTATAGTAACATTGAATGTGCCTGTCTTGCAGTAGTATTTGCTACCCAAAAATTGAGGCACTACATGCTAAACCATCAAACAATGCTAATTGCTAAAATAGACCCTCTGAAATATCTTCTTAGCAAGGCAGCATTAACAGGGCGACTGGCCAAGTGGGTTATGATACTTAGTGAGTATGATATCTAGTATGTGGAAAGAAAAGCTATTAAAGGACATGTCATTTCTGATCAGTTAGTTGATGCACCCATATAGGTAGATCACCCTTTAGTTGTAGACTTTCCTGATGAGTTCATATTCACAGTTGACACAAACATAACATGGAAACTATACTTTGATGGCTCACATACAAATCATGGTTCAGGGGCTAGGATATTGTTTGTCACACCATAGGGTGATTCCATCCCTAAGTCATTCAGGATTGCATTTCCATGCACTAACAACATGGCAGAGTATGAAGCTCTGGTGACAGGGTTACGCATGGTGGTCAAGTGGAAGATTAAGGTTTTACAGGTTTATGGCGATTCTCAATTAGTAATCAGACAGGTAAATGATGATTATGAGACTAAGGATGAGAAGCTTACTCCATATAAGCACATGGCTGATAGTTTTAAAGAGTACTTTGATAAAGCCTAATTTCATCAAATACCTCAAGTTTTAAATAGGGCAGCAGACGCTATGGCTACAATTGCATCACTTCTTGATATCCCTAACAACGTGCCTAAGTTTGAGTTCTTGGTGGAACAACTTTTGGTCCCAGCCTATGATATCCCAGATTCTAAAATGGTGTGTGACATCATTGGTCCCAATTCCCCATGGTACAAAGAAATCTATGATTACCTTCATGCCGAAGTCATACCCATTGGCATATCCAATAACCAACGTAGGACGTTCCTCCGTAAGTCAACCAAATACACCATCGTCAGAGACACCCTATATAGACATGCCTTAGATAATGCCCTACTGAGATGTCTTGATTCTACTAAAGCACAAGCAACCTTGCATGGGGTACATGAGGGTATATGTGGTTCCCATTCTAGCGGTCCTACCTTAGCCAAAAATATTATGAGACTGGGTTACTATTGGCCTACTATGGAAAAAGACTCATATGTCTTTGTAACAAAATGCCGCCAATGCCAAGTTCATGGAGATTTGATACATGCCCTAGCACAGGAGCTCTGTCCTATCATGTCACCATGGCCCTTTGCCCAATGGGGACTCGACCTCATAGGTAGGATCTACCCCACATCATCTAATGGACACAAGTTCATTATCACTGCCATTGAGTACTTTACGAAGTGGATTGAAGCCATTCCTCTGACATACATTACCGGCACACAGATTTCTAGATTTATCCTGAACTATATCATCTGTCGGTATGGTGTCCCTCAGTCCATAATCACTGACAATGGCCGCCCATTTAAGAACCAAAAAGTCCACCACCTGTGTGATGAATTTCATATCCAACATCACTTTTCCACTCCATACTACCCACAAGGTAACGGCCAAGCAGAGGCATCTAACAAGACCGTCATTAGAATCCTCAAGAAGACTGTCAATGATGCTAGTCATGACTGGCATTTACAGCTTAACCCTGCCTTATGGGCTTATCGTACAAGTATCCGTACTCCCATTGGTGCTACCCCATATTCACTTGTCTTTGGGTCTGAAGCCATTTTACCTATTGAGGTCGAGATTCCTTCCCTAAGGGTATCCCTGAAAGGCCACATTGATGATGAAGAGTACCGAGTGTCGAGACTCCATGAGCTAGAATTTTTAGATGAGCGAAGACAGAAGGCACTAGACCATCTCCAAGCATACTAGAATCGCCTTCGTCATAGCTATAACAGGAGAGTCTTGAATAGAAACTTCAACATTGGTGACCTGGTTTTAATGGAGAACCCAAAGAATCAAGCAGAAAGAGAAAAACTAGGAAAGTTTGAACCTAATTGGTTAGGACCTTATATTGTCACAGAAGCTTTTAGATCAGGAGTGTACTAACTCTCTACTCCTGAAGGGGAACCATTGTCCTCACCCATCAATAGTATGCATCTAAAGAAGTTCTACGCATAGCTTCTGGGAGCCTTTGTCTTAATTAGCAAAAATACAAAAAAAAATAAAAAAATCACAAAAAAATCATTATCAAGGTAAAAACCTGGCAAACAGGTGTCTTGGTAACACCAAAAAAATTAGATAATCTAGAAAATAGTAAAGACAAATCATTCGTCCAATAGTGAAAACCACTTCGGTGGCGCTTTGGATAGGTACCATGGTGAAAACCTGGCAAATAGGCGCCATGTGTACTCAACTCTGCTCCTTTGTCTACTATTATTCTAATCTACCTTGTACATAGTCCACTTCCTTGTATATAGTCCCTATCATTGTATATAGTCCATGATCCCTGTACATAGTCCTTATCCCTGTACATATTCCTTATCCCTGTACATACTGACTATCCTTGTACATATCCCTTATCTTTTGTGTCCATCGCTTGTATATATCATTCCTAATAAGTGGTAGTCTTTCCCATAACCTGGAATGATTGACATCAAGCGAAATTTCATATCCCCCATCTTACCCTATTCATAATCAATTGGTCTTATACTCGACTGGGGGCAAACACTTGATGTGTGTCATATTGGTTCTTACATTGGATATGTGGAAGACATAACACCATGGAAAAATCCAAAAACATCAGAAAACTTCAAAAAGACAAAAAAATAAAAACATTTCAAAAATCCAAAAATAGAGTCAGAGTCAGTCGCACTTGTCAGTCTTTGTCGTTTGTCGAACTACGTTGCCTCTACGACTAGACGTAGGCAAGGCCATTTGCTGATGTGCCCCCGAGGCATTAGGTTAGTTCGTTTAGGTTTTTCTGTATAAAGTCATGAGTCAATCCATATGTCTATATGACAAGGTCATTGGTCATGTCGAACTACAAGGTCTTTGTGTGTATAACGTAGGCAAGGCCATCAATCGATGAGCCCCCGAGGCTGCACTAGGTCAGTCCATTAGGGTTCGTCACATTCACTTTCACACACGCCTTTTATTTGTAGTCAGTCTTGTCGGTCAAGTTAAGTCGAACTACGAGGTCTCTGCCTGTATAATGTAGGCAAGGCCATCAATCGATGAGCCCCCGAGGCCGCACTAGGTTAGTCCTTTAGGGTTTATTGTCACACACAGTCAATTGTCCACACGTCATATCAAGTCATGCATTACTCTGGTGAACAAGTCAGTAATATCTCTAATTCAAATCAAACAACTTGCCAAACAAAGCAATCAAAATAGATCAACTACAGTCTGCTACAAGATGTGTCCTTCTTGGCAATAGACGTTATCAAAACAATCAACCTATGTCTTATTCAGGATGAGTCCGTCCTGCATAATCGACAATGTCACACAATCAAACATAGCCTTACACAGGTTATCACATCAAGGGTATCTGACTCAACATCTTATACGATACATGTCTTTCTGAAACCAGGCTTTGTCATGCCTTATACAGATAGTCATAACATCGAAACCAGACTCACAGTCTTATCCGGTATGTATATCTCCTGCAATTAGGCTATATTGATCAATCCTTTTAACAATCAAACAAATCAAACAAACAAGATCAAGTTTTGGAAAATATTTTTATTGGCTTTTTGACTCTATGGCTTATTTATCTTATCATTTATCTTGAATTGATGACTGGGATTCATGTTACTAGCTTTCTCAAGGATGTCCCATGAAGGATTTAGAGAAGCAACAATGTATCAGAATTCTATTTTCTTTGACTGTTGTCTGTCGACTGTCTTTTTAAATTTTATTTGGAGTCATGTTACTAGTTTCCTCAAGGATGTCCCATGAAGGATTTAGAGGAGCAATGATGTCTCATGACCCATCTTTTACTTTGTTTGCTGTCTGTGGTTTGTCTCAACAAAAATACTAGGGCAACTTGTGTCCTTGGTATGAGTTGGTGACTATCCTTGTCTGCGACTGTCTGTTATTAGCAAGTGGATGACCTTGCACACCTTGATCTATGTCATATCATGGTTTTTTTCTCCATTTGTATTAGTCCTGCCCAATGATGATAAAGTGCAATACCTTTTGTGATACGAAAAAATATCAAAGATTCCTAATACTAACATTCATCTTCCATATTTTCATTCTTTGTCAATCTTTATTTCCGCACTAACAATTCTTCTTTCTTGCATTATGACAGAGTCCAGTGACACAAAACGGTATACATCATCCTGCATCAACATACATGTTAGAATCATACATACATATAAGAATAGTTCATATGTAGATCATCATGGCATAATAGACAATAATCATTTAAAACCAATACATATAAGCATTTCATGTACAAATCAACTGTAAATACGTGCATCACATTACATTTGCATTGACACACATGTCGTCTGCATTATACATACAACATCACATTGCATCTCATAATCATATAGGATCATACATCATATAGAACCATACATCACATAGAATCAACATTATCTCATTAGCTGCATAAACATCATAAAATACATATACTCATCCATCACATAGGCATGTCATATAAACATCACACGTATAAATAAATATTACATAAATCAGTACATAGAAATGCATATCATGAAAATCGCCGCCAAAATCATATATATATATATATATCGCTCAAATGTGTCACATCACAATGTCATAATGTATCATAATACATGGAAGCCCGCAGGCTATAAGATCAAAATACAATGTCTCACAATAATCTCAAGCAGTATCTTTATCCCAAACTGCCACTGCCATCATGCCGGGGGTGTGTGGGAGAATGATGCTGGGAACCCGCTGATCTCTGAGCTGTGGGAAGTCTATCATATGGCCCTGCTCTACATGGTTGATCCACCCCCTTTGTGCTAACTGTCCGCGTGTGGGTCCTAGTCTAGGACCTGCTACTGTGTGTCGCTGAAAAACTGGGAGCCTGTCTCTCTAGGGGAACCTTCGCCTCATATAGGTCCCGATAGTATCTCTCTCTCTCTCTCCAGCTCTGACTAGCTCTCTGGCGAATGCAACTGATGGTCATGTGCATAAGGCTCTAAGCTCTATGAACCTCTGCTCAGTCTCCTACCATCGGGCTATAGCCTGATCCCTATCCATCAAGGCTTTGTCTCTCTCCACCCGATAAGCATCCCTCTCTGCCATCAGTACTCTCATATGCTCCTCCAAGGAGGCAACCTGGGCTTGTAACATATCTGTGTCAGGATCCTCTACCTCTGTCTCATCCTGTCGGGTCCTGTCTCTCTCATCCTCCTCCTTGTCCAGCTCCTCCAGGATCTGATCTCGAATCTCTTGCTCGTGATCATCATCCTCATCATCGTCCCCCTGGTAGGCACCTAGCAACCCAAGGGCATCAACATCTACCTCCTCGACACCTACCTCCTCTTGGCCTACCTCCTCGGCACCTGCCTCTACCTCTGCTGGGATGTCTGGGATGTCTGGGATAGTAGCCTCTACTGGCTGCTCCTCCTCACCACCTCTGGCCACATCTAGCATAGCCACATCCTCCTCTCCTCCCCTCTCCTCCTGGATCAGTGACAAGGCTGGTCCTCATCCTCGTCGACCACGCCTCCCTCTCTTGCCTCCACGTCAGCCACCTCTACCATCATCCCCTCCATCACCATGGCCTCCTCTGCCTCCTCGGCCTCTCCCTCTGCCTCGTCTACCTCGTGGACCTATCCCATGCTGCTCTACCGATGCTAGCTGTCTTGGATCTGTCATGGGAATCGGCTTGTGTACTGCTCACCACTGATCATAAGCTGGAGTGGTCCCTGGATCTACTGGTCTGTCCCTCCATCTCCATGGAAGTGCCTGTAAACCATCAATATTTGCCTCCGCAGTGGCGATTGGAATCTCTGGCCCCCATAGCAGGACCTCTCGTGACGACCTAGAAAACTCGGCTCTCCCTCGAGGTACATCCTGTACCTCTCCATACTATCTCAGTACCCGGTCTGGCAACTGTCGCTCTATAATGTGCATATGGGACACTGTCTGTCCCACCAAATATTGTGTCTGTCAACAAAAGGGCAAGTGCTCGTCCTCATCTGACCACTGCTCGCACCCTAGGTACGGTCTCCATGTGAACTCTTGCATCATGTCTATAGCATGTCTAAAATAGCTTGTGTCCCCAATATGGTGTTGTGTGGTGGCCCCCACATAACGGAAGGTGTATGGAGCTCCACGAGCCAAGTCTACTTAACAGGTGGTTTGAAAATAGCAATATGCTCCCACACCCATACCATCAAGAGCGTGGTATCACAGCTCATCGACTGTGCCTCTCGGTAGGCAATATTGTGAAGGTGAAAGTATAACATCCCTAGCACACAGGAACCCCAGGCATATACAACTCGACACTCGAGCATGCCCACTAACATCTCCCTCCATCCCACAGGAAATCCATGACCTCGGTGGTCAGGCAGTACAATACCACCTATCAGTGTCGCTACTAGACAGTCTAACTGTCTATATCTCTGGGCCAATACCTGCCACCTAATCTCATAGTCATCAACCCCTAGCTATCTAACGTCGGCATGGGGGTAATATCTACACATCTTGGCAATCCCCCTCTGCGTCTCATAGACTACCCGTGTCCCTCTAATAGGCAGTCTCAATATCCTATATACATCCTCCAAGGTCACTGTGGCCTCTCCAGTCGGTAGGTGGAACGATGATGTCTCCGAATGCCACCGCTCACACAGTGCTGTCAGTAATCCCCGATTTGCCTGAATCTGGGGTATATCGGTCACATGTAACAAACCTAAATGCCATAGAGTCCATCGCTCGGCCAGCCGCAAGCTGTCTCTGAATTGAAATGTCATGGGTCTCGACTCCCATGTATAGATAGGGTCCAATACAACCTGCAACAACATCATATATGTCTCATGTAAGCTTGAATCATTTATTCTCATGAAAAATGACTGTTTTAACATAAAATGCAAATGCGTCGTTATTTTGCACATGCGTCATTCTTTTACACATGCATCGCTTTTTCACAAATGCAGTTCACAAATTCTACATGCGTCATTATTAATCAAATGCGGTTAATAATAATCAAATGCATCGTAAAAATAACATTTGCATTTCAAAATGACACATGCGTTTTTAAATAAACATATGCAGCTATAAATATGCACATGCATTTCAAAAAACCAAATGCGTATCAAAATAATCAAATGCATTTATCCGCTAAATCCTAATCTACCTAACTGACGTAAACTTTCAAATGCAGTTCTTCGCATACATATGCGTCGTTCGTGCATACATATGCGGTGCAAAATGAAATAAGATGCAAAAGTAAAGATTGAATTAAATGCATTAAATAACACGCAAATCAAAAAATTTCAAAAGGCAAGTTTTAGGTCCATACCGGGGGGTCCGCGTCGGCTGGTCTCTGGTATGTCCGGATCTTGTATGCACGATGATGGGTGGCTGGAACTGGAGACATCCTCGCTAGAAAGTCAAAGCAAATTTTCAAATCTCTAAGCTAGGTGGGTGCAAATGAATAGTTTTTCATCCCAATTCAAATATATACCTAGGGCTTAGGTGGCATTTCCTTCCTGCTGGCCATGTAAACTTTCATTTTCTATCATCCCGTACCCATCCCTCCCATTTCCGAACACAATTCTGTCAACTGCATTGCATTTCTTCCTATTTACTGGACTAATCGGGAGCATTTCCACATTTTTCTCCACGTTTCGAAAATTTGTCATTTTTCCCGAGGGGGCATACCTTCACCTAGTCTAATCTAGAGCATTACTGGGGCATATTTATATCGATTTTCTTTGACACAATGCCGAAATGACATTGTATCAAAGAGGGGCAAATGTAGACACCGAAATTTGGTTTAGGCCTGCGACTTCCACATTCTTCATAATTTGTATTCTTCATGGTCATGATTAAATAATGTCAATTATTTAATTATTCTCTATAGTCTTCATTTCTTCTATTGATTAAATAATCTTAATTATTTAATTAATTCATCTTCTTTTATTTCTTCTATTAATTAAATAATCTTAATTATTTAATTAATTCACACTTTTCTTTATTCTATCTGATTAATTAAATAAACTCTTTTTATTTAATTATCTTACTAATTAACCTTATTAGTCTTGTCAAATTAAATAAATTCTTATTTAATTTATTCTTTATCATATTTCAACTATAATTAAATAAATTCTTTTATTTATTTAATTATTCATTTAAATTCCTTCATCATTTAATTAAATAAATCTTATTTATTTAATTATTCTTCAAATATCAAATCTTGAATTAAATGAATTATTTAATTCATTAATTCTATTTTAACGCATTCCTCTATATTTTAGATAATTATGTGAGTTATCTAAGTATTCACTTTTACTCGACTCGACATCTATTTTAATCTCTTCGTCAAGTCAGTCAATCGTCCAGTTCTAACTCAATTACGTGTACATGCAGATTAATTAAATATTATTATTTAATTAATTAAGTGTTGTGTGTGCATTCAAACAGAGAGTCATTATAATCAATCTTCATCTTTGTCATGCAAAGATATTTCTTTTGTTTTCAAATGCCGAACTGAAGATTAAATCATTTATTTAATCTTTAATTATATTTCTAATCACTCATGATCATCATCTGCATGTCATCAATCTCAACCATCCGTTGATCTTTCGATCTTGGTCTATCGTTCGAATAATCAATTTTCTATAAATTGATTTGTCATTCTTCATTCTGATCTCTCTCAAAAACTCTCGCGAATTTTATAACTTTTGAGAGCACTTTGTCTTGAATCTTCGATATTTTGCTAATCACTATCTTAGGCTATACTTGCACGAACTTGAAAATCTGAGGGCAATTATACTACACAAGCAAAATGGAGAAGGGCAATCGAGATGAATCATGGAAATACGTTTGAAAATTGGTGAGATTGTTCTAGTTTTACTTACGTTTTTACTTTCCCATGTTCTTTGTTGCTTAACGAATGAATTTGCATTTTAGATTTTAGTATTGTATGCATGTATGCTTCTAATGATCTTCTTTGTTGTCTATTGTGCAAAGCTTTTATTTGGCGTTACACATTCATTTCTCTTGGATGCGGAGGAAATAATGTAATGCCTACAATTTTACCCTCTTCCTTTGCAACCACATGAGACTTGAACAATTCGCGTGTAAACAAAACAATATTCACAACCCTTTCTTCATAATCTCTCCATTTAATCTAAACAAAAATATTTGTGGGAACCAAAAAAACAAATTGTAACCTTACCTATGGTGTCACAAACTAAATTGAATTTCTAATCTACTTGCTTATAGCCCTCCTTCACGTCATTTTTCCCTTTTTTCTCCTCTCTTCCTTCATGTGGATTTTTTCTCCTGCCATCTCTTCCTTCTTGACGTGGGAAGTTTTAAATTTTTGTTCTTGATTCAATAGTTGTCGTAGCAAAGTGCACCTAATTTAGTGTCACCTTTCAGCCAAAAAAATGTGATCTATTTGGGATGCAAAAGGCGGTGCAAAGTGTGCCTAATTTACCGCTGCCTTCTAGCCAAAAAAATGTAATCTGTTTGGGATGCAAAAAGCAGCGCAAAGTGCACCTAATTTAGTGCCTAGCAGTGAAAAATGATGTATTTTGCTTGGAAGTTGATAAATAAATTGATCCTAAATTGACTTCATCTTCATATGTACTAAGGGAGCAATCATGGTTCCCTATTTTATTTATTCCTTATCCCATGTCAATTTTGTGGGTGAAAAACTAATAAAGGTTATATTTTTGAACTTAGAAATGACCCCAATACAACTAGATGAGTCATCTAAAGTGTGAAATATATGTCAAATATATGTCTAAAGTGAGGTTTTGTGTTGGATAGCATATTCATTGAAATGATATAATTGGTGTATTAAACATTATTTACTATGTTGTGTATTATAGGGGTGAGACGAGGCCATGGAAAAAGATCGTGTCATGTCAAATGAGGACACAATGGCTGAAGCGAGACATCAGGTACTCAAATTTTGACTTAACTTAGGAAAAAATGATCTGATGGCATTTTGTGATACGTCCATCTTTTTTCACAGTATTATTGAAACTTATAATGTATTATCCAATCTTGACATAAATTAATGCATGTTGTTGATTATTTTAGATGGAGATTGGAGAAAATGCAGAGCCTGAGCGTTCAACTAGCAAAAGAGGACGTGGATGTGGACCTAAAACTATTAAATCATGTAGAAAGCAGTAGGTGTTCGAGGATATGACAGATGATGCAGAAACAACAAATGATTGCACTAAACAAGAGGTTGGTCAGGACTATAGTACATGGGATGAATACTTTGAGAAAATATATGACTAAAGTGAGGTTTTGTGTTGGATAACATATTCGTTGAAATGATATAATTGGTGTAGTAAACATTATTTACTATATTGTGTATTATAGGGGTGAGACGAGACCATGGAAACAGATCGTATCATATCAAATGAGGACAGAATGGATGAAGCGAGAAATCAGGTACTCAAATTTTGACTTAACTTAGGAAAAATGATCGGATGGAATTTTGTGATATGTCCATCTTTTTTCACAGTATTATTGAAATTTATAATGTATTATCCAATCTTGTCATAAATTAATGCATGTTGTTGATTATTTTAGATGGAGATTGGAGCAAATACAAAGCCTGGGCATTCAACTACCAAAAGAAGAAGATATGTACATGGATGTGGACCTAAAACTGTTAAATCATGTAGACAACAGTGGGTGGAATAGGATATGACAATGGATCTTCCAGACACAATAGATGATTGCACTGAACAAGAGGTTGGTCAAGACTATAGTACATGGGATGAATACTTTGAGAAAATTGTTGTTTGTGGATGTTTTGTATGTCGTGGAAAGAAACAATTCAAACGAGCAATTGTACAAAGACATTAAATATATGATGAGCTTTCATTCAATAGTATGCCTCCTACAATCAATTCAAATCTAATAGAAATTATGGTAAGGAATTTTCCAATTTGATATAAATAACATGTATACTTTGTTTGAACATTGTTTTATATTATTTAAATAACTAATTTTTCTCTCAATGGATACTTGTAGGATAAAATTCTTGGTTTAAAGTTTCCTGGATCACCGACTTCCAGCCTAGAAAGAAATGATCATTTATCAGATGATACATCTAACAAAAATATGTGCCAATATACCAGATCAGAAGATGAGGAATTGATGAAAACAAGTCACAAAACAAGAACCGGTTTAAAGATGCATAATTTTCTTAAAGAAAGGGGGAAGGTGGACTACATACCCTATGAGAATGAGTGTGATGGAGATGATGACTTTCCCCTAATTTTGAGATCAATTTACAAAGAGACATTTGATAGTCAACTATATTGTGCTTGGCCTAGTGATCAACAACTACCTAGAGTTTATGAGGTGGATCAATTTTGGGGATACAGCTACATGATAGGACCCTCTAATATTCATGGAGAAAATATAGGCCTCTTTATTGTCCAAAATGTACATGTGGGATCTAAACATAGAAACAATTCAAAACAAACTACTAGGAGATTAATGTCATATTATGGTCCATCATATTACAGTGGTGAATGGAGAAGGCTAGCAGAATATAAGCCTAGCATATCAGCATATGGTCTAAATTTGAATATGTATACACATCGTCTCCAATTGGAAAGTGGAAAAGAAATTAATAGAGATCATCTTATGTATATAGATGGATGCACCTACACACACATAAATATTGTAGGATTTATAAATAGTAGTAAGGGAAGGGACCCTAATGTAAGACTAAATTGTTAATTTGTTGAGGTTATAAATGATAAAGATGGAGATATGGAAAGAGAGGTTAATAGGTTGATAATGGTTGAGGCTATTAAGGACCTTACCATTGGGGATGAGTTATTGATTGATTACACCTTCTTAAAACACAATCTTGTGCAAAAGGAGAGGGAAGAACAAGGTCTCTTTGAGGATGTTCTTAAGGGCATAAAACCAAAGAATAATAAATGTGTGTGGAATGATGTTTTATAAACTATGTTGTCAAAATTGTGTTTTATTTAAATTATTGTATAAAAGAGGTAGTATATAAAATAATGTTCCATTATTCAATTGATGTATATTTGTTCATACAATTTTTATTTTTATTTTTTAAGCCATATTTGATTATATTTCTTTGAAATTGATACATTTATGATGTATCCAATTGTTGGAAAACATTAAATAATGTTTGTGTTTTTTGATAGGTAGAAGATGTTGATGAAACACATACTAATACCCATGATCCAACTAGGTTATTAAGATTTGGACAGGATGATCCAAACCATCCTTTAAACGATAACATGGTGAAAAGAGCAAGTTTGAAGAGATTTCTACCACTTGAGAAATTTGAAGAGCTGATGAGATATGCATACACTGAAGAGATGCAACCTAGCCTTAATGATGATAATCATGATAGGGAAAATGCATTGCATGAAGAAGGATTGAATGAAATGCTTACAGGTTTCTTTGGGGATGGAAACAACGATGCCAATAATGATCATATGGCTAACAATAACAATGATATTAGGGGTAATTACCACCAATGTAATGTTGATGATAACAACCTGAAAGACTCCATCAAGCAAGTAGTGAAGATACCCATGTTCAAATCGGGTGCAAGTAGAACCTCACAATTGGAATGCACATTAATATTATTAGAAATCAAGTCACTATTTGGTTGGTCAGACAAAGGATTCACTACCCTACTGAAGTGAGTTGGAATCTATTTCTTACTTTTCATTATCAATTGGTGTACACAATTTGTAAACATTCATCGATTTTGTTTATATTTCTTTAAGGGGATTTTAAAACAATATATTGTATATAAATAGTCCTAGTATAGATTGACATATCAAACATGTTCATCATAAGTCAAACATTCAATTGATTTAATCTCTAGCAATCTTACAGGGAACTAAAAACTAAAATATTCCCTAAAGAGAATGTGTTGCCATCAACTTGTAGAGAGGCATGTCTGTTGTTGGTTGAGTTGGGGATTGAATATAAGAAAATTCATTCATGTAAAAATGATTTCATTTTATACAGAGATGAATATCAGAACAAGGTAGAATGCTCTGTATGCAAAGAGAAGAGATATCGTACAGATGTACAAGGTCCTATAGTTCCAAAGAAGGTTTACATCACATGCCAATTATACCTAGACTTCAATGAATGTTTCTTTGCAAGTCACTTGCACAATTGATGCACTAGCATGCAAAGAACAAGAGTAAAGATGGATTTGTGTGAATTATGTCTGACTCCAAAGCAATGAAACACATAGAGGAAAAATGGCCAAGAAAATTCAAAGATGAACCTCGTAGTATCAGGTTTGGTCTTGCAATTGATGGAGTGTGCCCATTCTCTTTCCCAAGCTCAAATTATAGTGTTTGGCCATTCGGATTGATAGTATACAATATTTCCCCATGAATGAGTGTTAGAAAGGAGCACCTTATGTTGACTCTCATTGTTCCAAGAAAACATCAAGTTAAAAACATGGACGTGTATCTTGCACCTTTTATTGATGAGATGCAACTGCTATGGAAAGGCATAAGAATGTATGACATATCACGTCCTCCATCAAATAGGTCCTTCATGTTGTATGGTGTGCTATGTCATACTATTCATGATTTCCCAGGACTTGGTGTTTGTTCTGGTAAGATAAAATAATTATGTATTTACACTCATGATTTATTTTCATCCCAACTTTCATACTTATTTTTATACTATTTTTTTGATGTTATTAACATTACTTGTTGAATTTCAGGGCTTCAAACAAAGGGGATATTTGCATGTCCAAGATGTGCAAAAGAATTTCAAGGGCAGTATTCTAAAGATATACATAAATTTATTTACACAAGGGTTTTTCTACCACTAGATCATAGGTTTAGAAATCACCAAAAGAATCAATTTGATGGAAAAGTTGAAAATAGATGCCCTCCCATGATTATGGGTCCAGGTGATTGGCTTAAGAAGTATGAAGATGCTGAATTGAAAGCTTGGGAGGATTTTTTTGATTGGGGTGATTCAATTGAAGAACTAGAAAAAGTTGTAGTTCATATGCCAGAAGGAATGAAAAGGAAACCCATATTTTATGAGCTACCTTACGAGAAGGATCTATTAATATCTCACCTATTATATCTTATGCACATCTTAAAAACTGTCGTAGATTCTATATTTCAAAATATATCAGGCAAAGAGAAGGACACCTTGTCTTCGAGGAGAGATATTTCTCTTTCGCATACCAAATTTGATAGAAAACATTTGTGGCCAAGTAGGGGAAATGAAACATATGCAAAAGCTCCATGGATTTTGAAAAAAAAAAGAGCTAGACCAACTAAAAAATATCATCCGTTCAATAAAGACACCTATTGGCTATGGGTCATCATTGGCTAAAGCTTTTATAGTTGATGGACATATCACATGATTTAAAACACATGATTTTCATAATTTAATGAAGGTATTATAAGTCATCATTTAACATTTACTAGTAACATTGATTAAGCACTAAATATATTTTGATATTTTGTTGTGTGAGAAAAAATCACTAATGACCTTTTCATAAATGTGTTTGATAGCATATCATGCCATTGACAATTAGGGGGGATTCATGTCTTACAATTGACTTAAGGAATGCCATAAGTCGATTGTCAGCATTTACAAGGTATGTGGTTATATGAAATGTTCATGTGTGAGAGACATAGATATATTATATTGCATTTTAATTTATGACTAAAGGTTCATACTAATTTACTATTCTTATATTAAGTGGGTAACCTCCAAGGAGATCCATGAATCTGAAGTGCCAAAGTGGAAGAAGGAAATTGCAAAAATTGTATGTGCATTTGAGAAGGAGCTCCCTACAAGTTTCATATACCTACAAGTCCATTTACTTATACACCTAGTCGATGAAATTGAATTTGTGGGTGTCGTATCAATGACGTGGATCTTTTTCTTTGAGAGGTATATGAAAACTCTTAAAAGATATGTCTAAAAAAAGGCACATCTAGAGGGTTGCATGGCTGAAGGGTATGTATTGAATGAAGCATTTTTCTTCCTGTGTGAATTCCTTGGTAAGTATTTTGAAGATAGGACACACGTCTGGGATGAAGAATGAGCATCGAATATTATTGATGGAGAAAAACCACAATCTAATGGTGTTGAAGTAGACGTTAGTAAGTAAATTCATGAGCAGTGTGGTTGTTTTTCTTGCAATCATTAATTTACTCTATAATTTATTTGTCAAATTAACAGCATGACATTTGGAGTTTGAAATAAACATGTTGATATGTAATAGGTGTAGAAAAAAATTCTATACTCGACAAGTTCATTCTATACCACATGGAATTTATGAACAAATGGATTGATCTATATGATAAAAAGAGAGAAGAAGTGTTAGAAGCAAGGAGATAGTTTAAGAGATCAAACCCAAAGAATACTCCACTTCCCATTGATCTACTTGGGGAATGGGGAAAATATTGCACACTAGAATGGGTTACTAAACAAATTCAAAATCAAATAGAAGATGCAGGTACAAATTCAAACATAACAAAAGATGAAATAAACATGTCTAGAGGATGTGAAAGAAAGATACTGTTGGAATTTTACAAAAAAAAAATTGCCTTACAGTTTTGACACTATTGGCTATTTTAATATTCGTCATTATATTTGTTTTCATTGAAATAAATTTTCTTTCACAAGGGAAAAAATATCCAGCAATGTGGGTATATGGTCGACATTATCGTGTAGAAAGTGTAGATGTAAAGAGGCGATCCTTTGATTGTGGCATCATGGTTGACTTCAAGCAATCCAGTTGATCAAGCTCAAAAGATAAGAATATAATTGAAGGGAATCTACAATATGTTGGGAAAATACAAGAAATTATTGAGTTGGATTACTGCTCTTTTAAATGTTGTATTTTTAAGAGTAGATGGTATGAAGCATTTGAGAGGACACGAAGACATGATAGCCATAGTGGATTTTTTCTATAGATTCCTCATGCTTCCTACTGGAGGATAAGGCGCCTTATGTTCTACCAATTCATTGTGAGTAGGTATTTCTTTAACTCAAACAAGAAGTAGTAGTGATCATTGATCTATTAATTTATAGTTTATCATGAATATATACATGTGTTTATTAATCAATAAAATTGTTATAACATACTTCTAATATATGTATTTCATTCATGTGCAGGTATTTTTCTATGGAGATATTTTGGACTTGAAATGTATTTTTTTCATACATTGTGATCCAAGATTAAGGCATGTATTTGACGAAACATTAGTGGATACTGAGCAAAACAATGATGGTGAACAAAATGAGAGAGAGGGATTAGAGAACATTGAATAAATTGGCGTCCATGATGATGTTGAAGATGGTTGTGTTCAAGCACAAGAAGCCAACAATCTAGAGTTAGATGATGTTATGGAAGACAACAATATGGATGGTATAGAAAATGATGATCCAAATACATCTACTAACAATATAGATGGTGTACAGTCAAATTTCAATGATGATGAAGATGATGTAGGTCAAGATGAGGATGATGATAATATTAAATACTTGAAAGAACATATGAACATTAACAATGATACACTGGATGACATTATAGCTGACAATAATGTTAATGACCAAGAATTCAAAAAATTTAGAATTTTTTGTAATCCATGTTTAAAAAAGGATGATTCTTATGGCCCAAACTTTGAAATGCTTCAATGATATTATTTGTGTTGATACAAATTACCAATTGCAATATCCTTAAATTGTTCAATCTTTGATATGAATTGTTGACAGAAAAAATTATGATTACTTGGATGCTTCTTCCATTCATTTTGTATCAACATATGTTCGGGAAGACACAAAAGTTAATAAAATATTAATGCACGTAACTAACAATTATTTAAATAAGCGACTTTGTTAACTTTATTATTTTTAAATAGTTTTCATTTTTATGTTGAACATAATTTTGAACATGTAATTGAAAACATCCACACTAAATTCTTTATTGTATTAGCATATTCATTCACATAAGCACATTATTGAGGCTCAATAACTAATATTCATTCAAATATAAGAAGAAATAAGTATGGAAAACATAAGAAAAAATACATAATGATAACACAGTCATGGAGAATATCTGATAATAAGATCTTCTATTTCATTCATAATCTCAAAATAATCACATAGTAATAGCAAATGTGCCCTAATAAATCTTATGAATTTAAATAACTTGAAGAAACCACTTTGGAGACAACACAGTAACAAATAAGCATGAAATTTAACACAACAATTGAACACCAAAATAGATTACCAATTATGAGCAATCTTCTCCATTATGTTATTTCAAATATATATACATTTATAGCAGAAGTCTTTGATATGATATGGATGGGTGGAATGTGCAATTTATCTTCTTACTGATGCCTACTATAACGGAAATGAAAATGGAATATGATATGATGATCCTCTTAGAAATTGGCCTTGGTTTCCTATTTATATAGGAAGAAACAAGCTTCAAGCCTTTTACAAAAAGAGATGACCCCTCAAAACTACTTCTTTTACTAACAACTAATTAATTTGCATAATTGAAGAAATAACAAGGCTTAAGACACTTTAGACGTATGTTTCCTTCAACTAAGCACAGTCTTAGGAAAATTCACTTGCTTTTAAGGGCACAACATTTATTCGTATCAGTATTAATGCCAATTCTTCGCCAAATAGTTTCCCAACAAGCTCAAATCCTTGAAATTAATTTTGAAGCATGTGTGAGGGAATTTATTGTTGTAAATTGTAATGATGCCACGATTTTCATACTACCATTGTCTCTTATTATACATGTTGCACGGTATGGTGGTTTTTTTCCCTTCCATTCTGATGTTAACCGCAGTACCGCCTTGGTCAAGACTTCTTGCTTCGGGGTTGCGGTGTACACCACTCCACAACATATGTTGCTCACCCTACCAGAGGTATAGCGGTGTATGCTTTATCTTCTTCTTGTTTACTTCCTTACCACACTCCTTTGAATTTCCTTATGCGGTACTACAGTGTCCACCTACCTTCCATGCTTACCACTCTATTTCCTTGCTCAATACTTATTGTTGTGGGCTTGCGGTGTACACTGCTCTACTGCATATGTTACTCACCCTCTTAGCGGTATAGCGGTGTATGCTTTATCTTCTTGTTGTTTACTGCCTTATCGCACTCCTTTGAATCGCCTTACGTAGGATGGCTTAAATGTAAGTCAATTGAAAAATATTATGGCCTGACTATAGGGAGCATTTAAACGATTAACCATACGTGATGACCAACTAACTTAGAACTCGGGGCCGGTACAAAGAATGATTTTAATGGCTCAACTCATGACTTAAATGACTGATAACCAAATGCAGTAGGTCAACACAAAATTATTGTAGGGACTTCACTTCATTATAATTTCTATGGAAATTATATCTCCTAAGGCTCTCAGATTATGAAAATTTTATCTCTTAAGGCTCCAACGATGTCATCCTACATGCCTGGCTTTGTATGCTAGGCCATCGTTAAAATTTGAGCTCAAAATGCCCTTCATTAATGCTCGTACTTATAAAAAAGCCCTTATTTTATTTTATTTAATTCATTTGTAATTTGTAAAAAATAATTTCAAATAATCTCATATATATTATTTTCAAATAAAATTATAATGTAAAATAAATAATGTACATTATAATTCCCAATTATAGGAAAAACAATTCTCATAATTAAACAGTTTAAAAATAAAATTAAAAACTCAACTAATGTATTGAGAATGGGAATTATAATGTACATTCTTTTTGCATATACATTTTGTTTTTGTTTAGTATTTAATTTTATTTTTTTAATTGAAACAATGCAAATAATACAAAAACGAGGCAACAAAGGTTTCCAAAAGAGAAAAAGATTACAACCAGGCTAACAGCCAGCAATACAGTCACGTACAACCACCAAAAACAATAGGAGATTGTATTAATCAAATTCAAAAAATTACAAATCATCTGCCAATGCAGGAATATTCATGAAACCCTAATTTTGAGCGTCACCAAAGGCCAAGACAACCACCAAAACATCACCAAAAAACTAAATGAACCCAACACCAAGACAACCTAAATTTTGAGCCACCACCACTAGGAGCCATTGATGATCGTAGAAGCCAAAAAAACCAGCACCATCCCACCACGAGCCTGAGGTCACAGGAGGCCATTGAGATGGGAAAAGTCATTGAATTCCAACACCCGCTCCACACCCTCAGTCTCCACTAACTCAAGATATTTTTTCAAATAATCCACCCCAACTGTAGCCACCATTTGATGCCTGACCAGCGCCATTCCTTTCGACTCCAATAGAAGCAGAAAAATTTGACCACTGCACTAGGAGTTTTGAACATTTCCAAGTCTTTTAGATGTGACACCCCAAAGCCGAGAATAGAGGCTAAAATAACCTCATCCATGTTGACCAGGAGATTAAGATTAAATAGCTTCCTCATCATTTCCCAAACTAGGTTTTTGGGGGTGCTTTGATTAAGAAAAGATGCCTAAAAATGAGAGACTATGTGGGAATTAACTCAAACTGTTTCACTCTAGGCCACATGCTCTCAGCCCAAAACCATTTTCACCGCAACCACCTTCAAGGGATCAAACTCCAGAAGAATTTGTTTGAGCCTTTGGTCCATGAGTTTTTTGAAACATCCCTAACTCACACAAAAATCCAAGAAAATCAGAGTGTCATGCCCAAAGGCGGATAGCTCCTCGGCCGATTTAAACACTGCATACTTCACGTCCTTCTCCATTATTCTTTCTCACCCAAGAAAAGCCTCTGGAACAAAAACTCTAGAAAATGTAGAATGCGAAGATCACCACCTTCGCTGGATTAAAATGAATGCCACCCTTTCATGGCATTCATTTTAATGCGTACATGCCACTGATCCAGGTGGATCCAGGAAACCTAAAAATTTCATAGTCTCAAAATTTCATGAAACCAACTTCATTGCATAGAGCTCACCAACATGGTCCTGATGCAACTTGAATAGGCTCAAAAGGAATATGTATGCAAAAGTTATGCGCAGTCAAAGGTCTGGTCAAACAAGTGAATCAGGTGTTCAAAAAGGCAAAAAATTGATCTCAAAAAAAAATGGCACCAAGTCGTAGTGTTCGTTGTGCTAATTTTGGAACTATATTCGATTTCAAAAACATAGCTAGTATGTGAAAGTTACAGCTGGTCAAAAGTTTGACTCTGGTTGACTTTGATGACATCAGCAGCTGATGTGGAAGGTACAACTAGCAGTTTGATGATGTGGACCAATGTTTCCTCGACACATGGCATCCAACATGGCAAATGATGTGGTAGTAGACAACGAATCAAGTGTTGGCACGTGGCCACACAACAATAGAAATGGGCCAATAAGAAGTTGACACGTGGCACCCTTATCTCCCCCACGGTTTGCTTTGATAGTTGATTGGTTTACTAAAATATTAGAGGTTAGGGTTGAACCCTTAACCTCCCACTTGTAATCCATCGGCTTCACCAACACACCATCCAATAATTTTGGGATATGATAGGCGACAGTTTCTATTTGAAGGCTAAAAAAAAGGCTTAAAGACATAAAGGTGGTTGGTGGTTTTGAACCCCTAACCACCCACTTGCTAGCGAAATTCTCCACCAATGCACCACATATTTGGTGTGAGAAAAATTCGGGGCCACTTTCTTTTATTAAAGTTTGAATCTTCTATACTCCCATATATTAACTGTTAACCCCCTAAATTAAAGAAAAAAGTCAAACCTTTAAAACTATTTAGCTCGATTTGTAGAATATTAAGGGGTTAAATAATATTTAAAAGATATTTAGAGATAATTAAAGGGTTTTTTTAAGGGGGCTAGGAATTATTTAAGGATTTTGATGTTATTAAAAGGGGGATTTTTAAAGATTTATTGTTGCAAATAGGGGATTTGGGTTGATTTTGTAAATAATATGGTTTTATCCCATATTAGCAAATAAATTTGTATAAAAGGGGGGTCTTATTTCCTTGTAAGGGAAGAATTCTCTTGGAGAGAAAAATAGAGATTATAAATTATTGGAAAAGGTGGAGTTAGAATGCTAGAGGAGAGTTGAATTCTTTTTGAGAGAAAATTTACAAGGTGATATTATACACCACAAATTTTAGAATTGAGTGAGAGATTCTGAGGAAGTTTATGCAGGTTCTAAAGCTTGAGAATTGTAAGAAGGCATTTCTAGGTGCTTGACAATCTTAATAAAGGGGTCCAACGTTGAGAAGCAAACCCAGAGACGTAGTACTGATTGGACGAACTATGTTATCAACCTATGTTTGATCCTTATTCTCTTTTGTCTTATAATTCTTTTAGTATTTTGATTCTTCGAGTTTCCTAATTACGATAATTAAATAATTAGTTTATGTCTCTTGAATCTGGATAAAGTATAAGTGAACTCTATTTGTCGTAATTTCAATGGTTAATATTCTTAACCACGCAATTTTGTTGGATCGGGATTAAATCTGTAGTTGAGAGTAAAGTGAAAATTATTTGTAGCTCTTTAATTCTAGATCAGCCACCCTTTGAGTTGTCGAAAAGTCTTGTCAACACTACCAACCAGGAATGTCATACCCCCTGGTATAAATGAGGGTGACGTTCGATGTGTTTTTGTTTAGTATTTAATTAATTATAAGGATTTGAATTAAATTTTTATTTTCTTTTCCATTTTAAAGTTTAAAATTAGTAAGTATAATTTTTATTATATTAGGTATTTAAAAAAAATTTAAATTTTATAAAAACTCAACTAATATTATCTTAAAAAAATTATAATTACTAAATGTTTAGTTTACCTGTTCAAAATTTTAAAATGGAAAAGAAAATTAAAAAAAGACAAATCCTTATAATTAAATACAAAAAAAAAAATAGTACAATCCTTCTAATTAAATACTTAAAAAAAGTAATATGTATATGCATAGAGTATTTTGTTAACCAAGTGGTTTGTAAATTTATACCAAGCAAGGAGTAAAACGATAGAATAGTCAATTTACTAGAATAAAAAGTAATTTCGTCTAGCGCTTGGTAATTTAGGGCTCTCAAAACAAATAATATTTACATGCCTGTAAAAAAGTAATAAAAAATACTTTAATCGCACACAAAAATAAATTATATGTAATCCATATAAGATATTATGTAGTGCAGGGCAAAATTTTGCAGCTAAAGTATTATTATAATGTGATAAAATAAAGAAAAGGGTATCAACCATCGATTGGCAATTTTATGTTTGTCTTCTTCAAATAGGATACACCTTCAGCGTAAAATATATAGTGCCATCCCAATATATAGCACCAACTTTTTCAAAAAATTGGAGAAAAATACATTAAACCCTTAATTAACCCTCTACCCTCTACCCTCTACCCTCAACCCTAGTTAAACCCTAATCCCTCATAACCCCTATACCCCCTACCCTATACATTGGACCCTCAACCCTAATCCCTCAACCATATACGTACCCTCAACCCCTATACCCTCTACCCGCCTATACAAAGACGACCCTCAACCCTCTATCCTCAACCTTAAACCCTAATCCTTGAACCATATTATACCCTCTACCCTCAATCCTAATCCCTCAACCCTCAACCCTTAATCTCTCAACCCTTAATTAACCCTCAACCCTCTACCCTCTACCCTCAACCCTAGTTAAACCCTAAATCGGCCTCGACCCCTATACCCTCTACCTTATACATTGGACCCTCAATCCTAGTAATACCTCAACCTGCATATATATACCCTCAACCCTCTACCCTCAACCTTAAACCCTCAAGCATCAACCCTTAAACCCTCTTATACCCTCTACATCCCTCTAATCTACCCTATACATTAAAACCTCAACCCTCAATTCTCAACCCTCAACCCTATTTAATCCCTCAACCCTCAACCCTTAAACCCTCAAGTACCCGCAACCCCTATACCCTCTACCCTCTACATTGGAACCTCAACGTCCATAATATTCGACCTTCAACCATATTATACCCTCAAACTTCCTAGCTATACCCTAAACCCTCTCTCCTCAACCCTTAATGTCCCTCAATCCTAAACCCTTAAACCCTAATCCTTGAACCATATACCCTCTATTACCCTCGACCCTAATCCCTCAACCCTAGTTAAACCCTTAAACCCAATTACTAAACTCTCTACCCTAATCCATCAACCCTCAACCCTTAATCTCTCAACCCTTAATTAACCCTCAAACCTCTAGCCCTCTACCCTCTACCCTCAACCATCAACCCTAGTTAAACCCTAATCCGGCCTCAACCCCTATACCCTCTACCCTATACATTGGACCCTCAACCTGCATATACCCTCAACCATCTACCCTCAACCTTAAACCCTCTTATACCCTCTACATCCCTCTGATCTACCCTATACATTAAACCCTCAACCCTCAAATAGTCTCAACCCTCAACCCTCAACCCTTAAACCCTCAAGTACCCTCAATCCCTATACCCTCTACCCTCTACATTGGAACCTCAATGTCCCTAATATTCGACCTTCAACCATATTATACCCTCAAACATCCTAGCTATACCCTAAACCCTCTACCCTCAACCCTTAACGTCCCTCAACCCTAAACCCTTAAACCTTATATATACTTTGGACCCTAAACCCTAATCCTTGAACCATATACCCTCTAGTACCCTCAACCCTAATCACTCCACCCTAGTTAATCCCTCAACCCTCTACTAAACTCTCTACCATAATCCCTCAACCCTCAACCCTTAATCCCTCAACCCTTAATTAACCCTCAACCCTCTACCCTCTGTTGGAAATAGGATGTCATTTAATTGCAATCCTAAACATTATTTATGGCATGTGTCTCCTAAGTCATTGGAAAGTGTTGTCAAACACTAGGATTAGAGAGAGATTAATTTTGGATGAAATAATCATGTTAATTGACATTTGTAATTAATTATAAATAATAGGAGCATGTGAGGGCGTCCAAGATGAGTTCCTAAATAATAGGAGCACATGGGGCACCCACATGGAAGGTGGAACTCACCTTGAGTTAAGTTAAATATTTAGAGTAAAAGATAATACTTTTGAATCCATGTAAAGATCCTAGGAGTTAGGATTTGATGTTTACATGCATGAAGTTCAGTTCAGTTTAGTTTAGTTTAATTATGGTTCAATTATCTTTGTTAGTTTTAGTTGAATGATAATTGACTTTAGTTAACTTGAAATGCATGACTAATGACTTAAGTTGCATGATAGATAACAGGTGACTTCCTTCAGTTAACAAGGGATGACCATTCTTGCATGAATGGTGGAGAGAGATGTTTTAGTTAACAGAAAATGACTTGGACCCACTTTGGGCGCCCAAGTTGGCTTCTTGGAATTAATTCCTTTGCATGTTAAGATATTTTAGAAGGCTGAGTTAAGTGGGCCCACTCTTGGGTGCCTACTTTGAGGATAAAGCCTTGGAGATATCTACGAAATCAAGGTTTAGTTGTGACTTCAGTTTGGGATGCCCAAATGGATGAAGCGCATGATTTGGCATTTTTCTTCACGGTTAAACTCTACTTGGAAGAGATAGGTGTACCTTTTAGGAGATAGGGATTGAGATTTGTAATTGTAACTCTTTTGGAGTTTACAAAGTTCTTTATTGCCTATATATCTCAAGCAAGTTGAAGAGAGTTTTGTATCAAGTTTATTGTAGGTTGTGAAGAAGATTTGTTGAAGGCAGAAGAAATATCTCAAGGAAGAATTGGAATTATTGTAATATACTTTAGAGATTAATTAAATAATACATTGATTCTTGGTGGATTTTTTTCCCGAAAGGGTTTCTCCACAGTATATTTTGTGTATCTTCTAATATTCTATCTATTTCTTCTACAACCTTCTATCTTCATTCTACAAACGATAAAATGAATTAATCAGATAATCACCCACAAAGAATTTGTAACAAAGAATATATATTTAGATCAGGAATCATAAAGATTTACAAAGTATTAAGCTACATAAACACCTCAATTTTCAACATTTGGTATCAGAGCTAAGGTTGGGTAGAGTTTGGGACACCTTTCTCTTAAAATATTGGAGGTTTTTGGCCATAGTGGGAGCTTTTACTATTTTTGTTATTGCTGATTTTGGAAAATAAGTTTGTTACAAGAGGTATATATTCTTGCTTTAGAGGATGTTTATTATGTTTCATTGAGAGATTGGATTCATAGGTTTGGTGTGAGCTTATGACAGAAATGTGGTTTTGATTATGTGCATCATGATTCCATGGGATTGCTCAGTATCACAATTTAGTGAGCATTTGGAAATGAAGTGGATTCTTGGTTGTAGGATGGTTTTGTTATTATGTCATGGTATACTCTTGATTGGTGGTTTAGATTTGTGGCATGGTACATGTTATGATAATTTTGATCATGAGGAAATGTCTGAAATTCCATATGCTTTTGGCAGTGTTGGTTTGATGTTTATCTTGTTGCCATGTATAGCTCGGTATCACAGTTCAGTGGGAGCTTTGGTAGGATATAGTGATCTTCATGAAGAGGATGGTAGTCACGATGCCATGTGTGACTCGGTACCATGGTTCAGTGGGAGTTGTTGGTAGTGATGAGGATGCATCATTGGTAAGGTTATCTTCAGGTTATTGGGGATATGTTTTCTTGGTTTAGAGTGGTTGCTATTATGTCACGGTTTACTCTTGTTGCATTTAAAGTTTGGCATGGTTCTCTTGAGACTAGGATGTTTAAGTGTGTTATGGTGTATGTGATCTCCTAGAAGGAGATGGTTAGATCATGGATGTCATTTTTATGTTCAATATTGGATCTTTGACATTGATCTTGTGTAGTTCTCTTAAGTATTGGGTACATTAATCATTTGCTTAATTACTTCATGATAGTGCTTTGTTGCATTTGGAGTTTGGCATGGATTGGTTGGTTATAGGTCCTCATGGATACTTGGAGAAATAGGTGAGGATTAAGTTCTCTTATGGTAATAGATATTTGTTGGAATGGTTACTAGCAAGAAAAAAATTCTCAATAGAAAAGACCAAGAAGCCTACACATTGGTTGAACGTGAGTTCAACACACTTGGCAGTTTCACATGCCTCCAAAGAGGTAGTTTGGATAAAGAGACTTGGGAAAGGTATTGGTTTTAATTGCAAGTAATTTAAACTTGAATGTGATAGTTAGAGTGCTATGTGTTTAGCCAAAAAATCCTATGTAGCATGCTTGTAATAAGAATTTTAATGTTAAGTATCACTTTGTGCGATAAATGGTTGGGAGTGGGAAGCTATTAATTGAGAAAGTTGACACTTTAATTAATGTTAAAGATTATCTTATGAAACTAGTTTCTTCAAATAAGTTCTCTTGGTTTTTTTATCATTTTCTTGGAGCTTCATGATTATGCAGGTTGCATTTGAAGTTGATATGGATTGATTTGTTGGTGCAGGAAGGCCATTGGCCTTAAGTTCTATACTTGATTTATAATTATTCCTTGTTTAGAATAATTGCAATGTATATTATAAAGTGGGAGAATGTTGGAAATAGGATACCATTTAATTGCAATCCTAAACATTATTTATTTCATCTGTCTCCTAAGTCCTTGGAGAGTGTTCTCAAACACTAGGATTAGAGAGATTAATTTTGGATGAAATAATCATGTTAATTGGCATTTGTAATTAATTATGAATAATAGGAGCATGTGAGGGCGTCCAAGATGAGTTCCTAAATAATAGGAGCACATGTGGCACCCAAATGGAAGGTGGAACTCAGCTTGAGTTAAGTTAACTGTTTGGAGTAAAAGATAACACTTTTGAATGCATGTAAAGATCCTAGGAGTTAGGGTTTTATGTTTACATGCATGAAGTTCAGTTCAAATCAGTTTAGTTCAATTTAGTTTAGTTTAGTTCAAAATCAGTTTAGTTTAGTTTAGTTTAGTTTAGTTTAGTTTAGTTATGGTTCAATTATCTTCAGTTAGTTTTAGTTGAATGCTAGTCAAGACTTCAATTAACTTGGAATGCATGACTAATGACATGAGTTACATGACGGATAACAGGTGACTTCCTTCAGTTAACAAGGGATGACCATTCTTGCATGAATGGTGGAAAGAGATGTTTCAGCTAACAAAAAATGACTTGGACCCACTTTGAGCACCCAAGTTGGCTTCTTGGAATTAACTCCTTTGCATGTTAAGATATTTCAAAAGGCTGAGTTAAGTGGGCCCACTCTTGGGTGCCTACTTTAAGGATAAAGCCTTGGAGATATCTACGAAATCAAGGTTCAATTGTGACTTCAATTTGGGATGTCCAAATGGATGGAGCACATGATTTGGCATTGTTCTTCACGGTTAAACTCTACTTGGAAGAGATAGGCATACCTTTTATGAGATAGGGATTGAGCTTTGTAATTGTAACTCTTTTGGAGTTTACAATGTTGTTTATTGCCTATATATCTCAAGCAAGTTGAAGAGAGTTTTGTATAAAGTTTATTGCAGGTTGTGAAGAAGATTTTTTGAGGCAGAAGAAGCATCTCAAGGAAGAATTGGAATTATTATAATATACTTCAGAGATTAAATAATACATTGATTCTTAGTGGATTTTTTTCCCAAAAGGGTTTCACAATGGTATATGTTGTGTATCTTCTAATATTATGTCTATTTCTTCTACAACCTTTTGTCTTCATTCTACAAATGAGAAAATGAATTAATCAGATAATCACCCACAAAGAATCTGTAACAAATAATACATATTTAGATCAACAATCATAAAGTTTTACAAAGTATTAAGCTACATAAACACCTCAATTTTTAAACAAACTCTACCCTTAGTCCTAGTTAAACCATAGTCCAACCTCAAAACATATACACTCTACCCTATACATTGGACCCTCAACCCTAGTAATCCCTCAACCCTCTACCCTCAACCTTAAACCCTCAAGCCTCAACCCTTAAAACCTCTTATACCCTCTCTGTCCCACTTATCTACCCTATACAAAAAACCCTCAACCCTCAATTCTCAACCCTCAACCCTAGTTAATCCCTCAACCCTCAACCCTTAAACCCTTAAGTACCCTTAACCCCTATACCCTCTACCCTCTACATTGGAACCTCGACGTCCCTAATATTCAACCTTCAACCATATTATACCCTCAAACGTCCTAGCTATACCCTAAACCCTCTACCCTCTACCCTTAACGTCCCTCAACCCTAAACCCTTAAACCCTAATATACTTTGGACTTTAAACCCTAATCCTTGAACCATATACCCTCTAGTACCCTCGATCCTAATCCCTCAACCCTAGTTAAACCCTAATCTGGCCTCAACCCCTATACCCTCTACCCTATACATTGGATGCTCAACCCTAGTAATCTGTCAACTTGCATATACCCTCAACCCTCTACCCTCAACCTTAAACTATCAAGCACCAACCCTTAAACCATCTTATACCCTCTACGTATCTCTAATTTATCCTATACATTAAACCCTCAACCCTCAATTCTCAACCCTTAACCCTAGTTAATCCCTCAACCCTCAACCATTAAACCCTCAAGCACCCTCAACCCCTATACCCTCTACCCTCTACATTGGAACCTCAATGTCCCTAATACTCGACCTTCAACCATATTATACCCTCAAATTTCCTAGTTATGCCCTAAACCCTCAACCCTCAACTCTTAACGTCCCTCAACCCTAAACCCTCTACCCTCAACTCTTAACATCCCTCAACCCTAAATCCTTAAACCATATATATACTTTGGACCCTAAACCCTAATCCTTTAACCATATACCCTCTAGTACCCTCAAGCCTAGTTAAACCCTTAAACCCAATTACTAAACTCTCTAACCTAATCCCTCAACCCTCAACCCTCAACCCTAGTTAAACCCTAATCTGTCCACAACTACTATACCCTCTACCCTATACATTGGACCCTCAACCTGCATATATCCTCAATCCTCTACCATCAACCCTTAAACCCTCTTATACCCTCTACGTCCCTCTGATCTACCCTATACATTAAACCCTCAACCCTCAAATATTCTCAACCCTCAACCCTAGTTAATCCCTCAACCCTCAAGTACCTTCAACCCCTATACCACTACCCTCTACATTGGAACCTCAATGTCCCTAATATTTGACCTTCAACCATTTTATACCCTCAAACATCCTATCTATACCATAAACCCTCTACCCTCAACCCTTAAACCCTCTTATACCCTCTACGTCCCTCTGATCTACCCTATACATTAAACCCTCAACCCTAGTTAATCCCTCAACCCTCAAGTACCTTCAACCCCTATACCACTACCCTCTACATTGGAACCTCAATGTCCCTAATATTTGACCTTCAACCATTTTATACCCTCAAACATCCTATCTATACCATAAACCCTCTACCCTCAACCCTTAAACCCTCTTATACCCTCTACGTCCCTCTGATCTACCCTATACATTAAACCCTCAACCCTAGTTAATCCCTCAACCCTCAAGTACCTTCAACCCCTATACCACTACCCTCTACATTGGAACCTCAATGTCCCTAATATTTGACCTTCAACCATTTTATACCCTCAAACATCCTATCTATACCATAAACCCTCTACCCTCAACCCTTAACGTCCCTCAACTCTAAACCTTTGAACCCTATATATACTTTGGACCCTAAACCCTAATCCTTCAACCATATACCTTCTAGTACTCCCAAACCTAATTTCTCAACCCTATTCAATCCCTCAACCCTCAAACCTTAATCCCTCAACCCTTAATTAACCCTCAACCCTAGTTAAACCCTAATCTAGCCTCAACCCCTATACCCTCTACCCTATACATTGGACCCCCAACCCTAGTAATCCCTCAACCTGCATATACCCTCAACCCTCCACCCTCAACCTTAAACCCTCAAGCCTCAACCCTTAAACCCTCTTATACTCTCTACATCCCTCTGATCCACCCTATAAATTAAACCCTCAACCCTCAATTCTCAATCCTCAACCCTAGTTAATCCCTCAATCCTGAACCCTTAAACCCTCAAGTACCCTCAACCCCTATACCCTCTACCCTCTACATTGGAACCTCAACGTCCCTAATATTCAACCTTCAACCATATTATACCTTCAAACATCCTAGCTATACCCTTAACCCTCTACCCTAAACCCTTAACGTCCCTCAACCCTAAACCATTAAACCCTATATACACTTTGGAGCCTAAACCCTAATCCTTGAACCATATACCCTCTAGTACCCTTGACCCTAATCCCTCAAGCCTAGTTAAACCCATAAACCCAATTACTAAACTGTCTACCCTAATACCTCAACCCTCAACCCTTAATTAACCCTCAACCCTCAACCCTCTACCCTCAAACCTTAGCCCTATTTAAACCCTAATCCAACCTCAACCCCTTTTCCCTCTACACTATACATTGGACCCTCAACCTACATATGCCCTCAACTATCTACCCTCAACCTTAAACCCTCAAGCCTCAACACTTAAACCATCTTATACCCTCTATGTCCCTTTGATCTACCCCATACATTAAACCCTCAACCCTCAACCCTTAAACCCTCAAGTACCTTCAACCCATATACCCTTTACCCTCTACATTGGAACCTCAACATCCCTAATATTCTACCTTCAATCATATTATACCCTCAAACTTCCTAGCTATACCCTAAACCCTCTACCCTCAACCCTTAATGTCCCTCAACCCTAAACCTTTAAACCCTATATACACTTTGGACCCTAAACCCTAATTATTCAACCATATAACCTCTAGTGCCCTCGACCCTAATCCCTGAACCCTATTTAATCCCTCAACCCTCTACTAAACTCTCTAGCATAATCCCTCAACCCTCAACCCTAGTTAAACCATAATACGACCTCAACCCCTATACCCTCTACCCTATACATTGGATCCTCAACTTGCATAGACCCTCAACTCTCTACCCTCAACCTTAAACCCTCTTATACCCTCTACGTCCCTCTAATCTACCCTATACATTAAACCCTCAACCCTCAATTCTCAACACTCAACCCTAGTTAATCCCTCAAGCCTCAACCCTTAAACCCTCAAGTACCCTCAACCCCTATACCCTCTACCCACTAAATTGGAACCTCAACATCCCTAATATTCAACCTTCAACCATATTATACCCTCAAATGTCCTAGCTATACCCTAAAATCTCTACCCTCAACCCTTAACGTCCCTCAACCCTATATATACTTTGGACCCTAAACCCTAATCCTTGAAACATATACCCTCTTGTACCCTTGACCCTAATCCCTCAACCTTAGTTAATCCCTCAACCCTCTAATAAACTCTCTACCCTAATCCCTCAAACCTCTACCCTCTACCCTCTACCCTCAACCCTATTTAAACCCTAATCCAAC
>VDFB02168118.1:188463283-188491963 GCA_007258455.2 Sequoia sempervirens
CCGACATCAACCCCTATACCCCCTACCCTATACATTGGACCCTCAACCTTAGTAATCCCTCAACCTCCATATACCCTCAACCCTCTACCCTCAACCTTAAACCCTCAAGCCTCAAACCTTAAACCTTCTTATACCCTCTATGTCCCTCTAATCTACCTTATACATTAAACCCTCAACTCTCAATTGTCAACACTCAACCCTAGTTAATCCCTCAACCCTCAACCCTTAAACCCTCAACCCCTATATCCTCTACCCTCTACATTGGAAACTCAACATCCCTAATATTCGACCTTCAACCATATTATTCCCTGAAACGTCCTAGCTATACCCTAAAACCTCTACCCTCAACCCTTAACACCCCTCAACCCTAAACCCTTAAACCCTATATATACTCTGGACCCTAAACCCTAATCCTTGAACCGTATACCCTCTAGTACCCTCGACCATAATCCCTCAACCCTATACTAAACTCTCTACCATAATCCCTCAACCCTCAAACCTTAACCCCTCAACCCTTAATTAACCCTCTACCCTCACCCCCAACCCTAGTTAAACCCTAATCCGGCCCCAATCCCTATACCCTCTACCCTCAACCTTAAACTCTCAAGCATGTTGATGGGTGTTTTAGCAATTTTTTCAACACAGGCAGTGCATAGGCACACTACCTCTCTTGAAAGGTAGAAATTTGCAAGCAAGTTATCAATCACCACCCTAAGGTCTCTCGGTTGTCAGGTCATGATGTGCATGGAATTCCTCAGTTGATGTTTGATATGATTTTTCTGGTAATCATAGGGCAAACTTATGGGCTAGATGCGAGATGAATCTAAAAATAGAGTTTCTAAGATGGGAAGTTAGAGTGCAATTTGTTGTAGGTTCAAACAATGATTATGAAATCCATTTTTATCTTAATATTTGGCTTTACAATGTGTAATGAACCTTAGCATAGGTTACTTATTAAAAGAAAAGGAAAAACAATAGGGGAGAAGAGAGGTTCCTAGATCTGAAACTAATTATTAATTGTGATCATGGAGGTTCTACTGTGGACAACTTCCTTAAAAAAAAAATTCACTTAACCACAAAACTCACATTATCATGAAACTTGTGCAAGCTTCTAAGGACTGCAAATGATTAACCATTCATTCACCATAAACATGCATGAACAAAGATCAAATTTTGGAGCAACTTTTAGTTTATGTCTAGACTAACTTTACGCAGCTATCTACCAATAGCAAACAACAAAAAGTATGGACAAGAAAGGCATCAACGCAGTAGAAATCTTCACAACCATCGAATAGCATTACCAAATCTACCAAATTAATCTAAAACCATGAAGAACAACAAAGTAAATCTAACTAAATCAGCTAACTAAGAAATCATGAAACATGAAACATACAAAGAAACTCAGAAATCCACCAAAGTCAATGTATTTCTATTAAAATTTCTGCAGCATGTCATTACAACAACTCAACTCTCTCTTGAAAATGAGAGGATACCCCATATTTATAGTGTTCAAAAAGAAAAATGAATGGCCAAGATTAATTTTCATTATGTGGCCAAGATTCACTACAAACTAGGGTTTCACCTGCCCCCAAATATATTACAATTTAAAATGCATTCCTTGTCTTTACCTAGAGTTTCTATAAACTTGTTGGTGAGCGCCCAGAGTTTCTCAATTTCTATTATGTTGGATTGAAGCACTTGGTAGTTCCATTGTTTAGATTGACCCATAAGTGTATCCCAATCTTCATCACACTTGGTTGTATTATCCCTGACTTGTTCAGATTGGTCAAAGGCTCGAGCAGCAAAATTCATGAAATTCGTGGTGAGCTCTCCCAACATTCCATCTTCCATCTTCATACAAAAATAAGGCCTCACCTTTTCAGGATCAATCTCAACAATGGGCAGATCATAGCCTTTCATCACTTTGAAATACTCAATACAATTGGCCTTGATGTCTTTGGACCAATCAATATCTGGGTCCACCTTGCAAAGGACCTTCTCCAGCACCTCTTTCCTGTGGTTGAAGTTCATCTTCCATGTTTCAACCAGTTAATGAGACAACTTGAGGATGAACTCAATCTTTGGGTAGATGGATTTATATATCCCCGAGAAGTCAATGTAAAACTTCCTCGTGCCCTCAAGGGTCTTCTGGACCTCCAAGAATTTATTTGCTGTCCTAACAATGCGATTGATGCCCATGTTTCCGGCATACAAGACTTGTTGGAACCAATCTTTTGTAGTCTTAGTCCAGTTTTTCCTTCTCTCGATCTTGTCAATTTTCTCCTTGGACAACAACTATAGTGGAGCTAGATGTGGTCGGAAGCTCCTCTGTAGATGACCATTATTGAATATAGGTTGTCAAATCAGCTAGTTGTGCCTTAAGTTCTTCCTTGGAGACCTTATCCTGTTGTATCAAATGCACCATCGTGGCAACAGACTCCTAGAGATGATCCACCTTTTATTCTCTTGATGTTTTCCCCAAGTCAATGGTGGAAACATTGTAACTGATCCCTTCTTCATTCACCACCAGTGTAGCTATTTGCATGGTCCTATATCAAGAAGCGTCCATTGTTAGCTTGGATCTAATTTTGGGCTTCTTCTCTTTTTTGGTACTGATATGAGCTTAGGCCAAGATGGCCTCTAATCTTGTTCTTGGATCCCTTGGAGCCAATTTTTTCTTCTCTAGTTGCTTCTCCAGCCACTCGGGCATCTGAGACTTTTCCTTGGGTGATTCACGATCACCCTCCTCTTCATTCTTCTCGATTTCAATCTCTTTATCCTCAGGAGCTTCTTTCTTCATCCTTGTGTATTCTTCTTTGTCAGAGTCCTAGATGAACATAGTTCATTTGATGGGGGACTTAGTGGGTAGGCATTCCTTTGGGTTGTCTTCCCCTTCAGTATCCTTTTCTTCTTCATGCCCATGTTCTTTGGGTTGCTCTGTTTCTGGACTCTTGTTGGTTTCAGCCTCTTCTTCAAGCTTTTTTTCCTTCTTACTCTCCTCCTCGTGTTGAGGTACATCATCCTATTTCTTAGAGCTTTTTTCCCATTCCCTGGTTGGAAGTTCAATGTTTTCTTCCATTTTATCACTTAGCTCTTTTCCTTTGTCAGAGGGTGGTTTTTCTATTTCCTTCCTGACATCTTTTAATTATCGGGCCAACTCTTCTTCAAGATTTACATCAAAGGTTTCTACGATATACTTGGTGTTGGTATCTTTTTCTTTTTCACTCTTGAAGGATTTTGTTTCCTCTTCTTCCTAGACTACCTCATCAATTTGTAAATTCTGGTGCTCTAGGTGTTCATGGTAGTCATCAGCTTCTTCCTCCAATGCCTTGGCAGCCTCTTCCTCCAATGCCTTGGCAGCCTCTTTCTCTTGTCGTTCCAACTCCTCAGATATTTTCATCATGGCTTTCATCTCTAGTGGTTCAGTTGGAGGTTTTGAGGTAGGAACATTGGCAAGAACTTGTACCAAGGCAGCTTGGATGGTTGGATTCATCAATACTTTAAAAATATCAAACAGGACATTCTGCATATGCCGCGAAAATGCCTCTTGAAGTGAGAGTGTAGGCATTGGTATTGTTGTTTCTGCTAGTGAAAGAGATGTGGTTGGAAACATGGAGGAAAAAGAGAGCGAAGAGGTGGTGGAAAAAGAAGATTCAATCACTGCAACTAGTCCAGTAGGAGAAGAAGAGGCAAGGTGGACCGAGATGTCAACCGTAGGTGGGGAAGTAGATGTAGGGGCAGCAGTAGTGGAAGCAGTTGGTGGAGATTTTGGTTGCTCTGTCTCCATTTCCTCTCCCTCATGGAGTGAATATTCCTAAACAACTGGCATTTCAGTGACATTACCTGACTTCTTATGTTTCTTGGAAGGTTCAACTTTCGAGGCCTTTCTTGAGTATACTTTTCAATTGGGTTGTTTCTCATCAATCTCTTTTCTTTTCCTCGACTGAGTGAGTGGAGGTTATTTCAAAGTTTCTCTTTTTGAGGCAGTAGATTCCTCACCATCTGTTCCACTTGGATCACTTTCAAGCCCCTCATAGGTCAGAGTGACCCCTTGTTTCAATCGGGAAACTTTCCCATTAATTCATTCTTTTGTGCAAGCCTCAACAAGCTTGGTCAAGATATCGAGGTCATCGACCTCCTATTCATCCCAGTCAATTAGTGGAAGCGGAAGATTGGAAATTGTGTCATATCAGTAGTCTATTACTATGCTCTCATCTTCTTCCACCTGGTCAGGTACTTTGAATAGGTTTACCCTCTTTACAAAGTATGTGGTCATCCGCATATAGTGCCTCATCTATACCTCATTGTCATCTTTACAATTAGCCTAAAAATCCTCAACACTATGCAGATGGGCATATTCAGGTCCAAGCACCTTCTTGATATGGTCATATGGATCCATCTATGGTCAGTCCGTGTGGAGCCTCAAATAGTATTAGGCCAACTCCTTCTCTGAATTGTGGGCACACTGCGAGGTATGGATTTTGTACAACTCTTGGCTGAAGGAGAGGGGATAAGGAATCCCTACCAAATTTTTGTTGCTCAAGAGGGTGTGCACATGTTGTAGCTACCAAGACAGCTCCAATAGTATCATCCAGTGATTAGGATACTAGGGCAGCTTGTTCGGTCTTTTTGAGAAGCCTTCTGCACGAATGTAAGTAAACTTTGGGTATTGGATGAACAAGAAGGCATATTGCTTCAGGAAAGTGTTGGTCCTATGGGAGAATCACCTCTCGAAGTCACCCCCGAACAATCTGATGATATGACCTATGAAAGCGTCATTGACCCTGCAGTAATCTTTCTTAAAATTCCTAAATTGCAACTGAGGGTACTTGTCATAGACTTTTAGCTCCTTGTCAAGTTCTTCATCTGGAGCTCTTAACAAGCCACTATATTTCCTCTGTTTGGCCAAAGAGTAGACCAAGTAGGATGTCATGTAAAATTTGGAGGTCTTTTTGATGGCCATGAACTACTCATGAAAGCAATCACTAATTATCCCAACCAATAAAATGAGGTATCCTCTCTGCGAAGAATCTCTTCAATGAAGTAGACCATCCACTCTTGAAAATAGGCCGTAGTAGGATGGCCCATTACTCTGCTTAGCAGGGTTATAAAATCATGGTAATCTTTGTAAAAATAACTATGAAAGAGCTCCTGGGGAACTTTTGCAGCACTGCCCCTCTTCTCCTTGAACCAATACTGATTGATGAGCTTTTTACACTTGAGGGGATCTTCGTCCCACATTTCCTTGCATTCCTTTATGGTTGGTAATTCCATCTCCCCGAAGGTAGTGATATGAGATTTCTTTGTTATTTCCTTCACATACATGTCAACTAACACATTCCCATCTCTGTCTACTATTATTCTGGTCTTTGGTTGGTATGCCTCCCTACAAGCCATTACTAGCTCGGGGGTGACAAGACCAGGAGGGAAGCCCACAACTTTGGCTATCCCACTACCTCTAATCAATCTTGCATTCTTTGTCTTAGGTTTGATCCTAACCCTTTGCGTGAATTTGTTTATATCAATGTGCCTGATATTTGTGTCAGAAATCTCCTTCCAATCTATGGTGACTTTAGATTTCAATGGCTCCCCTTGGAACTAATATTTCATCTGGTCTTTGTCTTCCTTTTCGCGAGGTGCCTTGCATGTCTTCTTTCCTTTATCCTTCTGTGGCCGCTCTCAAAGGTCCTACACCTGATTCCATATATTTTGCAAGAAATAGAGAGGTGAGCATATTCGATCATGAAAACACAAAAAAATTTGTCAAATCCCTGCAAAACAGTGTTAGATTGGATAATTGTCATTCAATAAATTTAACATATAATCCAAGTTTTTATTTAGCAGTTCAAAGGAGGGAGTTTGGAGGATTTAGGCCCCAGGGGCCATACTTCCTTGGCTTGATGGTTGTTTTGAAGGGAAAATAGGGCAGTGTGGTCCACAAGGTTCCACCTGCCCTAAGTCTTGATCAAATCATGGGGGCCACTAAGGAGAATAGGCCATCTTGGCATGTGGGTCAAAGTTTATTTGGCGATTGGAAGGAATTTGGATCATCTTTGAGGCAGTCAGAGTCAGGAGGAGGGACGGTTGTTTGAGGTTTACTATTTGGGACGGCTTTGGTTAGGAAACATTCTGGGGGATGAGTTCTGCCAAGTGGGACCCATGAGTCGAGAGGGCAGTTGGCGTCATGCTTTGGTCTCTTAGGAATTAGGGTTGAAGGAGGTGGGAAGCTACTTGATAATTTCCATTTGAAATGGCAGACATAGAGTGGAATCTCACTGGAGGAAGTCGGAAGGCACGAGTCTGGCAGAGGGCTTGACCTTTCTATTTTCCTTTGTTTTTTGCATAGAGATGCCCAAAGGTGAATAGAGGATCGGGCCCCAAAGGTCGAAAGGATGGAGGTGGTTTACTCTTTCACGATAGCCAAAATAGGATGGAGTCTCGATGATGGAAGTCCGATGAGAATGGCCCATAGAAGGTTGGGGTACTTAAAACTTATCATTTCATTCATGTAGTTGAGGGATGATTAGGGCCTGGAAGGCACAAGGAAGCCTCTAGAAAGTTGTGAGGAATGTCGGTGCTACTATGGCAGTCTGGGGACGGAGGTCCGTGTGTTGGGGCCTACAAGGCATTTTGGCATACAATTTTTCATGCACGAGATCAACCGGCCGAGAGGGAGTCAGGATCCATAGTGCTAGAGGTCTGGGATTAGAATACCATCTTGAAACAGTGAAATTCTGACAGAATCCCGGTGATGGAAATCCACGAGATGAAGTCTGAATCAAACATTGACTTGAAATTTTACTAACTTCCACCTCAGGGCAACCAAAAGGCCAGGGTCTAGCCACCAAAAGGTAGGGGCTAGAAAGCTGTTTGGAATGGAAAATCATAGATGGAGTCCCAAGTACATGATCCCGTAGAGACGGACCCGCATAACTTTGAGTCCTTCACTTGGCAAGGTGATAGGTGCTTCCCGCGATGGCGGGTTTGAATGATAGGTTCGTCATTTATAAGTTTTACTTCTATTTTCAAGTGTTATCGACGGTGATGGGAAGCCACAGGCCCATAGAGCGTGAATGCTCTAGCCCAAGAACAGTGCTAGAGGGATGAGGTTTTGCATTCGCCTCGTAGGTAATTCGTGAAGTTTTTCTAAATTTCGTCATGTGGGTTTTGTGTGCCACAACTTTCTCTATCTAGTTATTGAGTTGTTCCTCTCTTTTGAATGCATCATTTTAGAAAAAATTGGAGAAAATTTGAAGTGGGGCAAGGTGACGAACTAACTTGAGGAATCTGATAAATGTGAAAGATGAACCAACTAATATACGTGTTGAATTGGCTGTGAAGCTTGTCAGGCTCGAAGGTGGCGATGAAAGCTAGCACTAGATTGCTCTGATATCTCTGATCAAACTATCATGTGAAAATGACAAGTCGAATCCAGATATTTATACCCTTAAGTGCATTTAATGCCTCCTAATTAATGCATGTAAGATAGACCCAAAGGTAGGTGCATTGAAATTTGAAAATGGTCACGGGAGGGCTAGATCCCGATGGGTGGCATGCCGTCGGTTGATGGTTGTTTGAAATGTTTAGAGGAAAACCACTAGAGAAGAAGACCCAAGGGTCCAATAGGTGGAACTCTACTGAAGGATGGCTATTTGGGAAAGGAAAGGAAGATGCAAAACCCCGAGAGGAGTGACCCGATGTGGCGGGCCCGATGAGATGGAAGGTCATCGAACTTGTTAAACCATGGGAAGCATAAATCAAGGTGGCGGGTCCCAGGTCACGAAAGGACTAGGTCCTTCGGCCATTCAAAATAGCAGAGGTGTTAGGGAAACCCATCAGGGGCAACCTGCAATGGTGGACCTGTAGGGCCCGAGGGACGCTAGTAGGGGGAAACTACCAAGAGGTCCCTATAAAGACACATAACTTAGAAAATTTGAGGGGGTGAAACATGTTCGACTTGAGATGAAACTTTTAGGGTTCATTGAACATTTGAGACACCAAAATAGGGGGCAAGAGAAATGAGGTAGGAACGAAATGACTTGGCAAGGAAAAAGGAAGGAGGGTCCTCGTTCTGAAAGGAGACAACAAAGCCTCAACCCTTAAACCCTCCCCTCTATGTCCCTCCAATCTACCCTATACATTAAACCCTCAACCCTCAACCCTAGTTAATCCCTCAACCCTCAACCCTTAAACCCTCAAGTACCCTCAACCCCTATACCCTCTACCCTCTACATTGGAACCTCAACGTCCCTAATATTCGACCTCCAACCATATTATACCCTCAAACTTCCTAACTATACCCTACACCCTTAACGTCCCTCAACCCTAAACCCTTAAACCCTATATATACTTTGGACCCTAAACCCTAATCCTTGAACCATATACCCTCTAGTACCCTCGACCCTAATCCCTCAACATTAGTTAAACCCTTAAACCCAATTACGAAACTCTCTACCCTAATCCCTCAACCCTCAGCCCTAGTTAAACCCTAATCCGGCCTCAACCCCTATACCCTCTACCCTATACATTGGACCCTCAACCCTAGTAATCCCTCAACCTGCATATACCCTCAACCCTTTACCCTCAACCTTAAACCCTCAAGCCTCAACCCTTAAACCCTCTTATACCATCTACGTCCCTCTGATCTACCCTATACATTAAACTCTCAACCCTCAAATATTCTCAACCCTCAACCCTTAAACCCTCAAGTACCCTCAACCCCTATACCCTATACCCTCTACATTGGAACCTCAACGTCCCTAATATTCAACCTTCAACCATATTGTATCCTCAAACATCCTAGCTAAACCCTAAACCCTCTATCCTCAACCCTTAACGTCCCTAAACCCTAAACCCTTAAACCCTATATATACTTTAGACCTTAAACATTAATCCTTGAACCATATACCCTCTAGTACCCTCGACCCTAATCCCTCAACCCTCTACTAAACTCTCTACCCTAATCCCTCAACCCTTAATTAACCCTCAACCCTCTACCCTCTACCCTCTACCCTCAACCCTAGTTAAACCCTAATCTGGCCTCAACCCCTATACCCTCTACCCTATACATTGGACTCAAATCAACCCTAGTAATCCCTCAACCTACATATACCCTCAACCCTCTACCCTCAACCTTAAACCCTCAAACCTCAACCCTTAAACCCTCTTATACCCTCTACATCCCTCTGATCTACCCTATACATTAAACCCTCAACCCTCAACCCTCAACCCTAGTTAATCCCTCAACCCTCAACCCTTAAACCCTCAAGTACCCTCAACCCCTATACCCTCTACCCTCTACATTGGAACCTCAACATCCCTAATATTTGACCTTCAACCATATTATACCCTCAAACATCCTAGCTATACCCTAACCTCTACACTCAACCCCTTAACATCCTCACCCTAAACCTCCTTAAACTCCCTAAACCGGCCTTAAAACCTTCTACCCTCTACCCTCTACACTCTATCCTAATCCCTCAACTAGCCTATACCCTTAACCCAATACCCTAAACCCTAAACCGTTAAACCCTCTACCCTCAACTGGTGAATACGTACCCCCTTATACCCTCGACCCTAATCCCTCAACCCTTGAACCCTTAAACCCAAGTAAATTACTCTCAACCCTTAATCCTGTTAGAATTAAAATATCTCACATTTTTCAATAGCCTCCACATAGCTATCCTCCACATTTCATAGAAATTCATCACATTTTAATTTTATGATCAACACAAATTGTTGAAATTTGTGTGACAAGATCCATTTTGTAGCCCACATTGCCAAATTGACACACCCATAAATGAGTTTGAGACTCCATAATATTTCCCCATTCCTAAATAAAAATTACCACTATCTACCTAACAATGCCTCATTGGTGGAGTTCCCATCATAGCCTTATCGATGGCCCAATGAAAGCAGTTTATAACCTAGTATCAGTGTAACAATGCCCTATTGAGATGACTCCTAAGGCGTTCTCCCGATAGACCGATAGAGTCAACAAAAGTAAGCACATCATTGAAACTCGTGAACATCAATGGAACGAATGTTTGCTTTCCCCAGATGACCCGATATAATAACATATTATCAATAATTAAAATATATCAGGAGAATTAATGTGTATCGGGGTAATATATTCTAGCATCCCATCGATAGACAGATGGAAAGTTGTTCATTGGTGGAGAAGGTGGCTATTGGTGGAAGAAGGATCGAAGTCTCACCAATACGGTGATGATGATTACACTAACTGATGTGACATCTCAAGGCATTGTCGAGATATTTAAAAATAAATACTTCCCTCTGATGACAAGATTGAAATGGTGGTGTATTTATGAGCTAGAATTGAAGCACAAGTTGATCGCATAATTGTCACACAGTCTGGAAGATTTCATTGAGGATAGAAGTAGAAAGGAAAAGCTAGGAGTTCTTACATAGTAGAAACTAGTGGATGAAAAATCCAAGTAAGTACACCAATCTGAGCTAAGAAGTTGTATTTTTTCAAAAGATTAAGAATTCAAACAATGGAGGAATATGTAGCAAAACCCAAAGCTAAGAAACAAAAATTGAGAAGAGACTCTTGAATCAAGACCTAATAGATCAATGCCCTGGGTCAAGGCCAAGACCTAGGAGGAGTGCTCAAATGAATCCTTCAATGGATAGATTATTAGATAAACATAAGGGCTTGGGAGATATTTGGACACCACGACGCAAGTATGAACTCTTCATGTATCACTACAAAAAACAATTTAGGTTTCAACCAATCTGCAACCTGTGGAGGTTGAACTTGGGAAAACTCATAGTGCCCAATGTGTTCATAAATGTAGAACTAATTAAAGCTCTGGCTAGAAAATACGACCCCAAGAGGAGAACTATTCAATCACATAATGGGTTTGACGTGCTTGTTATTTTTGAGGATTTAATTTCTAATGTTTTTCAATTGGAGTGTCCTATGAACTTGCCATTCATGGTTAGAAACCTCTTGATAGAGTATCACCATAAGGATACCAACTACAAATGATGGAAACTACCCATGCATAGGCCCAAGAATGAAGGATTCCAACTCGGGAGGTTTTCGAGCAATGAAAACCCTCCTTTTCATGAGGAATTTTTTGAAGAATATTTTTGATACACTTATTATTCAGCTAGTCAGGTGTTGGGGGTAGAGGTCCCACCTTTCATGTCTATTTCCCCAATGGTCTTAGTTGCAGACATACAAAGCACTGATGCCAAACCATTCAATTATGCTAGATACTTGGCCAATGCCCTAAAGCAGGAGCTTGAAAAGATTAAAAACAATAGTGAATATATTCATTTCAAACATTATTCTTTGTTCATGCATTTGCTCATGCATGAGGGACATGTTAGAAGGGTCTAGAGTGAAGAATTAAGAATAAGAGATATAGATGAAAATGGAAACCTCAAACCTATACAAATGTGGACTTCATTGTGGGATAGTCGATTTGGTAGATCTCATTATCTTTATTTTGAGAAGTTTTTTGTGAAACCATTGATGAAGTTGTTGGGATATTTGCATGATTATAACTTATCCCCAGAAGTAAAAAATTTTATAATACCAAAGGAAAATGACCCAAGGAATAAGGTGAATCATAATTGGGGAGACTGGTATGCTTTTCTTGACTACACAATGATTAGGGTTTATGGGTTTGAAGGAACTCCAAACTTGCTACCACAAGTAGTTCCTGATAGAATTACTTACTTAGAAATTGTGAGGCAATTGGAAAAATATGATGCCAAAAATGTTAAAAGACACAACTAAAAATCAATTATTCCCAACACTTTATGTTTTGGAGACTTTACAGTGGTTGCAAATAAGGGATATGAGGAAATTGATGCTAAATTAGAACAATATAACCTCCCTCTAGGCAATAAAAGGGAAAAATTTGATGCAGAAGGATTTATTCACAAAGCAAGGCTATCACAGGGGTTATCAGGATATGAGCACGTGTTCTCAAATTAAGATGTGATAAAAAACCATGATGAAGCCTCTACCACTGACAAAATGACTACATATAATAGGGTTATGCTCATAGAGGAATGGAAAAGAAGAAATTTCCCATCTTATTCAAGGGCATTTGGTGAAATACATGATCCTCTAGAAAGGATTGAGCAACTCATTTCTCATGTGAATGAATTGGTAAAGGATGTGCCTTCATTTATCTTTGATGCCACTCATGCAACCTATTCAGGAGTGCAAGCTAAAGATATAGGGCCCTTAGATTATATTCCTTCACAACCAACTCCTAAGGTGAGTTTTTGTGTAGATACTGATATAATTGAAGATGAGGAGAGTGATGAGGAAGACGAGAAAGTACAAAAAATAAGTGCTCTTGTAATCGCACAGTATGAGCCTCCTCAAGAACACAATGTTGTAATATTTGAAGCATCAGATGAATTATCTGATGATGTTAGGGTCAAGGCTGGACAAAAGTTCATTTTTGATGAAGATTTTGTTAAGTCTTCCAAGTTTAATTCATTTGTTTATGAATATAAAGGCAAGAAAATGAGAAAAAAAATGTAGGATATCACTCCTAAATGAGAGGCTACTGCTTTGGAAGAATTGAAAAAATAAATAGACAAAGAGATGGAGTCCATCACTCCTAAGAGAGGGAGAGAGTTACTTTAGGAAGCTGGAGTGCTGCTTTTTCCTAGGTGGGATATAAGCTCTGCAATTGTGTTTGATAGTTTCAAAAAGAGAGGGGACAAAACAATGAACTTAACAAAGGAAGCAAGTGATAAGATGTTCAGACATCTCTTGGTCCAAAGAGTAGGGGATACCAATCCCATGGAGATAGTAGAATTGAATATCAATGTGGTGAAATTCACCAAAGCACAGATTGATAAGCTGGTTAAAGAAAATGATAGGTTGAAGAAGGAATTAGCGCATCAAAGAGAAAGATCATCTTCCTCTTCCACACCAGAGTTGTATTCCCCATGGATTTAAAAGGATACGAGAGTATTGGATGCAATGGCTAATACAATTTATTGGAAAAATTGCCACTTGAAATCTCAGGAAAAATGTAAAGACTTGGAGAAAGAAGTCAAAACCATCAAGTATAATGTTGCATCTGAAATGATCAAGGGGAGATTCAATAAGATGATGAAATGTGTTGATGAATATTAGAGACAAGTTAAGCATGTATACTTAGCAATAGAGGAGAATGAATGACTACAGGGGAGAATAATTGAAAAGGGAGAGGAGCTTCGAGACAAGAAAATCCTGAAAGGACAAATAATGCAGACACATAACAAATTGGTAGAATCACACAATGGATATCATAACAGGATCATCAAAGATCTCGACTGCTTCAATTTGACTCCAACACTTTATGATGATATGGGAAATAATCAAGAGTATGATGATTGGAAGGAAGAGTTTGATGTGCTTATGACTGTTGCACTACATGAAATCAATGACAAGGACATAATTTTACAAAATACTCACCAAAAACTCAAGAAGATGATGTATAGGGAATATGATATGAGGGAAGTGATCTCCAATACAGATACTTGTGTTGAACAAGAGTACATTCATCACCTCTTTGCATTTAATTTGTTCCTTAACCAAACCATGGATATGCTAGACACAACGAGACAACCATCAGGATGAAAGGAGTCAACCGACAACATGAGTACCCTATCATGGAGTAGAAGCTTTGAATAGATCTTAGGTGGTCATGGGATTTTTCATGGAGATTAACAGATTGGTGAATTCATTTGTTGCAATATTTTGTTTTCTTAATTATGTTTAGTTATCAAACGACATGACTTTTTGTAATGATTTTGTAGCTTGTTGCCTCTCATATATATATAAGAGAGACCAAGACCCAAATAGATCATCATCACATCATTTCCATTTAGGGTAGGCATTAGTAAGAAGATATATTGCACCAATTCGCCCATCCATCTCATATCAGAAACTGCTATTATAATGCATATTATTCAAAGATAAATATAATGGAGAAGGTTATACATAATTGTTAATTTTCTTTCAAGTGCTCAACTATTGTGTGGATTTATATGCTTATATGTTATTTGGATGTCTCTGAAGTGGTTTTTTATGATATTCAAATTGAGTGTTTGAAAATACATTTAATTTGTCAATACACATTTGTTGTAATTGTGTGATGTTGTTGACTAGTTTCGGTGTGTAGAAGAATTAAAGTTCCTTTTAAGAAATCAAATTTGATAGTTTCCTATTTAGATTAAAGTCCTTTTGAATAGACTGTCTTAATTTTTCCTTTCACATATGAATTAAATCCTTTCACAACTTCATAGTAGCATAAGGGGATATCACTAGGATTACTAAGAAGAGCCCAAATAACTATCATACTTGCACATTTGCATAAGGTGCAAACATTCAAAGTGTCCAATTGTTTGAGTTAAGCTGAAGAGTGAATCTACCTATCTTATAGAAGCCTATCTCCAAAACCATCATTCACCCCTCCACTCCATCCACCCAATAGAAGTAGGCATTAGTCATAATTAAACATCGCATACAAAATACAACTCAAAAAATTGAATTCTCAATTACTCTCATTAGAAATTAGTCACTAAAACTTTGTATCTACTTCAACTTCACGTGCCTTAGTGAGTAGATTTCTCAATTCAGGAACCATATTTACTTGTAAATCTGCCTTATTGTTCAGGTATACCCACCTAGGTCTGGCAAAACCTAAAGAGTAGAAGGTAATTAGTCTTGTTTACCTTGTTCGTGGGCCAAAGGTGTATTAAGGGATTGGCACCCCCTTATGGTTTAAAACCTACACTTTTGAGACCTAACAAATCCCTCAACCCTTAAACCCTCAAGTACCCTCTACCCTCTACCCTCTACTCTTTACCCTCAACCCTCAAGTACCAGTAAACCCTAATCCCTCATTAACCCCTATACCCTCTACTCCATACATTGGATCCTCAACCCTAATCCTTGAACCATATACGTCCCTCAACCCTCTACCCTATAGATTAAACCACCCTTAACCCTCAATTCTCAACCCTCAACCCTTAATCCCTCAACCCTCAACCCTTAATCTACACAAAGTACTGTGGTAAAGGAGAAATTTTCTTTGTTTATGATTATCTGGAGGAATAAATGGGCAATGTTGGTGACAATATGGATCTTTTCACACAAATTATTGCATTTCATGTTAAATACAATGAAAAATCAAAGGCAGTAGATCTTTTGATGCAAGTGAAATGTAGGCAAGCAATTGAAGGCTAGTGAATATTGGGGAAGGATTTTTTGTTCTAACACCCTTTAATCCCTACTAGATCAGAACAATTAGGAGCTACATCAGTAGCTAAATTAGGTGCCAAAAAGGCTCTAACGCAAGCACTAAACTAGGTGCTACTTAAGGCGCTAATATAGGCACTAATGTAGAGGCTAATTTGGTTGCTAATTTAGGTGCTAATCTGGGTGTTACAATAGGCGTATTTTTTGGTGCTAATCTTGGCGTTAATCTAGGCATTAATAAGGGCATCATAGTGGGCATTAATAGTGTCACTAGTCTTGGTGCTAATTGTGGTACTAATGTCGGCACAAATTTGTGCATGATTTAGCATTGGCTTGTTCTAGTTGGCGCAAAAAATGCCAGAAATAATGCCATCCCAAAAAATAGTGCTCAATTTTCCCAAAAAATGGAGAAAAATACTTTAAAATAGTGGGTGGAAGCAAAAAAAGGAGCAAAAAAGGGAGCTAATCATAGGGATTTGTTGTAGTGATTACATTTCTTTCAATTAAGAACAAAGAATTTTTTGGTAGAATGTATGCAATCTCAATTTTTTCATCATGGTTACTATCTACAAGTTTGATTTGAACTTGATTGAGTTGTTGGTTTGTGAATAACTAGTTGCTGGAATTTTTTTGCATTGAACATTTATTCTTGATTTTTAATCTCTCATAGTATGAAATCAATTGTTCATTCGAGATCATACCAAGGAAAAAGCATTATCATGATCCTAAATTTGGAGGTAAATCAATATTATATTGGTTTCATCAATTATTTGAATAGATTCTCAAACAGTAGAGTATCCCACGGTTTCATCTTTTGGCTTACAATGAGAATATTTCTCATAAACCAATAGATGTGGACAGGAAGGCCAAAGTGTATTACATCGATAAGAAAAAAAAAGTGAGCTAGAAATATACCTAAATGTAGATAAACAATCTATATGAACATTTTTTAATCATTAAACAAATATAGGGGGATCTTCCTCTAAAATATAAGCCTTTACAATCCTTATAACATGTCTTTTCTATCTTAACTTTCTTCTTGATAATCCTATACAATCTTCTATTTTTATTAACGATTAGATCTTAGGAAATGTTTATTGTTTCCTACAAGTTCTAAGGTCCCACCTCATGTTTTTAATTGAAATAGAAATGTGTGCTAATGCTATTTTATTTGTCTTAATGGAAATAAATTTGGCATTGTGATGTCAACTAAATGAATAAAATAATTGGTTAGAAAATGTGTGTAATTTCTTATATTTGTAGGTTTTTTAAAAAATTTTGGTTTTAAATAGAGTTTAGGGATGTTTTATTGAATGACAAAAATTATTACTTATATGTGTACAATCTTAAATTTTTTATATCTACATGTACATAAAATATTTTTTATTTTTTTAGTGAACATGGATAATATTTCTGGACATACATATAGGAAAATTATTAGATTACAATTACTTTTAGAGAACATATAGACCATAGGGGTGTATAGATTAAAATATGATATTATATTAAAAATATTGATTCATATTAAAAATTATTTAGGTGTTACTGATTATTATGGTGATACTTTAGTAAAGAGTCTAACTTGAATGCAAGAGAGGGTGTTCAATAATTTTTCTTTGAGTAACATCCAACTTAATACCCAAATATAATTATTAAAATATTTTTTAAATATTTTCCTAAATCTATTGTTAGGGGATATCAAGAGACCACTTGTGTGTGGCCTCGCTTGGAACCATTGATACACCATAGATTTATTGTTGCCCATGGTCATTATCCTAGTAACAACCAAATTCCATTATATTTTTCACAATAGGATAACAATGAAATCTTATTATATTTTTAACAATTATACATTGAGGCTTACTTCAACATCAACTACTTAGATTTACCTCCATATTTGGAGCAAGGGCATTGTAGGGTATATGATAGGGATACATACCATCATGTAGATCAATAATCTCCTACACATAGGATATTAGATGGTGAGAGGATTTTTGTAATCTCCCAATCCCTCAATCATATTGGTGATCATGTGGTTATTTCTTCCCAAAGAGAAGCAATTTATGGTATTACTAAAATTGTTGTGAAAACTTAGATGATATCTTCAAATTGGGTGGGATAGTACTTGATGAGGTGTGCACAAAAGTTGTCTACATTATGTGGACCAACATCATGTCAAAATTAGATCCCTACCATGCTACTAAAATTCTATCTCTAGAGGATCTTGACTATATTACAAGAAGTGATCAAATTCATAGGTCGACACTGTAGACATGCAAAATTAACATTATGCATACGATTGGATTCAGTCAAATTAGATGTCGCATTAGGACCATTCATCAATTAATCAAGTGCATTTTCATCATTCAAATAAACATTATCATTCAACCTTCATCTTGCATCATCCATTTAATTAAATAAATCAGGACTTTATTTAAATCAAATCTTAAATTATATTCCATCATTTTCTGATTTAAATAAATCAATTATCAAAGTCTTGAAATTCAAATCATCTAATCAGCATTAAATCAACATAACCATCATCTAATCCTGATCTAATGCTAATCCCATCCCACTTGCATTATCTAGATCTAGCCACTTGCACAATAAATCAATTTTATTGATTTATTAAAACCTCATTTTCCCTCAACATGACAAGTCAAACATGGCATTTATTGCTCTTTTTTCTTGTCCCCCTCTCTAAATTTATTGCAAATTTGAATTCAAAATTTCCCCCTCTTGGGCACTCTTCCCAAATCTTGCACATACATCAACCAATCACCATTTGACAAGTGTCATTTCATTGGTCCAATCTTAGTCCCACATTGGTCCCTCTTCAACACTCAACATTTTGAAAATCTTTAAATACAAGCTTCATCCTCAAGCAAATCCTTCACAATTTTATGCAAGCTTACTCTCTCCATTTGAGATTTGATCTTGTCCATTTCACTCCATCATCTCCATTAGCATTTGATCATCTTGAGCTTTCATCAAGGATTGGGAAAGGGTCACTAGCACATGTGACACCAATCCAACTATGGAATAGGTAACTTGCTTTTGTTTTCATAATGCTTTATGGCTTCCTTTTATCCTTTGCTGCATTTTTGAAAGCATTTGCAATGTATTTCATAGGGTCATGTTTGAAGAATTTGTAATTTACTAACCTTGTATGAAGCTTAGTCTTTTGCAGATTTTAAAAACATGCACCACATTTTTGGCGCTAGAAGGAGGGCTTTCTGTTATAATCTGATTTAAGGGAGGATGTGGAGGGATCATTAGGCTCCTTGCTTTGTTTTCCTTTTCCTTTCAACATTTAAATCTATTTGGTGCATATCATAAAAATAGGACAGACCATGAAAGCTTCTAAAGTCTTTTCAATATTTTTAATGTTAAGCGAGAATAGGCTCCTTCATTTATTGTTTTCCCTTTGCTCTGCATGGTCTTTATGCAATATCACATACGATGCAATGAGTTTCTGAATGTGTGTTACATTTGATTTGAAATTTCTACACACCCTTCGATGAGACTACTTTGTACGCTAACCTTCTCTAAGTTAGATCTGTTTAATAGTTTCTGAGGCATTTTTATGGTAAATCTGAGTGATTGTTACGCCATCTGCAACACTAGTCAAGAGACATTTACCTTTATGATGGCGTACCATGGGTTCTTCATTTCAGCTGTTCCTTTGTTTAAAACTTTTCCTGGTATAATGGCGTACAAAGTCTAACAATTATGATACATAGATCACTTAATATATTGAGTCATTTTGCAAGTTCAGAGATGTCTACTAGATGAGTGAACAATGCGCACAATTTAAGGCACATAAATAAAGCATCATGTGTCATTGAAATTATCATTTGCAGATTTGCAAATACTGTGATTTGATGTTTTTTCTTGTAATGCTTAGATAAAGAAATGCTTTTGCAATATCTAGATAGCACAATCTTCTGCAGGGAGGCGCCCATCTGACAGTTATTTTTGTTGTTCCACCATTAATAATGTTGTCTCCAGTCATTAATGAAGTCAGGGAGACGTGAGAAAAGGATGGTCTTACACATTAGTAATGACTTAACATATCATCTTCAATGGCTGCAATTGCTGATATAGTGTATGCGTGGACATGTCTTCCTGGGCGAGTGTGTGATCTCCAGTTTTATGCTAGTCTTAAACTACTATTCTATTGATGGTAGACAAGAGTGGAGTCAAGATTGGTTTTATCCAACGCCATAGAAATTTTAATAAACTTTTAGCATTGTTTTCATTCGCTGCTTCCTTTATTACGCACCAACTCACCAAATAATATGTTTGGTTGAGGTCTCATTCCTCCCTAATTCAAATGTCTTTATTGCTATATGTCAAATCACCAAAAATCTTGAGGTAGTGGTCAAACTAGCTGGTACGTTGGTTTGTTTGGTCTGTTATAGGAGTTTTTGAATTAACAGTCATTGATGTGCTTATTTCTGTTGTATCTTCCCAACAAGATATTTGTTAAGTATGACAAACAACGGTAATGAAGGGAGTTTTGAATTTTTTTTTTGGGATTCACATTTAAATTGTTAAAATGGTAGAATTATTCTTTGAAATCTTTTGGAAAAGAGGTATCCATTTGAAATCATTTTTTCCTTTTAACTATTAAAAACAATCCTTTAGTTGTAGGTGTGATTACTTAAAGTCATTTCTTTAGTTATTTTTTGTGATCATTCCTTTTGTTAAAATAATTTTTGAATGAGATTGTATATTTAATCATTCTCTTGTTAAGGGAATTTTTATATATATGATTGTATGTTTAATCATTCTTTTGTTAAGTCCCAACATAACTATCCTTTCTCTCTTTTTATAGGTACAAACGAACAACGAAGGTACAAGAAAAAGCGAAGGCGAAAAGGTACAAAGTGAACAACGAAGGCAAAAAGGAAAAGCGAAAGTGAAAAATCAACAAGGAGGAGGCTAGCAAACGAAGACGAAAGGGGGATGATTTTTTTTTGAAAACACAATGTGTTTTTTAACACTTTAAGTGTTGATCAACACTACTTCACGAAGTTGTTTATCCTTTCATTTTAGAACACTGATTTTCATTTGGGTCTAAAACGAACAATTTAATTGCAAGGGGCTTAAAATGAATCTTAGGACAAACTTACTAGATTTTTTTTTGGGCTAAAAATTGGACAAGCAAACCTCACACTTCATTTTGGTGCTTAAAACGAACTCAATTGATTTGAAGGGTATAAAATGAACAAGTGCTTGATTTGTGTGATTTTGTCTTTTGAGTGCGTATCCTCTCCCCTTGCGCTTCGTGCGATCTAGGGTGCAAGAGAAACACTCAAAATACATTTTATTGCTTTGAAACACTTCAATTTGGGCTTAAAATTGAACATCTTAGCAGTGTGAGTAGGGGCATTTTTACATATCTTTCTTTGTGCCATCAAAGATCGATCGGTCACGGATTGTGTCTTTGCTCGCTTTGTTTATCTTAGAGGGCCTGCCTTGGGGAAATGTACTCACCCAAGCGACGACTCAACCGGGTAACACTCTAAAGCCAAGAGTATTTCTAGCCGGGATATAAATGAGGATTTTGGTTAAATGCCATAATCACGCGGTTGGCTCCGACAAGATGGATCTGAAAGGGGACTCTTGCCACGTTGGGTCAACTCCTATGAACGGAAAGTGCTTACTAGAACCCATGTGCTAGAATTTTCCAAAATCCCTAATGTTTTGTTGGCAAGAACGGTCATTCCGAAGCCACCCCACACCCCACGGTCTTCTAGTAGAGATGGAAAGCACGCCATGGGAGTTTCATGGGTGTTGATGCTTGGCTGCCCCGATTGACGTTAATGAGCCATGGAGGGGAGCCAGTGGGGTCAAGCATCTAACCATCCTCTAGAGATAAGCGTAGCTGGACTTGTCTAAGTGGGAATCCAACAAATATTGTCTTACACATCCATAGGGCTTGTAATTGTTCTTCATTTGAAAACACAGTGTGTATTCGAAAACATTTTGCAAACAAACATTCAACATGATTCTCAAAATTTCAAACCCTCTTTAAGACAAATATCATTGAATCAATCCATATGTTACTGCTTTCCCTGCGGATTCACGTTCGTAGAGGTTCCTAAGCATTGGATTATACCTCAATTTGTCTTCTTGAGTAAACAATAGGAAAACCCTTGCCTTAAGTTCATTGAATTTCCACATAAAATATCTTGTGGGGTTTAAAGAAATTAAGACATTGGACATATTAGTTTGAAACTTTAATCAAAGAGAGTGTTTTTGGTAAAATAAATCCATTAAGCAAAGCTAAGCAAAATGAACTTTCATGTGTGTTGATGACTCCAAATCCCAAAAAGCACAAATCATTGATTGGAAATCCAAAATGTTCAAATCATTCCTTGGTTACAAAGGTCTTTAGGAAGCATATGCATGCTCTTCAATACCTAGGTCTAGAAAAACAAAGTGGTCTTTTTAGGTTCATCTAGGGATCAAAACAAATCAAACCTCTTCCATCCATCTTTCAAAACATCAAATCCATTTCACAAATCATCTTTTGAAGAAACCTTGAAATCATCCTTGAAGTACTAGGCTTTATGACAAAATCAAGCAATCATCCAAAATCATTGAGACCAAGTCCTTGAAATTTTTTATCAAAACACCTTTGGTTATGAATGTGTAAATGCATCCTTTTGCATATCCTTAGTCAAAGTCATCCAAATCATCTTGTCTAGCCTAGTGTATGTAGATGAATCCTTCTTCGTATACTTAGTGAAACAATCATTTTGTTTGGGTAGGTGTGGGTAGATGCACCCTTCTCCTCACACATATCCAGATCATCATCCTTTGAACACAACTATCCTTTAGATCATTATCAAACATCTTAGGGTATTTTTGTTCAAAATCAAAATCAAAATCCAAATCAAGATCAAGGACAAAATCTCAAAAAACCAAACATCAAACCAATCAAAGATCCAAAGTCCTAGCATTTCATTCAAGATTTATCAAAAGCCAAAAAAATCCGTAACATCCATCTTTAAACATCACCATCATATCATCATCACATTTGATCCTAAAAGGCATCCTAAAACTTTCACTTTGAGACATAAAATAGGGATTAATCCAAGGAATCAAGAGATTCGTCTCCCATATTCTCGAAGATTGATCCTTGTTTTATGGTTCAAACAAGATCTCAATACAAGAAGAGTATGAAAGCCCACAAAGAAACTCCCGCTTCAAGGTACCTTAGCCAAACAAACACAGAAATGAATCTCGCAGAATCAAGCAATCCATTGACCCTCTCATCATCGCAAAATCTGCAAGAAGAAAATCAAGGGGAGGACCCCACCTTTGGAATGTCTCACGAGGAAATGACAGAAATACTCCAAAATCCAGACAACCATAGAATCATCAACATCATGATGAGACTTAACCCTTCATTGTACATGCTTGAACTAGCAAAACAAGGGGCCAAGTTGCCTTTGTATTTTGATGTGAGTACTATAATGGATACGTCATTTCCTTCGATCTCATCCACCATCCCCATTTCATCTACACCTCCATCCCAAAACGTCACGCAAAACATTCCAAGAATCACAACATTGATTGCTCCAACTCAACCAAATATCAACAAGGGAAACACATTCCTCAATGCACTTCAATCACATCCCCTTGTGAATAATCAAAACTTGGACGCAAACACCACAGTGGAACAAAACATCCTCCATAATTCATCACACCAAAATGTTCCTCTCACTTTACATTACGACCTATCATCAACATCTTTCCACGGAGCACCACAAACACCTCTTCTCACAAATTCACAAGAGGAGGGAGACATATTCGGACAAGGGGGCATTTTCAACACCACAACACTCTCGCAAAGATTCACCCCCCTTACATTTCCACCTCTCCCACCAATACCATTATCATCCACATCACTCCTTGGCTTGGGATTGCCTCCCCTACCAAGCATCAATCAAACCGCTATCCCAACCATGAATCAAAACATTTTGCCAAACGCTCAAAAATTATTGTTGACATCTCAACAACAAATGACAAACACACAAGCAATGGCAACATCATCAAACACCCCCACAACATTGCAAACCATGGTCCCTCAAGGGCCAATCACATCAACGATGCCACTTACCACATCAACAACACCATCCACCAATCACCACATCAACATGACAACACCATCCACCAACCAAATAATCAACACAAAACCACCATTCACCACCACCACAAACACCATTCCAAATCCACCACCACCACCAACATTCACCACATCAAACCAATTCGACGCAACATTGCAAGTTGCCTTCCAAAGAGGCTATCAACAAGTGCAAAAACAAAAAGCCGTGCAACAAGCCACTCAAGCTGCGCAAGCTACCAAAACCGCACAAGCTGCATTACAAGCACAACAAGCACAACAAGCCAAAGCTTTATTGCAACAACAACAACAAGCCACCCAAGCCACACAAGCATTGCAAGCACAAAGAGTCGCTCAAGCACAACTTTTATTGCAACAACAAACCGCACAAGCGCAAGCCCAAGCACAAGCTCAAGCTCAAGCACAACACACACAAGCACAAGCACAACTTCTTGCACAAGCAGCGCAATGGCAAGTGTACCAACAAGCATTAAAACAATATCAAGAACAATAAGAAGCAGTAGAATTGGCAGCCCAACAACAAGCGTTGTGGGAACAACAACAAGCAGAACAACAAGCATTGTTAGATCAACAACAAGCGCAACAGCAAGCAGAACAACAACAAGTGCAACAACAAGCAAAAATCCTAGCGCAACAACAACAAGAGCAACAACAAGCATTGTTCATCCAGAAGCAAGTAGAAGCCTACTTCGCCCGCCACAACATACCAATACCATTGAACAATGCACAAACCAACCCACCCATCCAAACCATGATTGCAACACCCCAAAACACATTCATCCCACCCCCTGATCCTCAGAATGATATGACGACACAATTCAAGTTGCTCTTGCAACAAGTACTCGATCTTCAATCAGGGCGAACAACCAAAACGCAAAGCAACTTGTGTCCCTATCCATTTGATAGGAGCCTAGACATGAAACCATTCCCTAAGGGATTTGAGATCCCTAAATTTGACAAATATCGAGGGATGGGAAACCCGAAGATCACATCGGGAATTCAGGGTTCATTGTATGGAGGTTGCATATGACGATACTTATCTGATGCGGCTATTCCCTAGGAGCTTAGCAGGAAATGCTATAGAATGGTTCTCTCACTTACCTTCAGGCATTAGGACATTCGAAGAAATTAGAGATGCATTCATTTGAAACTACGCATGTAACATTACAATGGATGTTAGTCTCGAAGAACTCACGCTCTGAAACAAGGGAAATAATGAATCTTTTGCTTCATTTCTTCAACGATGGCGATCCAAGGCCAATCAGAGCAAATGGACCATGCCAGAAGAACAACAAGTCTGCACAATCATAGCCAATCTTGAAAGTTGTCTATCATTCCATCTCAAAGTTCAGGGTATCACCACATACGATCAATTGATCTCCAAGGCACTTAGCATCGAAAGAGCCCTTGTGACTCAACCCATCGAATCAACATCATATCATGAACCGCAAAACAACCGCCCATCATCAAAATACAATGATAAACCTCGCACATGGGCAAGAAACAAAAACGTCACTAATGATGGTGTCGTAGATGCCAAGGTGGTCATTAGTGGTCCACGCCAAAATACACCCACACCACAAATCCAACCACAACGCCAAAACACTCATCACACAACATACCAACCCAATAATCCCACCATCAATAATGTCAATGACCAAAGAGGACCACCTCAATGCAAAACATACCCCAAACGAAAATACACCACTTTGGGGGAACCACTTGAAGACATCATGAAAAAGCTAATCGACGAAAAACTCATTCAAGCCCCTACATTTGAGAATTATCAAGAACCTGATGTCAAACCTCCTTGGTATAATGAGAATCAACTGTGTGAATTCCACAAAATCAAAGGCCACACCACAAACAATTGTATGAGACTCAAGAACATCATCCAAGATCTCATCGACAAAAGAATCATAAATGTGGAAGCACCTACTGGGAATCAGGATCTTAAAATCTATACAAATCCGATGCCGAATCATGGCAACAAAGGGAGTAACAAGGATAAAGGAAAAGCTAGTGTAAATCATGTATATGAAACGGTTGTTTCCAACATTAATGAAAACTGCATGGTCATCACCATCAAGGGCGCCCATGCCGAAGACTGTGGAGTCACCACAAGAGGCGGAAAAGTCACCATTGCAGGATCATCCCAACCCAATAGAGTCCCTACATCAAGAGTTGTTCCATATAGCTACAATGTTGTAGACCAACTCAAAAGAATGCCAGCACACATCTCCATCATGTAGTTGTTAAAAATCTCATCAGCGCATAAAAATATCCTTGAGGAAGCATTAGCCTCATCTACCATCCCTGCAGACCTCGATGCGGAAAAATTCCAAGCTATGGTCGGAAACATCATAACACCTAATCTCCTTACATTTTCTGACCAAGACTTTCCCGCCCAACCATCTCACAATCATGCACTTCACTTGGAGGTCATTGTGAACAAAAGAAAAATCAAAAGGGTCCTGGTGGATGGAGGTGCAGGTTTGAACATTTGTTCTTTTAGCCCTTCACCGCGCTTAAAGATATCAAGATTCCATTGACAGTCAATCGGGAAAGCATAAGTGATGACCAAGAAAGAGTGTCTCGTGTGGCACAATTAAGCTCCCTATCCAAGGAAATAACGCTTATATGGAAACTCACCACAACCTAGACCTCGACTCTACCATACAACATTCTCCCTCGATGCCCATGGATCCATGCAATGAAAGCCGTAGGCATCAACCTTCCACCAATGTGTGTAATTTACACATAATGGACAAGAGGTTACCGTCCATGGAGATCCCGAAATAAGCTATACCGCAAGAACCTTGAAGCCAAACAGCTACAAAATCCCCAAGTGCCAAAAATGATGAGGGCCCATCCACATCATACATCGATCCCGCCATTCTCACGTCCACTTCTGTGACAGAGACACCCGCCATTCCCACCATTTCCGATATCAAGCTCATCATCCAAGAGGACGGCTGTGGAAGTTATAGGCTCCCTAACAATGCTTTTGTGATAGGAGAGTTACCACAATCTCCAAGATCACGAGGACGCCCACAAGAAAATCAAGCTCCCACATCACAAACCTATTCTCAAAATTATCTTGAATTCACAAGGTGGGGAGACCTTGGCCATGAGGTAATTGAAGCAAATCCATCAAACATGTTGTATCAAGATGAAAGAAGTAGAGGCCTACACATGATGCTTGCGATGGGCTATGACCGCAATCAAAGACTGGGATAAAATGACAATGGGCTCTTAATACCAATCATGCCTGAGACGCAACCTATAACAAATCTTGGTCTTGGATGTACCCCTCCGAGAATAACCATACGTGGCCGAAGTCCTCTGGTTAGAACCGCTAATGTTTCTCCTCAGCTAGTCCTAGTACAAGTGCACTCCCCAATACCCATAGGGACAGACATGCATAACTTTATCACTGAGCCCTATATTAGTAGCGATGACGAAGATACCTTATCCAATCTCCCTAGGTTATTCGAAGATACCACTTTGTGTATGATTAGTACCATATCCTTTGAACCAAATACGCAAAATAATGAGATCCGCTTAGTCTACCCCCAACTGATCGACTATGACCAACGAGGACCACCAGTTCTAGATACATTCAAAAATGATGAAGCGCTCTCAAAATTCATGGGGTTGAGGGATAACATTCCAGATGGAGATCACAAGGTAGGATTCATAATGGAGTTAGACACACACGCCTACTATGGGGAAACGATTGAATCCTTCAGTCGCAAAAGTGAGAAACTAAGAATCATAGTAAAAATAAAGGATGTATCCAACGGTGAAAACCTCTCTAAGGCACCTGAGGATGAAGGATTCAATCTTCCCCTAAGAGCTATTCATCAAGAGAAGTCAGCAGTCTTGGCCGAAAAATGCAACCTAGTCAACCTAGGAACAAAGGAGACCCCACATATCACATTCTATGCGGAATCACTATTATCAGAAGAGAAAGAACTCTTAGCAGCATTCCTAAAGGAAAGACAAATAAATTTTGCATGGAGTTATGCGGATATGCCAAGACTTGATCCAAATACTGTGGTCCACCACCTAGCAGTGTATCCAGATGCAAAACCTGTCAGACAGAAGCTTCGCAAAATGCATCCTCAAATTGCTTTGTTAGTCAAAATGGAGCTCAAAAAGCTATTAGATGCAGGATTTATCCGACCAATTGATTATCCAGAATGGGTATCAAACTTGGTACCTGTTTCAAAACCTGACGGAGCTATCAAAATCTGCACGGATTTCATAGATTTGAACAAAGCATGTCCCAAGGATGACTTTCCACTTCCCAATATCGATATGATAGTCAACATGACAGCAGGGCACGAGATGCTATCATTAATGGATGAATTTTTAGGATATAATTAGATCATGATAGGGAAAGAAGACCAACACAAGACAACTTTCACTTGTCCATGGGGGACCTACTGCTGGAACATGATGCCATTTGGTCTAAAGAACGCAGGAGCAACCTATCAAAGGGCCATGAAACTAATATTTCATGATATGATTCACAAAAAAGTTGAAGACTATGTCGACGACATCCTAGCAAAGTCAAGAAAAAGACAAGATCATATAGCAACCCTGAGTGCTATCTTTGACAGACTAGAAGAATACAAGGTCAGACTAAATCCCAAGAAGTGCGTCTTCGGCGTACAATCAGGTAAACTACTAGGATACATAGTCTCCATGAGGGGTATTGAGGTAGATCCAGCAAAAGTCAAAGCAATTCTTGAGATGGAAGCACCAAGGAACTTAAAACAACTGAGAGGCCTCCAAGGTAGGCTCCAATCCATTAGAAGGTTCATAGCACAACTGGCAGACAAGCAGAATCTGTATTCACACCTACTCCACAAGGGGGTATCATACAAATGGGATACAAAATGCGAAGAGGCATTCAACAAGATAAAGGAATATCTATTGACACCTCCAGTGTTAATGCCACCTATCCCAAGAAATCCATTGATCTTATATGTGTCAGCAATAGTAGTAGCCCTAGGAGCTCTTCTTGCTCAACATGATGAAAACGGAACAGAAAGGGCCATCTACTATATCAGCAGGACAATGGTCGGTCATGAGCTAAATTACTCCTTCATTGAAAAAGCTTGCCTCGCAGTAGTATTTGCATCCCAGAAATTCAGACACTACATGTTGGCACACAAGATCAAGCTCATTGCGAAAATTGATCCCCTTAAATATCTTTTATCTAAGGCAATGCTCACCGCGAATGGCAAAATGGGTCATGATA